>JALGBA010000848.1:0-330000 GCA_023970755.1 Azemiops feae | reverse complement strand
ATGGTCACATGATTGCAATCTATTTGCACTTATGACCGATTGCCAAGCGCCCAGCAATCACATGATTGCCATTTGCAATTTTTTCTGCTGGCCTCCCCAAAAAGCCAATGGGAAGCTATCAGGGAAGATTGCAAGCTGCAAGCTGAGGGCTAGCCAAAAGACTTCCCTGCCAAACCATGCAAGCGCATATCTTAAAATCCTCCTCCCACCTCCCCACTTCTGTGGAATTCTCTGTAGAGGTGAAGTGATAAGGATCCCAAGCTCTGTGCTTCAAGTTCTATGTTTGGTTTTGGCAGCCAAAATGTATATTTCATGATTGAAACTGGTGGTTTATGTTTGACTGTATTAATTAAAGAAAGTAGGGAATAATATGGATGATAGACAGTCTTGCATTAAAAATATAAACGTAGTAGTTGTTTTGCAAGTAGTTAAAGTAAATATGCATTCTGACCAAAGGGTACTTATATACTGAATGCAGTTCTTGGATTGACAATAATTAGCAAATACCTAATAGATCGGAAAATGTGGACTGAAAATTATGAGTCCGTAAAGGTTATTTGAATTAATGTGGCTTACTAACTTTAATTTTCCTGGTATCAGTTCTCGCAATGACAATGTACCCCATACAACAGTGATGATGATAAACAAGTAAAATATTTAAAAACATAATATTTGGAAATAAGATGCAGTTGAAATATATTGAGCGTAACTCATATGATAAAAAATAATTTCCTCAGGTTTGAAGGTATGCTTTTTCTGGACTTTTGGCTTCAGTAAATGATTTGATTTGATAAAAAGATGTTTAGTTTGTGTGTATTGTGTATCACCGTGATACTATATGCAAAGTTGAAATGAGCTATTTCAAAATACATAACTCTAGATTACAATCTTGATCAGCAATGAAATCATCCCGTCAAAAAAGGGATTAAGAGTCCTTGGTATACTTTCACGAGAAAACTTTTTTTTTTACATCACTGTTGATTTTTATCAAGAGAGCTAACAATTATATTCACACCATTTTATAATATTTATTTATTTTCTTATCGCAGCTGCTATGCTTTTGATTTAAGCAATAAAGAATTTTACTTCCCAAGATATCATTTTGCTAACCTCAACAATCTTTTTTAAAATCTTTTTTTTTTAACTTCAGCCATTATGTTTGTAAAATAATTTGTTATGAATTCAATCAGGATAAGTGGAAGAATGAGCCATAGTGGAATCCTCAAAGATCTGAAAAGCTATGGTGGGCATTTTCAGTTTATTAAAAAATAAGTCTTTGATCCTCATATTATGCCTCAGTTACTGATCTAGGGGAAATTTCATCAGACAAGAACTTATAGCCCCCATTTCATTTGAATAAGTAATGTAAATTATGTAAGAATTATATAAATATGAAAAATATTTTGTACTAATACTGAAAATTAAAAAAATAAAATGCATAGCAGAGATACATGTTCAGAATGAATATCACATGTTTTCTTTAATAATATAGAAAGAATCCATCTGTGCAACTTATCTATTAGCTTTTATATTGTTACTTTATTTCATAAAAAGCAAAGTAGGTTAATTTTTCTTATAGATATAATTAAGTATGACTGATAGCTTTATAAAGATTATAATGGGGAACTGAATAGAGATTGCAAGTTTAAGATTTCAATTTTTTTAAATGTATGAGTAATCTAAGTCAGACATTTATTATGCTTCTCTTTAGATTATGGATTATGTCCTGCCACCTTTAATTTATTTGGTCTTCAGTCAAAATGGTAAATATACAGACACATCAACTAAGACACTCCTTTTGCTTTAATTAGATACAATTGTGATGTGTGGTGTGTTTTTACATTGACTTTTCTAGTGGAATGGAGACTCTTCAGCTTGCGGTTGCTCACAGAAACTACTTCGCTTCTTCTAAGCCACAAGGTCGTCACTGAAGAGAAAGAGAATCTTAACTCAAACAACAAACTTCTATGTCTCATTAGGAACTCATTGTTGCCTCAGTAAGTACCAAATTAAACCTGATTGTATGCAGTCACCTATCAAATATACCTGTGCTTTTCTAAAAATATAGCTTGGTTTTTATGGCAAAAGTATGACAGATGCTAATTGTGATGAGGTATAGCATATTTTCATGCTGGTCATAATGTAAGAAATTGATAGGACCTTTTCACCTTACTTATATATTTAATGCATTTATGGGCAAAGATTGAGAGACAAGATGAATGGACTGATGGATAGATGTATAAATAGAGGTATATTCATATATTGAAAAGTTCCTTGCAAACATTAGCAGATAGTAACAGTGCTGCCTTTATAAGAATATTTTTGTCATCCCACTAGAATAATTTTGCCCTGTTATAATGCAAATATCATTATGCAGTTCTGTTTTTATGTAAGATATTTCTTTACCATATACAGGGTAGACAAATCCATTTCTTGGTGATGAACCAGAAGCTATGTTTTTTTCAGGTTGATTGGAACTGGGAACAATGTTTAATTATTTTTGATGCTGCAAATAATATTTCTAACTATATTTATGTTTAGTTTATATTCTCATTTTTGCTGCATTGTTTTTGCACAATTGCTATTACATTAAAGATTAAAGAATTTTTTAATGATTTACAATATTTTGTGCATTTCTTCAGCATTCTGACACCATCCTGAGAAGCTGTTAGATATAGTGTGTGTATCTGACTTAAAATAGATATAAAAATGAATCATAATAGTTCACTGCTTGGTGAACTCTATCCCCTTATCAATCAAGTAAAAGTGACAGGATTTCAACCTGAGATAGAAAGAGATTAGTATTTTACACTTCGCGACAGAGTAGTATTAAACAATTTTTCTCATATAAAATTATATTTGAAAAGCTTATCTTTTTATCAGATGTTTCCTTTTGAGTTAGATTTGAACTGATTTTAATGGAACCTGACCCAGTGCCAGCTTATGCACTGAAGCTACTGATTTCGATTACAGAATACAACCCTGCTTTTATAGGGTAAGTAAACTCTCATTTTATTAATCATAGTACAGAGAGTCACTTAGATTTAATGATTTTGATGGAATTTTTGAAAATCCATTCTTCTTTTGAAAAAAATCACCCTCTGCTTGTTTTAGGACCAGACACTACTTGGGTTCCTCAGCCTCATAAGTAGATTTCCAGGGAATTGCTGTGTTGAGGAAAATGTACCTAAAATCCTATGAATTCAAAATCTTTAGGGCGTACTTGGGATCCTGGGAATCAAATATTATTTGATTATTTATTCAATCTTAAATATGTTTACCAAAGTGAAAGCATATTGAATATGATGGGATTCCTGATTATGGCAGTGTATTTTCAACAGATGAAGAGGCAATTTGGATAAAATAACTGAAACTGTTAAGTTTCCAAATTTATATTTATATTACAAAATATAAAATACAAAGGAAAATAAAAATAATGGGAAAATAGAAGAAGGAAAAAAAACGGAAGAGAAAATGTGAGGTAGAAGGGGAAAAAGAAAGAAAAGGCATTGATATTGGACTCTCTTTTTAACACAGTAGAAGATACGGTAGCAACATTAAACCCTCAACTTTTTATTTTTACACATTAGTATATAACCAGCCATTTCTACAGCAACAAATCTATCCAGTCAGCAAAACAAAATAAAAGTTCCTTTTTTAAAAAAAAAAAAGCACAAAATCAAGAAGCAATTTCCAAACAGAAACATAATTAGATATATTCTCTCCTTTGAATAAAGCAATCAATTTAACCATCTCTGCTTTTTCTTCCTTGCTGTGGAAATATTATATATTTCTGTTTGCGCTTATTAATCTTTATAAACTGTCATCATTTATATTAACAAAATTCACTATATTCTTTCAGATTCTTTAATGAAAAAACTTTTTTACATTCATTTTAAAATATTAAACATTTCTTGAAAAACATTTCTAAAACCATTAAGTTGTACTACATCTTTTAAAAAAAATTCCACTTAATATACATACTTTAAAATTCACTTTTAATAATATTCCGCAAGCTTTGAAAATTAATCAAACTTTATATGTGAAAAAACCATTTTCAAACCCCCGTTTGTCATGGTTCCGACAGATGAAACTCTTCAAAAGAACTTTGAGGCATTGTTTACCTTAAAGAATCTTTATTTTGAGTAGCATAACATCGGCACTGCATAATCGAAGCCAAAAACTGAATTCCCCTCCCCTGAGCACATAGTATCAAACCACAATTCCCTCCTCCAATTAACAATCATAAATCACATTCCCCAATTAGCTTGAAGAGCGGGCTTCCTCTCCAGTTTTCCAGTCCGCCAATTCCTTATCAGCTCTGGTTACAATAACCTTGTTTCTCACGCTAGGTTTAGTGTTGTTATGTCTAGCTGGACTCTCCTTCACATCCCCCCTTTCAGCAGCATCTAACTCTAAAAGCAAAAGGTAAAAGATGGCTACATTCCCATCTGTTGTCAATGCAAAAACATCCGATGTTAGCAGCTTTGACACCTTTATGAAAACAAAACGCAGAACTGCAATAAAGCTTTCTTTTGATTACACAGATCAGACCAATAAAATCTAATTAACTCCAATTAATTCATTAAATTTAAGTCACTTCCTCCCCGTTATCCTCATAGAATAAAATTTTTCTTCTTGTTTACATTCATTTTAAAACTCTAAACTTTTCTTTAAGGATATTTGTAAAATCAATAAATTATAATACACCTTTTTTAAATTTCCTCTTAACAGATACTTTCAAATATTTTAAAAGCTTTAGGGATCACTTAAGCATTATATATAAAGAAAAAAAATACATTTTCAAACTCATTTTACATTAAAACTTTTTTCAAATTACATATTGGTTTGATAAAAATCCATACTAATTCTAATCAACTAATTAAGTTTGTCACTCCTTTCAGCTTCATAGAATAAAACCTTTTTCTTCTCTGGAATGTCTGTCAAATAATTATAAACTTCTCTTTTTCTCAAGGATTTCTCAACCTTATTCATATGCATGAAGAAAAAAATTCCAAACATGTCCTATTAAAATGTACAGGTTTTCTTGAAACTCTTCTTTCAATTGTATTGGAAGATTTATATTGAAATCAATATAATAAAGATTGATGTCAGGTTTATATTCCAAAATTGCAGTTGAGTTCTTTACATTGTCAGCTACTTGTGTAAGTGCCTCAGTGGTTTGGTAACTTTCTACACATAATTGCATCTCTGAAGTAGTTTGAGTAGTTTTTATAACATCCTTAAAAAACAGCTGATCTATAAACTTATTTAAGAATGTTTTCAAACACATCTCTGTTAATGATAACTTGTTCAAGTGCATGCTCCATCTTCTTAGCTCCCTCTTGTGGTCAAAGAGTAGATTTTTTGAAAGTCACTTAAGAATTGCTGGCTAATCAGAATTCATAAAAATCGGAAAGTTTTAGCCACTCGCAGTAAAGCAAGCCAAGCCACATATTAGTTAAAAATAGTAAAATAAAAGCCACAACTTTCTACCTTTATATTTCTCCATCAAAGTTTTTTTTAAAAAAGATACTCTATGCTTCCTTATTTAAACTTGCTTTCAGCAATCTTTTTCTTATTGTTTAACAATAAAGAAGTCCTCAAAATGGTGCAGCTCTTCAAAAAGCAGTAATAGGCTGTGACCGAAGAAAGTGTCTTTTAGCTTAAGAAAGATAAAAATCCTTAAGAGTGATTAAGAAATGAAAGGTACAACTTAATGTCAGTTTGAAAAATAAATTCCAAAACATCTGCTTTTTCAACAATGAAGTGATTGCAACCCTGGTCCCCCAGCTGAACGGCTCACCAGCTCATTCTGAAGCTCCTGAAGTTACTTGCAGACCATTGCTGTATGGAGAATCTTGTTGGGTAATTCTGGGACTCTCCCTGACCACAGGAGAGTCATATAAACTAAAGGAAAACCAATTCTTTCTGTTAGTAAGTTGAAAAAGTGACAGTCCAAAGAAAACTACTTCAGGAAGCCCTTGGGAGTCCTCCTTGGCATATCGTCAATTGCTGCTCCCTCCGCGATCGACGAGTGCCCTCCTCCACGGTGGTCGCCCCTCCAGGGCGACTTTCGACCCTGTCCAGGGTCTACCGGGGGGAAACCGGACGGCAAAGAGAGCAAGTTCTTTGCACGTCCGCTGGCGCTGCAACCGGATCCGGAAGTCCGACTTAGGTCTCTTCTGAGGACATAGAAACTCCAGACTGATGATGCATTTGTCCCTGCCCTCAAGCTCAGCCTGATTATCTCCTGAATCAGCAGGTTAATTATGACACAAGCTTTCATGGACTCAAATCTATTTCCTTAAATAATGTGAACTAGTCTATAGGTTTATGGCAAATACCTTTTATTTCTGGGACTTTATAATTAAAAGTCTGCCTAACAAAATGGTAAGAACGTATTTGATAGGTGCAATTCCATTGCATAAATGTGGTTGAATTCACACATTACACTATTAATATTTCACTTAATTACTGGTTTGAACTAATTGAAGCCCAACCCATAGAGATGAAAAGCCTTCTTTGGTATTCCACTTTGGGCAAGTCTACATAGGATTCTGACAGCATTATTGTATAGTAGAGCAACTGTCAAACTCTCTCTAAATTCGCCTAAGCAAATTTATTGCAGACTTCCCCAGGCAAAGTGGAGAACAAAATCTACATGGAACTTTAATAGAACTTTAATAGATTTTTTAGATGGCTAACTCATGGAACTCAGTTGCCAATGATATTTATATTTTCTAACTAGCTAGTTTTATTCATGGGGAAGAACTTCACAAATTTATGATTTTAGGCACTCAAGATACCAAAAATTGTGCATTACTATTTTAGTATGTGCAATTTTGCCGTTAATTTTTGTTTGATTTTTATCAACTATATTGCACATGTGATGGTTTGTAATTAAGTAAATTAATATATTTATAGTTATATTTTTGTATTAATTTATGTACTTCCCATTAACTTGCTTCATGCCAGTGATGTAAAACCATGGAATAATTTCCAAAGAAACATAGCATTTCTTTTAATACAGGTAGTCCTTGACTTACAACAGGTCACTTAGAGATTGTTCAAAGTTATGATCGCCCCCCCCCCAAAAGTACTTATTGACCCAGTCCTGACATTACGTATATTGTAGAACCCATGGTCATTCGCTTTTACTCTGCAACATGCCCCCCCCCCGCCTATTTCTCCCCTATCCTTCCCCACCGGGTTCCCCCCACTCCGTCAATGATTGCTTACTTTACAAAGATCTCCAGAGCTCAGAATGTTGGGGTAGGAAAGGAGGAGAGGCTGTTTCATTGCTAGGCCACATGGCAAAAAAGTGACCATCTTTTTCTGAGATATTGGAAAAATATTTCTCTTTTGTTTTTGTTGCTAGACACTAGCCTTCTGTTCCCAGAAAAAGGAAATGGTGAGGTAGAAAAATCTTTCTTCCCTTCCTTGCTGTTTGCCTTTGGTCCCTTGCTAATATCAGGTGGAGGGAAAACATGGAAGTAGCTAGAAATCTCTTCCTTTAGAGTAAGCTTCTCTTAGATGCTGGTCTCTGCAAACTAACACATGTACATCTAATGGTGGGTGGAGGGAAAACACGGAAGCAGCCAGAAAACTTTACCTTTAGAATGAGTTTCCCATAGATGCTGGTCTCTCTACAAAATAACACAGGTGCAGCTAATGGTGGGTGGAGGAAAAACATGGAAGCAGCCAGAAAATTCATCCCTTCCCTCCATTGACCATTAGCTGCAAACAGCAAGGAAGGGAAGGAAGATTTCTCCTCTTCACCATTTGCTTTCACTGTGGAATGGAAGGCTAGTGTCTAGCAACAAAAGGAAAATAGAGAGGTTTTTTCAGCATCTCAGAAAAAGCTGCTTTTCTGCCATGTGGCCTAGCAATGGAGCAACCTGTCCTCCTTTCCTACCCCAACATCCTGAACTCTGGAGACCTTCGAAAAGTAAGTGAGTGATCAGTGATGGGTGGGGGGATAGATGCAAAGGGTGGGTGCAGAGGATGCCCAAGCAGTTGTGGGGACTCCAAGGGATGGGAAGTGGAGCATGGAATATTTCAGTGGGTGGGGGGAGGTGCAGAAAGATGATTTTGTTCCTGTACTAGGCCCCTCATGGTTTTCCCCACCCTTGAGGCACTCCATTGTCACTTAAACCATCTACACATTCATTTACCAAATGCATTTGGGGGGGGGGGAACCAGGACAGGGACTTGTTCACTTAACATCTTCTCGATTTACAAATGTAATTGGCAAGCTCCATTACATTTGTAACTCGAGGATTACCTGTAGATTTGATGAAACTTGTTTAACCAAAATGCAGTCATAGTTTAAAATTCTGGGACACAATTTTTTATGATCTTATGTGCAATATCTTATAATGTCACATATGTTGTAGATCTATCTTATATCTTGTATATTATTTCCACAATTTATATTTGTAATACACAATGGTAATCCTTTTACTATTTGTTATCCTTTTATTATTTGCTAGTCCTAATTGGGACTAGCATTTCTGTCACTAAGTGGCATGTTCATTGAGCATGACATCATGTGATTGTGGTGGCTATCAGTTCTGGCCATAGTTATTAAGTGAATCATCATGGGTGGTTAAACATGACTTCAAATGATTGCAGCTTGTGATTTCCTGCCAGCTTTCCCATTGCTTTGCTTGTGGCAAGGTAGCTGTAAAAGTTGCAAATGTTGCAAACGTACATCAATTTCCAAGCACCCGAATTATGATCGTGTGACTACTGGGATGCTGCAACAGCCACAACTTCAAAGACTGATCATTAAAATACGTTTTCATTGGTATCATAAATTTGAAAAGTCACTGAACAAGGGGTCAGTAAGGAAGGACTACCTACAGAAGCAAACTTGTTCTCATTGCTTGCTGCTTAGTAATTTAATTATCTATTTTTGGTGTTCTCACAGGCTAGTTGAAGAAATCCACCTTGTTCCAACAATTTTTCAAGTTATCCTGGTAAGAATATTTTTTTAAGCTTGTGATTTTAAAATAATTTTAAAAGAGTACTTACTGTGTTCTGTTTTCTCTTGTGATTGGGAAGCCTTATCACAGGGGTGTCAAACTGCCAGCCCGCAGGCCAGTTGCATCATGCAGAGGCCGCGCCCACCCCAGCTCCGGCAATGCGAAAAAAGTCATGATAAGACACATCACGTGACGCATCAAGTTTGACACCCGTGCCTTATTGGATTAATTTCATAGTTATTTTCTATAGAAATTACAATTCCTTGGGGATTTGTTTTTAGCTTGATTTGAACTAATGAAACATTTCTACATATTCTTATCAGAACTTTAATTTTACTAAAATACATGCCACTTTTTTATACTGTGGTGTAAAATTTTAAAAAATCATATAAAACCTCAGCCTTTGATATATGCCTAGCTCACCAGTAAAAAAAGAACACTGAGAAATATACAGCTGCTTATGCAAATACATGTTTTGGAATGTGTGCATTTAAATATATTGTCTGAAACTCAATAAAGAAGCTGCATTTTTTCCAGGATTACTCAGTTTCTATGGAGCAACAGCATTTTCCAAGTCAAATCTAAAATTGTATAACCCAGGAAGTAATATAATAGTGGCTCCAGTTCTCTTGAGTTTTGCAGAGATCCCCTAATATAACTAAACATCTTGAGAAAGAATTGGATATGGCAACCCTATAAAAATCAGATTAAATTAGATGGTCTAAAATATTATTTCAAAAAATACAAAGAACATATCATGAATTGTATACATTGGCTGAAAATCAGAGGAATTACAGATTTGGTTTTATGGGATTTATACAAGTACTGTAGATTTTCTATATATTTGTGGAGTCCTTGGCGGTGTTTGAGCTTGGTGGTTTGCTTGCAAACGTTTCATTACCCAACCAGATAACATCATCAGTGTATTACCTAGTTGGGTAATGAAATTTCTGCAAGCCGACCACCAAGCTGAAACAACCACCAAGAACTCCACAGTTCAACCCTGAACTACATATATTTTCTTCTATTTCTGTATGTTGGTAGTTCCATTTTGAAATGGAGTGTCTGTACCATTTCAAGAAAAAAAAATCATATAGGAAAATGCTTTGGGACTTCTATGTAAGAGGTGTTCTACCCACATTCAGGGATCAGTCCTTGGATGCATTGTGAATCTGCACACCTGAGGAAAGTAATTATCTTTGGAGACTTCTATGTATCCTGTCAAAGGAAAAGTTTATATATCTAATTTTTGGCTAAGTAAAATGAATAACAGTAAATTCATCTTAATAATGTAGAAATGTGCAGAATCAAGATCTCA
The DNA here is from genome assembly GCA_023970755.1 of Azemiops feae. Taxonomy (NCBI): domain Eukaryota; kingdom Metazoa; phylum Chordata; class Lepidosauria; order Squamata; family Viperidae; genus Azemiops; species Azemiops feae. The sequence goes on along the minus strand of JALGBA010000848.1, from coordinate 319,692 downwards.
TGTAATTGCACTCATTAATAATCTGAAAAATGATGAAGATATAGGTTCCGTTAAATTTTGTTTTTGATAAAAGATAATGTTTTTAACAGTATTCATGTTATAACCTTTTTTACATTAGCAATCTTCATGGCTAATTCATTCTAGTTTACATCAGCAGCATAGCTCATGCTAAATTTACTGAATTTCTTCTGAGAAGTGAAATTAATATGTATGAGTTGTTAGACTGGGAAAGATGGATGACAGAAAAATACAATGTTAATGTCAATTTCCAGAAAGAAGCCTAAATCTTACAGATGTGCCTGTTCTTGCTTTATTAATTTTTAAACTTTAGATGGAGTAATTATCCAAGACTCCTTGTATTCATTTTTATTAACAATTTACTTGTTAATAAGGAAAACAAAGTATTAATTTCATTTCATTTAGAAATGAGTATCTTCAAATAAAATACGCTATTTCTCCATATTCATAAAAAATTTATAGATTTCACCATGTATTTGTATATATGTAAATGTATGTGATTTTGGATCAATTTTTAATTTTGTCTCAGAATACATTTTTCCTGCTAGTATAATTAATGTTAATTACTGAAAAAATAAGTTTTACCTGTTTAACTCTCTAAAATGAATAATAGTTTTAATAATAACTAAAATATATGTTAAAATAAGAATGTTTATGTATGTAATCAACTAAGGAGAAAAGTTCTGCATTTTTCAAACTCAGGATTTACCATACAGAAATCAGTGGTGTCCTTTTTAGATGACTGACAAGGACTAACCTCCTGGGCTTGTAATTAGTTGGGTAGCCTGTCCTGTGGGCTCTGCTTATTGTGTGTGTGTGTGTGTGTGTGTGTGTGTGTATCTATCTCTTCAGGCTGGTGTCTCTCCTAGAAGCACGAGGCCGAAGAGACACCAGCCTGAAGATGACGAATGAGACTTCGTCGAAACGTCGCCAAGACACTTCCAATTTTACGGGAGTGGGAGAAAACCCGAATTACCAAAGGATACATATATATATATATATACATATACTACAGAATTCTGAGTTCTAGTTGTCTTTCTTCTTTTCCAAGCTAATAGGAATTTTGCCATTCTCTTCAAAGCTGTCAGAGGGCAGTTGACAGTTACAAGTAGCCCCCCTTAACAACAGTAATTGAGACCAGAAATGGTTAGCAACGTGATTGTAAAGCATGAGATCATAAGACCGCTTCACTAAACCACCGTTGCCCTCATTAAGCAGTCCTAAACCACCATTGCCCTCATTAAGCAAGGATTACAGGTCACTAAGCAAGGACTTCTTCAGAACTTCCTGCTGGTTTACAACAACCAAAGTCAATGGGGAAACCAGATAGGAAACTTCTTATTGAAAGTCTTAGGCAGGTCACAAGCAAATTGGCAGGCTGTCAGCTTTGAAAATGAGCATAGCTGTGGCCTTTTTCTCTATTCATTTTCGGTTGACACATTGAACGGGGGAGGGGGGATTGCCAGGTGCTTCACTAGTCAAAATAATCTTTTGTCCCATGGGAACCAAGATCATTGGCTGCTCCCAAAACTGCTGGCTGGGCGTTTCGTGCAAAGCCCGCCAAGAAGATGTATTGGGGAACATAGTTGCTTGCATAGTTTTAGAAGTGGGATTTCTTAACTTTGTATTGGGAAATTGTTACGTGTGTCTTCAGACTTGGTTTCACTTTTGATGTGCTGATACTTTGTAACTAAGAAACATGTTCTTTGAGGAATTTCCAAGCCTCGGAGTTCTGTTTTACTTATTTCTGTCGGAACCATGACATTAAACCAAGTCTCTTAAAACTTCATTTTCTCGGAGTGCTGGGCTCCGACCGCCTACCCACTCACTTTTGAGAGAGCAGTAAAGACTCAGCGAAGACTTGAGATGGAGAAGAAAATTGAAACCCCTGCTAGTCGCAGCAATACTCAGGCTGTCTGAGCGCAGGCAGGCGCTCCAGCCACCAAGGAGGTGTCATTGGCAGGGGCTCGACCGAAGACCAGGGTGATCCAATCTGGGAAGCTGGCACTGCAGGAAGGAGCTACAGCCCTAGTGGACCTCTTCCAAGCCAAGGCGGCCCCTCAGCACAGAAGCACTCCTGTAATCACTGGAGAGGAACTCCTATTGCTGCCGTCCCAGGGTTCTTCATCTTCGGATGGCAAGAAAGGAAAGGGGTCGTTGGGATGGGTCGACTCCGGTGAATATAGATTTCAGTCCGCAGTCCATAGCCCCTCACTCGAACAGCTGAAGGAGAAGTTCGGCCAATTGGAGGTGAGGGATACGATCCCTGTTGCCCAGGAGGTGGGTGCCATGGGGGGAAATGCCAAGAACTACCCATCTCTTCCCCCCCATTGCCAGAGCTCCAGTCCAACTGCCGGAGTCTATGCTGCTTCGCCCATTCCTCCCATCAGCTGTGATACCAAGCCCGGTGTCCCAGCCAAGTTTGTTGCCACGACCTCGGAATGCCAGTCCTAGAGTTCAGGCAAGAGAAGTCCAGAGAGTGGTTCGGCCACATCCCCAGGACCAACAAGCCGCCCAAGCTCAGCAAGCCGCCCAAGTCCAGCAAGCCATCCAAGCCCAGCAGCAGGTGCAGGTGGCTCTGCCGAGATTCGAGCTGCCTCCCAGCAAGCCCACCTTTGATGGGGATCCCGAGAAGCTGACCTTCTTCTTAAACCAGGTGTGGGCTTATTTAGATCACTATGCTTATGCCTACCTGGATGGGGCTATGATGGTGAATGCTGTGGCAACAAATTTAGAGGGAGAAGTGGCTGGCTGGGTGACCAACCTCCATGATGAAGGGGCTCCTGAATTGCACGACATTATTCATGGAGCAACCAAGGGGTCAGTTTGAAGATGAATCCCGAGTCCTACTGGCTAAGAAAGAAATCCACCGCCTGAAGCAAAGAGGTCGCCCCGCAAAGGAGTACATCCATGAATTCAGAAGATTTGCTAACTGGCAGGGGCAGTGGCCTGAGCAGTCACTGATCAACTCCTTGGATCACGATTTGCTCTAAGCACCCCTGAAAGACAAGCACCACTGAATCCAAGCCACCACATGTCCAAGAAAAACGCCCCTATAGTCGATGTCCCCAAGCCTCAGCAGGCACCAATGTCTCCCAAGCACCAGCCAGGGCTCCAATCAAGTGCTACCAGTGCGGTCAGATGGGTCACCGTGCTGTGGAGTGCCCAGCTCCTCACCCTCAACCCAGGAGTGCGCCAGTCGCAGCCACGAAACCGCAAAGAGCTCCCAGAGAGAAGAACAACTGGGCACGTCAAGGCCTGGGTGTCAAAGCCTCACCTCCCACCAAGCTCGAAGCCAAACCCCAATCCGAGCCACAGTAGATGCCGGCACCATATGACAGTGACAAGGAAGACGAGGAGGACCCCATGGTGAGTCAGCCCATTCTCTCTTGCCATTCCCGTCAGGCTGATAGTGCCCCAAACCGGGGCTCACATGAGTTTGAAGGTCCTAATAGACTCGGGCTGCACTCGTTGTTTAATTAACTTACCCACTGTGCTCAAACTGGGAATCTGAGCCAAGCTATTGCCCCTGCCCATGAGGTTTGAGCAGGCCGACGGGTCCCTCATCGGAGGTGCCCGTGCCATGCACCTAACAGAACCTGTGCGTTTTGAAATGGGTCGGCATTGGGAAATCATCCGTTTTGTGGTGGTTCCAAAGATGACCGAAGCAGTAATTTTGGGGCTAGCATGGTTGGATAAATGGCGTCCTAACATCTGGTGGGAGGAGGGAATGCAGAAATTAAGACTGGGGACTGGACCCCTCCCACCTGACACTGACAATAAAACAAAGACACTAGCCATCTGTAAGATGCAAGTGGAGCCATGTGAAACCCTAAAGACTGTAGCTGAAAAGCTGCTGGGGATTCAAAATGTCCTCACTGAGTACCGTGATTTGGCAGAAGCATTTAGTGAGAAGGAATGTGACGTCCTCCCCCCACACCGGGCTATGGACTGTGCTATTGAAATTCTGCCTGGTGCCAAGCTCCCTAAACCTAGGATGTACTCTATGATATCCAAAGAGATAAAAGAACTGAGAGAGTACATCGATAAAAACTTAGCTAGGGATTTCATTCAGCCAGCCAAATCACCTGTGGTTGCTCCCGTGCTTTTCAAGGAAAAGAAATATGGCTCTCTTAGATTATGCATAGATTTTAAATCCCTCAATGCTGTCAGCATGGAAAATACGTACCCCCCTCCCCTTGATGAAGGACATGTTAGCCCATCTGGCTAAAGAAAAAAATCTTTACCAAGCTGGATTTAAGAGAGGCTTATTACAGATCCGGATCAAGGCGGGGGAAGAGTGGAAAACAGCATTCAATTGCCAATTGGGGAGTTTCCAATTTAAAGTGATGCGTTTTGGACTGTAGGGGGACCCCGCTATATTTATGCAATTGATAAATCAAGTGCTCCATGATCATTTATACAAGGGGGTTTTGGTTTATCTTAATGACATCCTTATTCACTCTGAAACCATGGATGAACACATCAAAATGGTCCATGAGGTATTAAAGAGACTGTTGAAAGCCAAACTATGCAAAGCTGTCAAAGTGAATTTCACCAGGCCCACTTAGATTATCTAGGGCAGTGGTTCTTAACCTGGGCGATATCGCCCCCCAAGGGGCGATTTCATTTTTCAAGGGGGCGATGGAACAAAAAGGGGCGATGTGGGGGCTAAGGAACAAAAAGGCGATATGGGGGCGATGGAGCAAGACGTTTTGGGGACACTTTTCAGTCTTCCCCTGCGGCTCCGAGCCTCCTCCGCCATTTGCAGAGAGAGACAGAGACAGAGAGAGGCACTTGCGCTTCCCCTCTCTGTCTCTCTCTCTCTCTCATGCAGGGCTCCTGATTGGCCCGGGTGCCCTGCCCCCTGGGAGCAGCGCGGCCACGAAGTCCCTTTCCCTGACTGGCCCCGTCCGAGGTGCACATGGCCAGCCCTCCTGCAAGCCGCAGCCCCGAGGGAGAGCAGCCCCTGTGATCCCCAGCCACTGGGACCGTTGGCCCAGCTGACCGGGAAGGTGCACCGGAGTCCTGACTGCTTTGTCGGCGAAGGTGAGGTGAGCAGAATATGGGGGGGAGAGGGGGCCGTCCCCGGGCCGCTCCCTGGGCAGCCGAGCCGGCCACACTGTCAAGCCCCCATGGGCTCGACATTCACGGGAAGGGGGGGAAGCATGCTCCAGGCAGCGGCCTACCGGTGGCACGGGAGGCTCCAGCGTTGGTCCTGGCGGGAAGCGGATCGTTGCCCCGGTTCCGACCGAGGACACCGGTGGCGCGGGAGAATGTTTGGCGACACAGCTGACGGGGGCATTCCGCGGATGCCCCGCGGCCCGCGGCTTGAGCCCGGGGATGCTGGCAGCGCGAGGGGAAGCTTGGCAACACAGCCGATGGGGGCGTTCCGCGGATGCCCCGCGACTTGAGCCCGGGGATGCCGACAGCGCGAGGGGAGGCTTGGCGACGCAGCCGACGGGCAGGGCGTTCTGCAGATGCCCCGTGGCCCGTGGCTTGAGCCCGGGGATGCCGGCGGCGCGAGGGGAGGCTTGGCGACGCAGCTGACGGGGGGGCATTCCGCAGATGCCCTGTGACTTGAGCCCGGGGACACCGGTGGCGCGAGGGGAGGCTTGGCGACGCAGCGGGCCATGGGGCATCTGCAGAACGCCGCCCGTCAGCTGCGTCGCCAAGCCTCCCCTCGCGCCACCAGCATCCCGGGCTCAAGCCGTGGGCCACGGGGCATCTGCAGAACGCTTCGCCCGTCGGCTGCGTCACCAAGCTTCCCCTCGGACTGCCGGCATCCCCGGGCTCAAGTCGCGGGCCGCGGGGCATCCGCGGAACGCCCCCGTCGGCTGTGTCGCCAAACATTCTCCCGCGCCGCCGGCGTCCTCGGTCGGAACCGGGGCAACGATCCGCTTCCCGCCAGGAGCAACACTGGAGCCTCCTGTGCCGCCGGTAAGCCACCGCCTGGAGCATGTTGGGGGAGGGGGGCGATGACAACTTCCTCATTGGCTCAAGGGGGCGATTCGTTCAAAAAGGTTAAGAACCACTGATCTAGGGTATCGGATTTTGAATGAGGGCGTAGAGATGGACCCTGCCAAAGTTAAAGCAGTCTTGGAATGGAAATCCCCACGCACCCGCAAGCAGCTTCAAAGTTTTCTGGGGTTTGCCAACTTTTATCATCAATTTATTCCCTCTTTCGCAAAGATAGCCATGCCAATCACCGATTTACTCAAAACAGGAAAAGGAGGGGAAAACCCTGGACCTTGTCAGCTATTGCAATGGTCATTAGAGTGCCAGGCAGTCAAAAACCTAAAGAGACTCTTTGCAGCTGAACCAGTGCTTAAACACCCTGACCCCGGACAACAATTCATCATTCAAGCTGATGCAAGCGACGTGGCTGTGGGGCTGTTCTCCTACAAAAAAATCACAGAGGGGAGTTACAACCTTGCGCTTACACTTCCCAGAAATTAATTGACATCGAGAGGAGATGGGCTGTTTGGAAGAAAGAAGCTTTTGCAGTTTGTTGGGCTTTGTTGATGTGTCATTTCTTGGAAGGGGGGGGAAATACCTTTTGAGGTATGGACTGATCACAAAATTTGGAGGCTTTCAAGACCCCCTGTAAATTATCCCCCAAGCAAATTGGAGAGGGAGACACATTATGAAATAAAACGTTATTTTTGATTCTAGGCTGTACAAGGGAAAGTTACAATACCTTGTTCAGTGGAAAGGTTACCCCCTTTCAGAAGCTACATGGATGAAATGTACAAATGTGAAAGCGGATAGATTGATAAAGAAGTTTTACGATAAATACCTTCACAAGCCTCGAGGGAATGCTTAACCTGCTTTTTCTTTTCCCTGCAAGAGACTCTTTCTGATGGGGAGCCGACTGTCAACTTTGAAAATGAGCATGGCTGTGGCCATTTTCCCTATTCATTTTCAGTTGACACATCGAAGGGGGAGGAGGGATTGCCAGGTGCTTTGCTAGTCAAAATAATCTTTTGTGACACATAACTAAGTCAGAATATCAGCAAATAGCCCGAACCTGCAAAGATGAAGTGAGGAAAGCTAAGGCTCAAAATGAACTAAGGCTTGCGACCAAAGTCAAAAATAACAAAAAAAGCTTCTTTCAACATGTAAAAAACAAGAAAAAAAGTGAAGGAAATGGTTGGTCCATTAGTGGGTGACAGTGGCAAGAAGGTGACAAGCAACAGGGAGAAAGCAGAACTATTTAACTCGTTTTTCGCATCTGTCTTTACACAAAGGGAAAAAACAGACCAACGTATCAAAAATAGTGCCATAAAAAACAATAGAAACACAAGTTAAGATAGGCAAGAAAATGGTAAGTGAGCACCTGTCCAGCCTAGACGAGTTCAAATTACCAGGACCAGATGGATTACACCCTAGGGTTCTCAAGGAACTGGCAGATGTGATGTCAGAACCACTGAACTATATTTTTCAAAGATCCTGGAGCACTGGGGAACTACTAGAGGACTGGAAAAGAGCTGATGTAGTTCCCATCTTCAAAAAAGGAAAAAAAATGGATCCAGGAAATTACAGACCTATCAGCCTGACCTCAATACCTGGGAAGATTCTGGAAAAGATAATCAAACAACGAATCAGCGAACACCTACAGGCAAACAAAGTCATTACTAAAAGCCAACATGGGTTTGTCAAAAACAGATCATGCCAGACAAATATTGTTGCATTCTTTGACCAAGTGACAAAATTAGTGGACCAGAGGAATGCTGTGGATATAATTTACTTGGACTTCAGTAAGGCATTTGACAAAGTAGATCACAACCTACTACTTGATAAGATAGAAAAATGTGGGTTAGACAGCATCACCACCAGATGGATTTGTAGCTGGCTGACCGGCCATACTCAGCGTGTAGTCCTCAATGGAACCGCATCTACATGGAGGGAAGTGTGTAGTGGGGTGCCCCTGGGCTCTGTTCTGGGCCCAGTGCTCTTCAACATCTTCATCAACGATTTGGACGAGGGGGTAGATGGGGAACTCATCAAATTTGCAGATGACACCAAGCTGGCAGGAATAGCTAACACTCCAGAAGACAGGCTTAAGATACAGGAGGATCTGGACAGACTTGAACACTGGGCGCTATCTAACAAAATGAAATTCAATGGTGAAAAAAGTAAGGTTCTACATTTAGGCAAGAAAAACCAAATGTACAGGTATTAGTATAGGGGTACCTTGCTCAATAGTAGTAACTGTGAGAGGGATCTTGAGTCCTAGTGGACAATCATTTAAATATGAGCCAGCAGTGTGCTGCAGCTGCCAAAAAAGCCAACACAGTGCTAGGCTGCATTAACAGAGGGATAGAATCCAGATCACGTGAAGTATTAATACCACTTTACAATGCCTTGGTAAGGCCACACTTGGAATACTGCATCCAGTTTTGGTCACCACGATGTAAAAAAGATGTTGAGACTCTAGAAGAGTACAGAGAAGAGCAACAAAGGTGATTAGGGATTGGAGGCTAAAACATATAAGGAACGGTTGCTGGAATTGGGTATGTCTAGTTTAATGAAGAGAAGGATGAGGGGGGACATGATAGCAGTGTTCCAATATCTCAGGGCCTGCCACAAAGAAGAGGGAGTCAAGCTATTTTCCAAAGCGCCTGAAGGCAGGACAAGAAGCAACGGATGGAAACTAATCAAGGAGAGAAGCAACCTAGAACTAAGGAGAAACTTCCTGACAGTTAGAACAATTAACCAGTGGAACAACCTGCCTCCAGAAGCGGTGAATGCTCCAATACTGGAAGTTTTTAAGAAGAGACTGGACAGCCATTTGTCCGAAATGGTATAGGGTTACCTGCCTGAGCAGGGGGTTGGACTTGATGACCTCCAAGGTCCCTTCCAACTTTATTATTATTATTATTGTTATTGTCATCGGCTGCTCCCGAGACTGCTGGCTGGCATTTCGTGCAAAGCCCGCCAAGAAGATGTGTTGGGGAACATAGTTGCTTGCATAGCTTTAAAGGTGGGATTTCTTAACTTTGTATTGGGGAATTGTTACATGTGTCTTCAAACTTGGTTTCACTTTTGACGTGCCGATACTTTGTAACTAATAAACATGTTCTTTGAGGAATTTCCAAGCCTCGGAGTTCTGTTTTATTTGTCTCTGTCTGTCGGAACCAAGACACAGGCAGATAAATGGCTGTTCCTGGGTGGGGGAGAGTGCATGGATGTCTGCATTGGTGCATATGAGCATTATTGGAGACAAGACTGACTGCTACCAGGTAGGAGAGGGTCCGTGGGTGGATGCAGGACAAATACAAGTGTTTTCAGGGCTATAGATGGCTGCTGCTGGGTGGGAAAGAGTCTGCAGCAAGTGGTTGTTGCTGGGTGGGAGAGGATGTGCGGGTGATTGCAGTGGTCCACTAGAACAATTTCCGACGCAGGTAGCTGATGTCAGGGGCAGGAGATTTACTTGTGACCATCCCTGCCAGCTTCCTCACTGATATAACTTGTGTGAAGCCAGCAGTGAAAGACACAAATGATGATCACATGACTGTAGGATGCTACAACTATTATAACTGAATTGGATGTTAAGTCCCAAATCTCAATCATAGGACTATAGGGTCACTGCAACGGCTGGAACTTTAAGTACAACTTGTTCAGCGCCATTGCAATTTCAAAATGGTCACTAAACAAATTGTCATTAATAAAGAACTACCTCTATTAATTCAATGACTCTCTTGAACCTAGGAAATATCAGTTTCATCCTTAACATCACAGATCTTAAATTATTATTTGTAAAACAGATAGTCCAAAATATCTGTACAGTGTTGTTTACCCTTTAAAAAAAGTCTTGAATAAGTGATTTTGTTCTGGCAGGTTTCACACACACAAAAAAATTAAGTTCTGGAAATTCTAGTAGATTTTTAGCAAACATTGAAGCATATTATAATTTAATTTAAGTAAGGTATTTGCATTTAAGAATATCTGGAAGGTACAGCTGAGAAAGAATAATAACTGATACCTTTGGCTTGGAAATGTACACTAGGTCAATGTTTTCATCCACAATCCAGTCATGGATGATAGAGATTTTATTATTCCCCTTTCTTGCAGAATTAGCCATATATTTAAACTGGATTTGGCATTTTAATCTAGCTATCGAGTGCTTCCCAAGGACTTGGGATAGGCAGATGTTCTTTGATGGTGTTAAAGATATTGTTGTAGGATGTAAGATATTCCAACTAAAGCTGCCTTTTGCAATTGACTGGTGTGAATTTGACAATGCCGATAGTGTTCAAATGTAATTCCAGGATTACCTCCAAGGCATTTATTTACTATTGTTGCTACTTTTGCTTTCTGTTGTCACAGTCGTTCTACTTCTGTTGCATGTCTTTGTATTTTGTGATTTTCTCCTGTTCTTTCTCTTCTTTTGCTGTCCCTAAGTACTGATAACATGTTATCCAAATTTCTTTGTCTGTCTCATGAACAGTAGTTAAGACTAAGGTGTTACGTGGCAGATGCCTGTCTGTTTAAATTCTAAAAGTCTCAAAGTACTTTAGCTTCTTCGTTTTCTGTTAACTGTTCTGCTTTGTGGTCCCATCAGTACTTCTTGCAGGGAAATGATTTTTCTTGAAGATCTTTCAATGCACTATTATTACCACTTTGTTTGTAGTCAATCTGCGCAATTTTCTTACAGCAGCTAATTATTATTATGGTATGTCACAAAGACAGCCAGATGTTTACACTGGATTTGGCATTTTTATCTGCCTTTCAAGTCCTTTCTGATGACCTGAGATAAGTAGATGTTGTTGTTTGATGGTATTAAAAGTATTGTTGCAGGATGTAAGCTGTTCCAAACAAAGCTGCTTTTTGCAATTACCTGATGTGATTTTGTTCAAATGTTGCTCCAGGATTACCCCCAAGGCACCTATTACCATTGATACTATCTTTGCTTTCTTTTCCTGCAGTCGTTCTGCTTCTATTTTCAAGTCTTTATATCTTATGATTTTTTTTCCAGTTCTTTCTCTTCTATTCTATTGTCTCCAGGTACTGGTATGTCCACTATTCAGACTTTTATGTCTTTCTTATCAATAGTTGTTAAGTCTGGCCTGTGATGTCGCAGATGCTTGTCTGCTTGAATTCTAAAGTCTCATTTTAGTTTCATCATTTTCTGTTCTGTGTATCATATGGTCCCACCAGTCCTTGCTTACTGGCAAATAATATTTCTTCTATATCTTCTAATGCATCATTGTTACTACTTTGTCATGCTTTTATTTGTATCGGTTTGTATGATCTTGCAGCAGCTAACTAGGTGGTCCGTTGTTTCTTCAGCTTCTGTGGAAAGGCACTATTTGCTAACTGTTGTCTTCTCAATTCTGGCTTTGTATGCCTTGGTTCTTAAGGCTTGTTCTTGTGCAGCCAGAATTAGCTCCTCTTTTTTAAATTTTCCTGCTCTTAGCCATTGCCTTAGCCTGCTCTTAACTTTGCCTTTTTTTTTTTATGTACTAGCCGTATAATACTTTTGCTGGAATTTTTCTTATCAGGTAGGTTTTAATGTTAACCAATCTTTAATGTCATCTCCTTTTAATATATTATTAAACTGCTTGATAATAAGTGGATGTAGATCAGTCCCATGTTTTAATAAAAAAAATCCCTTGCAGTTCATCTTCACTTGATGCTGACCAGTTTTTGATCTTCTTTCCCCTTTTCTTCACAATTTCTGTTGTTATTACAAGCCCTTTCATTTCAATTTCTTATCCCTATCCTTTAGGTAAGCTGCGTTTTTGTATTTTTATGGGTTGTCCCCTAGCTGCAACCAGAATGGCACTGTTCCTTCTTTGTCAGATGTTGGCTGGTTCACTGCACTCTCTCCATGGTAGAAGCATTTGTGATTTTACTGAAATTGGAGATTCTGCCTATAGAGTGCAATTAGAGTTTTCTATCTGCTGATCTTCTTCACTATAGCTGTTATTTGCTTCTTTATTATTTCAAGAGCTTCCTTAATCTTCCTTGTTTCTAGGTAATATTTCTTGATCAGGTATTCTTTGGTCTTCTTGTTCTTCAGCTTTTTGTCTTTCATTTGTTCCAACTTGCTTATATCTGATTTTAGCTTGCTGATTTTATTTTCTATCTTGATCTACCATTTTGGTGTTGCAGTGTTTTTCTTCTTTGTTCATTTTGCATTTCAGGAATTCAGTTATAACCGCAGCTGTGCTGTACATTAATTGAATTGTTATTATGGTTTGTCTCACAGTCAGCCAGATGTTCAGACTGGCATTTTAGTCCACCTATTGAGTCATTATTATTATTATTATGGTGGCATTTTGCAGTAACACTTACTGTATAGGCCAGAGGATAATGTAGTATAGCAATTGCAATCTGTCTGCATGAAGGAATAACCATACTTCTGTCTGTCCATAATTATCATAATTTTCCTGTAGCATTACTGCCCGATTCTCTCAGACATAAAATAAGAAGTTGGACAAAATATAATACAGTATTTGCCCTCATTCCATCCTTAAAGTGACTCCCCAAAGAAATCCAAATCCAGAAAAAGTAGAATCCAGTCCAGCTTAATATCTATGAACAGTAAGCTGTTCAAGGGGTGCTGCTGCCTATATTCTATTCCCATATACTGCTTTAATGTAGAAATGGTTGTGTCAGAGTTGGCAGTAGGACACATGCTTTATAAACCATGGACGACTCCCAGTCTTTACCTTTATGTTCCTATCCCAAGAAAAGCAGTTTCTAAACAGCACAATATTATTTAGGAAAAGGATCACTTGGCAATTGAAACCTGATGGTTCTGGACTTCTGGTTTTGTGCCTGTAGGGCATGGCCGTGGGAGAGCGGACCTCCGCTCCCCACGGCTAGTTTCGTCCTGCCAGGGGGATCCTAGATGGGTCCGAAGTTGCCCCCAAAAGGTGACCCTGAAGGAGGGGCGCTTTGATGATTACGAAGCGACGGCAATCTCTTTGTTTGATACGGGGGAAGCCCTCCGAACCTGACAGGAGAAAGGCTAGCCGCATGCCAGCGTCTAGCCCAAGCTACCTGCAGCTGAAGTCCAAGAGCACTAACCAGAACAACAGTGAACAGCGTGCTTGGAATTGGTGAGAGTATTTGATCTTCTCTCCCTTATTTTGCAAGATCCCCAAAGCAAAAAACCTCCGAAAGTGAGGGGAGGGGACTACATTCCCATTCCCCCATAGACGGAAGCGGCGAATTAACCTTTAAGGAGGAAAGAAACATATTGAAATTAAATTTAAAATACTACAATCTGATCAAACTTTGAAACTGAAACAAACTGCTAAGATTATATTCTAAAGGATTTTGATGAAATTATAAAGAAAAATAATAAGAACTTCTTGTCTGAAAGAGCTGGTAAACAAATATTTGCTGACATCTAGTGGACATTTAGAATATAGCACATCAAAGACAATGCCCAGAAACAAAGAAAAATCTGTTCCGATGAACTCTAATAACCTTTAAGAAGATGGTTGTCAGGGAACAACGAAGAGATTGTATACTGGGCCAGCTATAAGATTGGAAAGTGTTTGAAGGAAAAGAAATACTTTGATTGTGGTCTAAATTTATGAACTCTTTAAAAACTTTGATCTATGACTAATTTTTGAGAGGGAAAGTTACAGGAAGGATTTAAGGTGGCTAAATATATTAAATTGCAATTCTGACTGGTTGACAATTGACTCCTGAAAGAAAGAACTGTTATAAAACATTGATTTTACTGAAACCTTGACAATTGAAAATTATAGTAGATTATAAAAATTATATATAAAGACAAGAACTATATAAAATAGGACTGTTTGGATTTTGAGTTTTGGCCAGCTTGACAAGGGTAATTACAGAGACTATGGCACTTATGATGGATTACTCGAAAGGGGGAGATAACATGGATATAACATATTCATCAAAAATGATAGAAAACCACTTAATATCTACTCTTGAAGGATTCAGCTGGAAAGATCAAAGACCTTTAGAAGCAACATTTCAAGACAAGATAAATACTTTCCAAGAAAAAAATTATGCAGTGCTACGACAGATTCAAATCACAATAGCTCTAAACCACGAGGAGATTAAACATAACTTTGATAACATAAATGAATACACTTCTAACTTAAATTTACAATCAAAAAACATCCAAAGAATGATGGTAAAGAATGAACAAACAAATCAGATAACAGAATGTGAACAGAAAAAAATGACTTAATTGGCGAAATCACAAATGAAGGGAATTATAACTTAATACAAACAAGAAAAAACTCACAAGATTTGGATACAACAATAAATATGGAAAAGATACCTTATGCACTAAAACATCAAAATAAACCTGAGAAGAAAGAAGACTTAACAAAATGGACACTGCTAGGAGAATCACTGTTTGGGAGACAAAAAGCATACATCTCAAAAAGCATACATCTTATGTATTAAGACGGGCTTAAGAGACTTGACTCACCCTACCAGATGGAATATTATACGAGAAAACACTTGTTTGAATATGGCTAAATAAACAAATAACTTTGGCTATAAAGGGGCTTTAGAATAAGTGGGATAAGAGATATAAGTAATACAGTATTTTTTGATAAGATACAAAAGGTAAAAATATTGGGATGATGTAAATGAAGGAAAAGTTTGAACTTTAAAGACAAATTAAGTTTGAAAAGATTTAGGATTAAGGAATGATTGAAATATTGAGGGGAAATTAGGCTTAAGAATTTTGAAAAGATATATAGTGATTCAATCAATTTTTACAAATAGAAGTGAAATATAAATTGATTAGAAAAGATGTTATAGGTAGATGTGATAGATAAGTAGTATAGTATTTCTATAATATATGAAATATGAAAATACTGGGATGATATATTTAAGTGAAAAATTTGGATATTTAGATGTTAATTACTGAGAAAATTATGATTGATAAGAATTGTTTGAATATTATGGAGAAATTGAGCTTAAACAAGATTTATGAAAATAAGATATGGTGAATCAATAAGATGACTTACGAAAATAAGTTGATAAGAAAAAAAGTGCTATATATGGACGCTATTGTTGGTATAAATATAGAAGAAAATGTTTTTAATCATTTATGGAAAATATCAAATATCAAAAATTATATTTGTTTAATGCTGAAAAAGGAGAATATTATTGGGAGAAGAGAGGATCAAGGAAATATATTATCAATTGATATACTAATTATGGAAATATAAAAATTAATTATTATTGACTGTTAATGAACTATTATTGATTGCGTATTTTTTTTTAAAAAAAATTCATGAACCAAGACAACACGCTGTACACCAGGCACTAAGGTTTTTACCGTAAAAAATCAATAAAACTCTTACCAAAAAAAAAAAGAAACCTGATGGTTCTTAAAGAATTGAATCAACATCTCACAAAAATAGTGTAATTTAGACTGCACATAAGCTAAATCAAAGGCAATATATAATCTTGTTGAATGGGAGCAGAGGAAGCAAATGGATGCAGAAGCTCCAGTTTCTGGGTATAACTTCAGGGTAACTCATCACCAATGATGTCTTACCTTGAAAACCCATTATTTTTGCACACTTGATACTGCTCATATTTTTTCCAATCTTCATATCCCAAATCTCCAGTTACACTGATAGACAACTATTGCAGAACTTCATGTTCTGCGTCACGTTCTACAAGCAAAGTACCTATAAGGCATGTAATACTTTGCATAATGACATGGGCAACCTGATAGCATTTTGGAAATTGGTGATTTCAGTATGTGTCTCAACATATTATATGGCTTTACAATTATCATTGAAGAAGCAAGACTACTAGTTTTTCAGTTCATTTGCAACTGTGACCATCACCAACCTTGTTAACATTTCCCCTGAAATGTTACTTTGTTACTCTCTACCCTTTGTCACTACAAATCCACCTTGTCTTCCATAGATTTTTGTTAATTCACCCTCAGTCCCATGTTGTCAGTTCTCACTTTTTTTCATTCCCTTCTCAACATTTATCATACAGGAATAGATGAAGATCTTATTCTGGACTCTCAGAAGATTTGAAAAAAAGTTGGAAGGGAATGGACTATAGGAACATATGTGGAAGTATGCAGAGCAGGTTCATGCCCCCAAACTAATAATATTATTACTATTAATGATACTTGAATTTTTCTTTTTTAATAATTTATGAGGAAATTAAAAGCAAGCTTGCAGGAAGAAATTTTAAGCCACAGCAATTATTAAAATTGCTCTTGAGCAATATTTATCTTTTCCCCTTTTATACTTATACTTGAGTAGCAGCACACCATATTTAGTATATTGCATTGATTATCTTTTAAATATTTTCTGACTTTTTCTGAAAACATTCAGTTTTCTGGCTGGGATGCTATTTGTGGCCTAATATCTGTAAGAAATTTCATTTGATATCTTGTTGTCCAAGATAATAGAGTTTCAGATAAATTCATAAGGAATCACTAGTGCTAATTATATGTATTTCCCCTGATTCCTAGTAAATCATATCTTATTATTCCCTTATATATGATCTACACCTTAACAAAGCAAGGACATTTATAGATTCACTGCATGCACATTTAAGGAATGTATCTTTAAACTTCAGGCAAAGATCCAGGAGGAGGATTTTTTTCCTTGATGCTTTTGTTTCCTAAGATATCATGATATCAGCATAGTATAGATAATAGGTAGAGCTGAAAATATGAACCCATAGAAATTTAGGGTTTTGTAAAATAAAAATAGGAAGCTTTCCTATACTGAATCAATTTGAATATTAGTCTAAATTAGTATTATTTATGTTAATTGAAAGCAACTCTTAGAGTTGCAGAAAAAGTTCTGTTCTGGATCAATCACAGTTATATTAGTTAAATTCATATATTTCAGACAACATTTCTGACTAACTAGAAAAATACAGAGCTTTTAAAACAATTTTATGAAAAGCGAGTTATTTTTTAAGTGAAATGATTTATATTTTCTTTTATAGAACCATTTCTACTTTTGTGTGCCTTGTGATAGATTCCAGGCAGAATGAAATTAAAATTCACTACATATAGCTGTCATTAAGACTAACATCTGGATTGCTGTACAGTAGCATATTGCTGAAAGCAAGTAGTCTAACAATTTTGATCAATAATAATGGAGTTTGAAAAAATACTGAAGGCACAAATAAAATTATATTAATAACAAATGGGAAAAAAGAGAGGTCTAGTGCAGTTTGTTTAATGTGGGGCTCTCCAGAGACTGAAGTGGAGATTATGTGTTCTGTCCTTCATATTTAATACAGGTCTAGAGGAGGCTGATTGGGTAGGTGCCATCTCCCTTGTTGTTGTTGTTGTTGTTAGTTGCGAAGTCGTGTCCGACCCATCGCGACCCCATGGACAACGTTCCTCCAGGCCTTCCTGTCCTCTACCATCTTCTGGAGTCCATTTAAGCTCATGCCTACTGCTTCAGTGACTCCATCCAGCCACCTCATTCTCTGTCGTCCCCTTCTTCTACTGCCCTCAATCTTCCCAGCATTAGGCTCTTCTCCAGTGAGTCCTTCCTTCTATAGGGGCCAAAGTACTTGAGTTTTCAACTTCAGTATCTGGCCTTCTAAGGAGCAGTCAGGGTTGATCTCCTCTAGGACTGACGGTTGATCGCCTTGCAGTCCAAGGGACTCGCAGGAGTCTTCTCCAGCACCATAGTTCAAAGGCCTCAATTCTTTTGCTTTCAGCCTTTCTTATGGTCCAACTTTCACAGCCATACATTGCAACTGGGAAAACCATGGCCTTGACTATACGTACTTTTGTTGGCAGGGTGATGTCTCTGCTTTTTAGTATGCTGTCTAAATTTGCCATAGCTTTCCTCCCCAGGAGCAAGCGTCTTTTAATTTCTTGGCTGCAGTCCCCATCTGTGGTGATCTTAGAGCCCAGGAAGATAAAATCTGTCACTACCTCCATTTCTTCCCCATCTATTTGCCAGGAATTGAGAGGGCCAGATGCCATGATTTTGGTTTTCTTAATGTTGAGTTTCAAGCCAACTTTTGCACTCTCCTTCTTCACCCGCATCAAGAGGCTCTTTAGTTCCTCTTCACTTTCTGCCATTAGAGTGGTATCATCTGCATATCTTAGGTTGTTGATATTTCTCCCGGCAATCTTAATTCCAACTTTTGATTCATCTAGCCCTGCCTTTCTCATGATGTGCTCTGCATATAAGTTAAATAGGCAGGGCGACAGAATACAGCCTTGCCGGACTCCTTTCCCAATTTTGAACCAATCAGTGGTTCCGTGTCCAGTTCTCACTGTTGCTTCTTGACCCGCATATAGGTTTCTCAAGAGACAAATAAGATGGTCTGTACTCCCATCTCTTTAAGAACTTGCCACAATTTGTTGTGATCCACACAATCAAAGGCTTTAGCATAGTCAATGAAGCAGAAGTAGATGTTTTTCTGGAACTCCCTAGCTTCTCCATGATCCAGCGTATGTTGGCAATTTGATCTCTAGTTCCTCTGCCTCTTCGAAATCCTGCCTGTACTTCTGGAAGTTCTCGATCCACATACTGCTGGAGTCTAGCTTGTAGATTTTAAGCATAACTTTACTTGCATGTGAAATGAGTGCAATGTGCGATAGTTTGAACATTCTTTGGCATTGCCTTTTTTGGAATTGGAATGTAAACTGACCTTTTCCAATCCTGTGGCCACTGTTGAGTTTTTCCAAATTTGCTGGCAAATTGAGTGTAGCACTTTTACTGCATCGTCTTTTAAGATTTTGAATAGCTCAGCTGGAATACTGTCACCTCCACTAGCTTTGTTGTTGCTCAGCTTTCCTAAGGCCCATTTCACTTCACATTCTAGGATGTCTGGCTCGAGGTCAGTGACCACCCCATCGTGGTTATCAGGGATGCTAAGCTCGTTCTTGTATAGTTCTTCTGTGTAATTTTGCCACCTCTTCTTAATCTCTTCTGCCTCTGTTAGGTCCCTGCCATTTGGTCCTTTATCATGCCCATCTTTGCATGAAACGTTCCCTTCATATCTCCAATTTTCTTGAAGAGATCTCTGGTTCTCCCTATTCTATTGTTCTCTTCTATTTCTTTGCACTGTTTCATTAAGAAGGCATTCTTATCTCTTCTAGCTATTCTCTGGAATTCTGCATTCAATTGGGTGTATCTTTCTCTTTCTCCCTTGCCTTTTCGCTTCCCTTCTTTCCTCAGCTATTTGCAAAGCTTCCTCAGACAGCCATTTTGCTTTCTTGCATTTCTTTTTCTTTGGGATGGTTTTAGTTGCTACCTCTTGTACAATGTTGCGAACCTCCATCCATAGTTCTTCAGGCACTCTGTCTATCAGATCTAATTCCTTAAATCTATTTGTCACCTCTACTGTATATTCATCAGGGATATGATTTAGTTCATACTTGAGTGGCCTAGTGTTTTTCCCTACTTTCTTCAATTTAAGCCTAAATTTTGCAACGAGAAGCTCATGATCTGAGCCACAGTCAGCTCCTGGTCTTGTTTTTACTGACTGTATAGAGCTTCTCCATCTTTGGCTGCAGAGCACATAGTCAATCTGATTTCTGTGTTGACCGTCTGGTGATGTCCATGTGATAGAGACGTCTCTTGGGTTGTTGGAAAAGATTGTTTGCTATGACCATCGTATTCTCTTGACAAATTTCTATCAGCCTGTGCCCTGCTTCATTTTGTACTCCAAGGCCAAACTTGCCTGTTATTCCGTTTATCTTTTGGCTTCCTACTTTAGCATTCCAATCCCCATGATGATAAGGACATCATTTTTTGGTGTTGATTCTATAAGGTGATGTAGGGCTTCATAGAACCGGTCAATTTCATCCTCTTCAGCACCAGTGGTTGGGGCATAGACTTGGATTACTGTGATATTGAATGGCTTGCCTTGGATTCGCACTGAGACCATTCTGTCATTTTGGGGATTGTATCCCAGTATTGCTTTTCCTACTCTTTTATTGACTATGAAGGCTACTCCATTTCTTCTGAGGGATTCTTGCCCGCAGTAGTATACCTGATGGTCCTCTGAATTAAATTCACCCATTCCTGTCCATTTTAGTTCGCTGATTCCTAAGATGTCGATGTTCAGTCTTGTCATCTCTTGTTTGACCACGTCCAGTTTGCCTTGATTCATGGATCTTACATTCCAGGTTCCTATGGAAAAAAATCTTTACAGCATCGGACTTTCCTTTCACCACCAGATGCATCCACAGCTGAGCGTCCTTTCGGCTTTGGCCCAGTCGCTTCACTCTTTCTGGCGCTACTAGTACTAGCCCTCTGCTCTTCCCCCAGTAGCATATTGGACACCTTCCGACCTGAGGGGCTCATCTTCCAGCGTCATATCTTTTTGCCTTTTAGTACTGTCCATGGGGTTTTCATGCAAAATACTGGAGTGGGTTGCCATTTCCTTCTCCAGTGGATCACATTTTGTCAGAACTCTCTGCTATGACCTGTCCGTCTTGGGTGGCCCTGCACGGCATAGCTCATAACTTCATTGAGTTACGCAAGCCCCTTCGCCACGACAAGGCAGTAATCCATGAAGGAGGCCATCTCCCTAGCAAGCATGAATAAGGGTCTAATTATATCTTAATGATCTCTTCAACTATGAAAGCAAAATCTATGTCTGTTTCTGCAAATAGTTACTCTAGTAGAGTTGCTAGACTTGAAAAATGTAAATTATACTTCTCTAATCTCAAGAGGAATGCATTTTGAAAAATGACAAAATTGTATAAAAGCTCATTTCAGTAGATAGTAGATAGTTAAGGAACTATAATCAAACAATTTTGTAAAAACCAAGTGAAAGCATGTTTAATGGAACATGATTAAATTCACTATCAATGCGGTCACAAACATTAAATTATCCTACCTTAAAACTACTCTAAAATCATTGTCAGAATCCTATCAGGTTACTTTTTAGAGACATCAAAACATGCTAGGAACTAAACATCGCTGAAGTTTTCTCTTTGAAACATAATTGTCAATTATAAACCAACAACATTCCTAAATACAATAATTCATATATGTAAATGTGTGGAAATAAAATAATATGAAGTAGAGTTATGATTTGAAGATGGTTTCATATAATGGTTTGTTTAATCAATAAATGAATCACTATTCAATACAGTTTTCCTCCAAAACAATTTTATTTCAATAGGGGCTTCCAAAGAATTATACTGTACTCAGTACAGAATGATATAGGTCTTTTCTCTAGACAGACCAATCCCAGGTTCCTTCAGCTTATCCTCATAGGATGCATCCTCAAATCCCTGTATCTTCTTTGTAGCTTTCTTGAAAATGTGTCCTAACTTGTTGATATTTCCTGGAAATGTGGTGCCCAGAATTGTATACACCACAGTATTCCTAAGTGTGATCTCTCCAGAGTGCAAAAAGAGGGTAATTAGAATGCCATGCCTCTTTGATAAAGTACTTCTTTTAGTGCAATCCAGAACCCTGCTAACTTTTCTAGTTTTCTTCAGTTTTGCTAAAAGATGTCACAGCAATGCCGTATAGATTTAATAGAAGGACTAGGGGTGACATGATAGCAATGTTCTAATATCTCAGGGGTTGCCACAAAGAAGAGGGAGTCAAGCTATTCTCCAAAGCACTTGAGAACAGGACAAGAAGCAATTGATGGAGAGAAGCAACGTAGAACTAAGAAGAAATTTCCTGACAGAACAATTAATCTGTGGAACAGCCTGCTTCCGGAAGTTGTGAATGCTCCAACACTGGAAGTTTTTAAGAAGAGACTGGACAACCATTTGTCTGAAATGGTATAGGGTTTCTGCCTAAGCAGGGGTTTGGACTAGAAGACCTCCAAGGTCTCTTCCAATTCTGTTACTCTATTCTAGATACAACAGTACATACAAAAACTGAAATAACTTAATATCATTCTCTTAATAACTTAATAAAATGGCATGCTTCTCACCTGACTAGAATATGTATTGGTTCTGGTTTATAATAAGAGAAGTTCAAATTAAAGACAAACCATTGCCTCAGATTTCCTTTCTAGTTTCTCTGTTCTATTGAATTCATACTCGGAAATCAAATATATGAAAGCAAGTACTGTATAAAAAGTTATGGTTTTATTAAATAGAGAATAGGAAATGGTAATCTCTGAAATTATTTGGATTTTAGTATGAATCTGCCAAATTACAGGTTGTCTTTGACTTACGACCACAATTGAGCCCAAAATTTCTGTTGTTAAGTGAGACATTTGTTAAGTGAGTTTTGCCCCATTTTATGACCTTTCTTGCTACAGTTGTTAAGTGAATCACTGTAGTTAAGTGAATCTGGCTTCCCCATTGACTTTGCTTGTCAGAAGGTCGCAAAAGCTAATCACATGATCACGAGACACTGCAACCCTCATAAGTATGTTGTGTTCAATTTGGGTGTATTGGTTTTCTTTTCGTTGCCTGGCTGCTGCTGGGGTTTTCAGGTACAATGTGTTGATCTGCTCTGCTGCACTGCTCTCAGCCACAGCTGTGGGCACTCCAACCTGCTGTCATACTTAGCTCTGTACCGCCGCTGCTCAGTTGGTCTGCCACACTGGTCTCAGCCGCTGTTCTGGGTATTCCGCTCCTCTGCCACTTACCTCTGAGCAGCTGCTGCTCAGGGTCCACTGTGCTGCTCTCAGCCACTGGTCTGCTACCACCTATCTTCGTTTCACCTCTGCTCAGTGGCTTCCTTGCACCTCACTGCCTCCGCTCTGCCGCCAGACTGGGTTGGCTGGGCCCTCTATCTCTCAGCTGAGCTGCTGGGCCACCTGTCAGCTGTGCCATCTCTCAGTTGGAACACAGGGCCACTTTGTCAAAGGATTTCCCCCCCCCAAAAAAATTTTTAAAAGTTCTAGAAGTTTATTTTTATAATTCTCAAAATTTAGAAGATTTTTTTAAAAGAAAATGTAAGCTAAAATTTCTATTTTTAGATGTTAGTCTTCTAGAATAATAGAGTAACAGAGTTAAAGGGACCTATACTATTTTGAACAAATGGCTACCCAATCTCCTCTCAAAAACCTCCAGTGATAGGACACCCACACTTCTGAAGTCAAGCCATTCAACTGGTTAATTGTTTACATTGTCAGGAGTTCTGGGAGTACTGAGTCCTCTTTTTGGTCCCTTCTGTGGCTAATTTTGATGTTGCCCTCTTGATATAGTTTGAAGTCCACAGATGCATTAAGAAATGACAGATGAATAAATTTTGGAAAGGAAAACAAAATCCCAGCTGAAATTAAAAAAAAATAGTATCTCAGCTGAGAGTAAAAAATAAAATGTCAGCTTGTTGTTAGTGTTACTTGTATTTAGTCTGACAGCTTTGTAATCTGTGCTTGATATGGTGCGTATTTTCCTCCATAACTAATTTGATTGTAGTTGATATTCTTTTGATTTCATTTAGAGAATCAGTGTCCAAACATGCCCTAACAGTACATCTAGTTTATGTAGCAATCATTATTTGAATATGCTCATGATTGCATGTGCAACAATACAGAACAGTAGCACAACCGAGAGTAACCCAACTCAGATATTTGCTGAATAATTCTACCTTCCAGTACTTTTTTAAAGTCAAAAGCCTTGCATCTCCTTGATCTGCTTATAAATTGGAACAATGTTATCTTAGTAGAAGTAATTTAGTTCTCACTTTGCCACACTGTGTATTGCCTAACTTGAGACATGGCTCTGGGGCTTTTCTCTTCTGTTCAGAGAATGGACAGCTCACAGGATGATGACCTGCTTCAGTTGCAGCCAACATTCTTTCTAAATCAGAAAGTAGAGGCATAAATCCTTTACTATATGAAAACACAGGATTGAGCTTCAGTAAGATGTATAAAGTTGGCTCTGTTATTTCCAGATCTGTTTCTTCCTGGTCACTTTATTGCTGGAAAATCATACTCCTCTTGGCTTTGATTTTCCACAGTCTTTGTTGTTTCTGGGTCTATATTGTTTTCCAATTCATCTGCTATTTTAAAAACAGATTCTTTTTGTGAGTTTAAAATATTTAGAGTTGGTTTCTTCAAAATGTTTTCCATGGACTTAATGAGTTCATCATTAACTTTGAGAAACAAATTTGACTAGAGATTGCATGTTGCTGAGCAGTCTCCCCACTTTCCCCCCAGTATCATCCTCCTCCTTTTCTGTAATCTGATATGTTGTACTCAGTGAAGTAGATAATAAAGAAATAAAGATAGCTTCTGACTGTTTTGATCCAAGTTAATAAAATACAGATTCCCTACAGTGAATATTCAGTAAAATATAGCCAAAATATAGCAATTTTCACCATCCAGAAATGCATGCTGTGTTTTCATATGAAAATACAGAAATTAATAAGAGCAACCAAATAAAGAGAAAGCAGAAGGAGCAGGTAAAGTCCACAGGGGGTTGAAATAAATCAGCATTCAGCCAGCCAATTAACATTTAAAGATAAAAACAAAAACAAAAGTTCAAAAAGTGATGTTGAAAGTCTCAAGCTTGCTTATGAAAATGCTCTGCCAGTAGGAAGAAATGTAAAAGTCACTTGATTTTCCAGTTACTCCCACAAAAAGTTGTAATCTTCAAGATTCCCCCTTCTGCGTGGGTCCACAGTGGTCCAAAAGTTTTCTTGGGTCATTCCTAAGTGCCCCCATTCAAATCCAGGGGGCAGGGCTGCCAATGAGCCAGCTCTGGCAGCAAACACAACAGATCGTGGGTAAGAGAAAGAAAAATTCTCACCCTACAGCAGCCATCTTGGGGAGGGGTCCCCCCCAGCTCTCTTGGGGAGAGCTTCCCCCACCCCCAAAAAGTAGATATTCTGACACAGATACTAGCCATAGTGTATTCCATTTCCTGGCAAGATCTAACAATCAAAAGCTTTATTATAGCTACCAAGGAATGATATTGAATTTTCACAAGATCTGAGTTTGTAATGTGAGCAGATCAAAGCTGCAAGGAGGTTTGGTAAATTGTATTGTCTGTGAGAATATTACATAAAATAATAGCAATTATTTTTTACAGTCTGTATTGATATTCTTAAAATTAATGTTAAGTCCACTAATAGTTTATTTGTTTGCTTTTGCTGCTAATGTGTTAGAGAAATGATAAGAGAAGGGCAAATATTTGAACCTAGAAACTTAATGGAGATCAGCTGTTGCCTCCTGCTGTAGTTTAGGATTAGCCTGACCCTAATTCAGTTAAAATGGTAAGCACTTAAAAATAAAATGTGTATCCAATTTCTTTATTGAGTTCTAGTTATCTTGCAATTATGAAAATCATCTCATTCTTTCTTCATTGGTTTTATCTATTCACCAATTTAGTATTCCAAGATTGCCTCAGAGGAGCCTTCTTTGAAATGAGTTGACCTAGTTTATACCTGAAATAACTTTTTTTCTTAAAATGTATTTAATTACAGGAGCATCAGGGTGCACTGTTGGGAAATACAGTACAGAGTGCAGTTGCAGTCATAAATTATTTGGTATCATATAAAAATGTGAACATGGCATTACTTTATGAACAAGGTATGTAATTTTATCATCTTATATTCACTGTTCTTTTTTTGTACAATTCTTTTGTTCTTGTTCTGTAATAAATTTGGTAAACTTGATTATGAATACTATTCATAATTTTAAAGAAAACTTTGTAGAAGAAATTCTCACATCAGAGTTTAGTATTTCTAGTTGCTACATTTGTTGCACTCTAGCAAATATGATAGGCAGTTTTTCTTTTAGCTGCAGATAATCCTCCTTAACAACTATAATTGGGATTAAAAACTATCACTAAGTGATGCTGTCATAAAGCAAAAAGTGCCATGCCAACTTAAAATGGCAATTCTGGCTGTTAAGCAAATCACATCTGATCATTAATTATGTCAAACAACTACCAAACAACTTCCTGCCAGTTTCCCATTGTGGAAAGCTAGAAGGGAAGGTCGCAAATGGTGATTGGGATTCTGTGATCATCATAATTATGTGCTGGTTGCAGTCATGATCACATGACCACAGGGATGCTGTGATGGCCTCAGCATACAGCTATAAATTTCATTCACTGCCATCAATACTTTTGAATGGTTGCTAAATGAACAGTCACTAAGTTAGGATTATCTATATATAGTTGCAGAACTGAGTGGGGATGGTCACATGCTGTACATCTATTCTCATCTCCATCTCTAAACTTCAGAGAAAGGCTGGGAGTATATTTAATTGTTGCATAGTCAGATTGGCTAGGGAAGCCTAGCAGTGCATCACCAAATCAGGTAAGATGCCAAAAGAAAATATTGGCATTAATTCCTACTCAGAAGGATGTTCAAGTTAAGGTCCTTAGAGGAATGTCCTACTCTGTGGCTGGCTCAGGAATTCTGGGAGTTGTGAAGTCCACGAATCAAAAGAGCCAAGGTTGCCTACCCCTGCTTTAGGGATATCTTCAGATACCAGTGCCAAGGGAAGTGGTATTGATATATTGTTTTGAAAGGAAGAGAGGATATATTTTGTCTGGTCAACAGAAGCTATAGATTCTCGGCTGCAATACAATTCTGCAAGTTTCAAATACTGTTTTCATCGCATATCTTGCTTGTGAAATAGAAGAATCACTCATAAGTCAGCATGAAATAACTAGCTTTTGTCCTAGTACAAAACTGAAATATAATTTTTAATACTCAATCTTTTATCTCTAACATGCCATTCTATATACAAACTTACAGTAATAATGTGTGTGTTAATTACAATCACATATATTATTTACTTGGTAAATAATTTAGCTTTGATAGAATTCTTTCTTAGAACTAAATTACAAATGCAATAGTTAACTATATGTTCAATTTTTTGAAATCTGATATAGTAATTATAGTAATTATACATTAATATTTATAAGTTACAATTATTTATGTGAAATATGTAATCTCTAAGTTGAAGCCATTTACTATTTACTATTCCATCCAAAATCTATTAATTAAAGTATTAATGATTGTCCTTCAAGTTGAAGCCTTCTTAAAGGAGCTTAATCAATAATTAAAAAACAGAAGGCCCCCACATTCAGGTTTACTATATAAATAAACACAAGATAACAGGAAAAGAAAATGAGATAAGAAAAGGAAAACATGATGAGTTAGATTCAATTCTTCATTAATAACTGTTGGAGCAGCTAAGATTATAATATCAGTTCCAGAGCTGATTACTTACTCTTATTTTTTTCTTATAAGGTTTTGATAGCCATTGTGAGGAGGGGTTTCCAGTTCAGCTGGTCATAGGAAGGGGAAATAGCAGTTTCCCATTATTTTCTTCTTCCTCATAAAGTAAAATGATTGAGCCAGTGCTTTATGAGAAGAACCATACTGTTGGAATATTATTGCTATTTATTTAGTTATTTAGTAAATATATATGGGCGTCCATCTCATGTACATGACTCTAGATGGCCAGTTGTTTAACTAACAAATAAAAACAAAGTAAAAGGCAACCAGTAATTAAATACATAAATAACTTAAAACAGCATAGAACATCAGCTCATAATAATCAAATACTGTGCAATCTGTATAACCATACTACAGGTTCATTCACACTATCTGGGCCCCTGGCTTTGATAGCAAGGCCAAGTATTTAATGCCTTGCAAAAGGCCAGCAGGGTGAGGCAAAACGTATCTTTGGGGTATTATATTTTAAAGGGAGTGCACTGTGGCAGAATAAGCCTTGCTTGGTCCCACCAGATAACATTCTCTTATGGATGGGACCTGGAGCATGAGTCTCCTGCTGGATCTAACAGAACAGATACATACCACTAGGGTGACTCAGTCCCATAAGCAACCCAGGTTAAAGGAGATGTCAGGTGAGCCACTAAATAACTAAAGCATGATTTCATGGTCAATATAGGTATGAGTAATAATGAACTGTTCTGAATGTTTCAAATGATAACATTTTAATTACTTGAATTATCCAGGGTACAATTGTTATCTGATAGATCTGAATTGTTTTTGGAGACTTGTAATGATAAGACATTCTACTACTGACAAAAGTCACAATCTCCTGAAGAGCCATCCTAGATTTCCTAGATTTATGGGGCAATAGTCAACTTGCATCTCCTGCTTGATTGGTGAACTTTTGCTTTCTCCTTTTCAAGATATGGTTGTGATAATTGGATGTTGGAAAGTTAATTGAATTCAGTGGTTAACGATGCTGAGTTTGTCAGCTGGAAAGCTGATAGCCCACGTTCGAGACTTGAGTGCGCAGCGGAGTGAGCTCCCGTTACTTGCCCCAGCTCCTGCCCACGTAGCAGTTTGAAAGCATGAAAATGCAAGTAAATTAATAGATATCACTTTGATGGGAAGGCAACAGTATTCCATGCACCTTGGCATATAGTCATGCTGGCCACAAGACCACAGAAGTGTTTTTAGACAACACTGGCTCCCTCAATCAAGAAATGAAGATTAGCACTGCCTCCTAGAGTCAAACATGACTGGACAGGGGAAACTTTTACCTCCCTTTAGATATAAAAAGGGCCTCTAGGTGGTTTGATAACATTAGGAGTATAAAACTTGAATCATTTTGTTTTTAATATTGTTTTTTAGGTATAGTACCTAAATAATTTTGATCTTGGTAATTAATGGAAACTATGATGGTTGCTCTTGAGGCAATAAGAAAAACTCCCTTCTACAAATTACATTTAGTTATAAAGAAGCACAATCTTTTGGAAAAAATATCCTGTAAAGAAAATTTACTAGCTACTAATTCATGGTGGTATTGCTACTCCATTTCTATTTTCTTTGTCCAAAGAGTTCCACAGATTTTCTTGTTTCATCTTACAATCAAAATAGTCCTGCTTTGGTACTTCCCAGATATATAATTTGCCCTTTAGATCCGTTGGAAGGAATAGGATTTTTAAAGCAGAGATTTTTATTGTTTACATCAGAGAACATTCTATTTATACACTGTGAAAAAAAAAGTATTGGCAGGTTAATATCATGCAAGTGTAGAGATAAATGGAATCCCACAGAGATGTTCCTCATTCACCTCTGCAATGCATACTGAATTTATTTACCCTATTCTCCAACTGTTAGAATCTGGGAAGTTTTTTGTTCACTTTTTTATTATCAAGAAATGCGCTGGAAGCAAATTAGAGAACACAGAACACAATTGATAAGACATGAAGAAACAAACATGGATATTTGATCCCAAAACAATTAGGGTTAATATTTGGGATGATTTGCGATTGAAGCCGTGGTAAATTTTCTATGAGTTTATTATAATAATAATTTTCTTTTTAATGTCTTTTTTGTTGTGTTTTTTTTCTTTTGTCCTTTTTAAAATATTTTGGCGTTTTATGTTTTAACTTTCTTTGAATAAACTAAAATTTCTGATGGAAAAGAGAAAACACAGTTTGTTTTCCAATTATGAGTCTGTATGTTCTGTTAAAGTGATGATGAGAGTAGCATGATATCCACTTTTATTTACACTGATGGGAAAATAAGTACATCCCATTGAATTTTTTGTTTTCTCAACGTATTTCAACATACAGATATTTGTTATTCATGTCAGCAATATTGATAGATAAAGGGGATATAATGTAACAAATATCATGTAGCATTTTCATTGTGTGGGCCATTGTGTAATTTTTAAAATGCAAATTTTGCATGTGGAAAAACTATGTATAGCTAATTAAAAAAACACATTTATAACTATGTCAAGAATCCAAAATTAGAATCAGGTGATTAAATTAGGTACTGGAAAGAATATGTCTTATTTAAATCTCAGACATTTATTTTGATTTGTTCTTTGTTGTTGAAATGTGTGGTATCACAATATCTAGATCGCAACAGTTCTTTAAAGCCCTCAAAGAAAATTCATATGAATGTGGGAATATATCTGCGACTGTTTGGGAATATGAGCATGGATGCCTATGAGTCTGGAAAAGGATTTTAAAATTGGACAAGTAATTATTCTGCTCTCAAGAAGATAATCTATAAATAGTGATTCCCAGCAATTGCCAAAATGCTCAGGCCAGATTGTCCCAACAAGTTCAGCTGAAGAGCAGAATGTACAATATTTAAAGACGTCTCTAGAAATTAATCACATGATTCTAACTAATTATCATGACCCTATCATATGATTCCAAAGGTAATCCTAACTACTATTGATTTCAAAGTGCTTTAGTCTACCATTAGAAAGAAGCAGTACAAATTAAATCTACATGGGAGGTGCTCCACAAGGAAAAAATTGCTGTTCAGAGAAAACATCAGGTCAAAACTAAAGTTTGCTCATGCACACATAGGCAAAGATTGCTACTTCTGGAACAATGTGCTGTAGATAGACAAGACAAAAAAAGAGTAATTTGGCCACAATACCAGAAGACATTTTTTGGGGAAACTGAAGATAGCTTTTTATGAGGAGAACCGTAATACCAATATAAAATATAGTGGTGAAAATTTTATTGTTTGCATCAGAACTTAAACAGCTCACCAGCATAGAATCCACTATAAATCCTTCATTGTACAGAGGTTGCTTGAAGATAATATCAGACAATCTGTCAGAAGACTGAAGCTCAGCTAAAAGTTGGCCTTGCAACGTGATGGTTTACAAACTCTAAACATTGCCATAAATCCACTAAGAAATGACTGAAGAGAAAAAAACAACAGAAGTGGATGGTTCCGGAATGGCTAAGTAAAAGCTCTAATCTAAATCTCATCAAAATGCTGTGGGGTGATTTGAAATGGGCTGTGCTTGCAAGAAAGTCCGAAACATTGCACAGCTGAAAAATTCGGCCTGGAGGAGTAAGAAAAGGTTTCTTAGTCAATATCAGACACTGGTAGATAGTTATAAGAAACAGATACTTGAGGTTGTTTCTTCCAAAGGAGACAATATCAGGTATTGGAGCCAAGGGTTACTGTTTTCCACAAAAAGAAATGGCATGTGTTATTTTTTGTTAAATAAATTATTACAAAGGCAATTTTCATACACCATCTTTATCTTTATGTATTATTTGAGTTGTGATAAAATATTAATACATCAAAAAAGGAAACTTTTTATGTAGGATGAACTTACTTTTTCATATAACTGTATTGTACGTCATTATACCCCATATGCTTGTATAATATATACTTCATCTGACATTTTAGTAGTATCCTTCAACAATAAAATTCGTTTTTATAGAGATTTGCCTGGAACTGACTTTTTTGGTCAATATCAACTCCAGAGAATCAACAAATACAGTCAAAAGAACTGCAGTGTTAATCAATTAATTTTAATGTTCGGTTTAACATTGCCTGATCTGAAAAATGTTGCCAATTATATTGTATTTTTATGTTTTCCTTTTTAAATTGCTCTTGAAAATCATGCCCAATGGCTAAATATATAATTACTTTTAATAAATCATAAATAAATTGATAGTCCTAGGGCTATCAGCAGCTACTATACCAAAAATATGAACTTACAATTTATAAAATTAAGGATGTGTTCTCTGATAAAAGAAAGCTTTGGAGAAAATTTTAGAAATGAGGTTTTTTTTTGTTCCAATTAATAATAGGCGGGACCTGCTTACAAATTTGATTTCTGAGTTGGGAAAAGCTCTGATGAATATAAATATGTGTAGACTACTGATGTCACTGGACCAAATGATTTGTGTAACAAAGTTAATTTAATGTGAACTATATTTGTTATGCTTTGTCTTAAGATGTTGCTGCACAATATAGCAGAACTATAGGTTCAACTGTAGCTGTTGAATTTTAAATATTTAAATTAAAATTATTCTCTAAAATAGCTTAATAAACATCTGACTTGAAAAAGATTCCTTTATGATAGTACCTTACACATTATATTATGTCAACTCTGTTAGGAGTAGTTTCTCCTAAACACAATGAAAACTTTACTGAAATTACAAAATGAGAGCTTGCAGTAATTTTTATATCCAGTACTAAATATAAGGAAAACAATGGACCTTTATACATAAACAATTATTTAAAAGAAAATTAGATCTATAATTTAAGAATCCATCTGCATCTCATGAAAGAAAGATAATAGTAGTCAACCTTCACGGTGAGATGCTCTGTTCATTGTGTGGACTGCCACTTGACTTTTAGTCAAATGTCAAGAGATTAATTAGATTTCAAATTTCTTTATTCCTGTTGTATTGTTAAAGTCTATTAAATCTTGCACATTTAAAGTGATTCCTCTGAGAGTAGCCTTCCAGGATTTATGTTTTTTAAAAAAAGTGGCATGCATAAGCATTTTATATTGTTAACATATATTGGACACTTTAAAAAAAAACCTTATAGTTCCTCAAGTTGTTCAGCACTGCTAAAAGCTTGAAGAATCCAACAGTACTACAGGGAATTGCACTACGAGACCCCAGAATCAACTTACACTTCTGTCAGCCCTTAGCCAACTCAATCCTTATGTTGCCATTGTAGACTAAATACTGTGTTTCTAAAAAACCTGTTTATCTTCTATATCCTATTTAAAAATGCACAGAATGCAAAACTACTGTGTAGGAGTACATTGTAAGAAGAAAAAAGTGCTAAAACATAATTTAGACTAAAAGTACTGGAGTGTTCCTGATTCAGTTATATTCACAGTCTTCAGGAAAAGGACATCATTGTTGTAACAGATAAAATAACTAATTATCTTATTTGAAGAAATAATAATAGTTTGCAATAATATTCAAGTTATATCCATTTGGAAAGCTCTATATTACTATATGTTATAATCCATTCATATATGAGCCTGAAAAATTATTTCAGATGCATTCAGGAAAATGCTTATTGATGTCCTGCTTTAAATTAGGGATTTTTTTCACATGCCAATTACCTATAAATTAAAACGTTCCCCAAGTTAATGGTACTAAATCATTTACTGGGCAAATTAGATTAGCCTCTTATATGTTGTTACTTCATACCGATTTGCATCATTCTACTGTGTTTCCCCGAAAATAAGACCCAGTGTTATAATTTTTTTGCCTCCAAAAGCGGTAGTAAGTCTTATTATTGGGGGGTGTCTTACCTTAAGACCACCACAGCCAGGCCTCCCACACCTTGACATTTGTCAAGCCGCGTGGCGTTTTCACACTGTTGCTTGCGGCAGGACGCTGCATGGTGCTTTGGGCCATTTCCACTTCTCGCAGCCATTGCTGTCGCTCGTCACTACGGCAACGGCGTCCTGCCACAAGCAACGGCATGAAGCACCATGTGGCGTCCTGCCACAAGCAATGGCAATGGCCTGAAGAGCCGCGCGGCTTCTTGCCACAAGCGGCGGAAATGGCCCAAAGCACCATGCGGTATCCTGCCACGAGCAACAGCAACGGCGTGAAGCGCATACAACTTGACATGTGTCAGGGTGTGAGAGACCTGGCTGTGGCAGTCCTACCGGTAAGGTAAGCGGGTGTGGGGCGTGTGGGGCAGCTTCACCCCCCCACCCCCGTCCTCGCCCCCAAACTAGGGCTTTTGGGGGGCTTATATTAGGCCCATCCCTGAAAATCAAGCTGGGGCTTTTGGGGGGTCTTACTTTCGGACATTGCTGTCACTCGTGGCAATGGCAACAGCGTCCTGCCGTGAGCAATGACATGAAGAGCCATGCGGCTTGACAAGTGTCGGGGCGTGGAAGACCTGATTGTGGCGGTCCTACCGGTAAGGTAAGCGGGTGCAGATGCGTGGGGCAGCTTCACCCCCGCCCTCGCCCCCAAACTAGGACTTACTTTCGGGGGGGGCTTATATTAGGCCCACTCCCCAAAATCAAGCTGGGCCTTACTTTCGGGGGGGGCTTACTTTCGGGGAAACACAGTAGCATATTGAGACTAGAGACTAATATACTTACTGAAATTTAGTCTGTTAAGAAACTTCACTGTTTGAATAAGTAACAATATCTTTGTCGGTCTTCTTTTGATTTTAGAAGTTATTGAAATATCAGAAAGCTAGTCTCAAGGCTAATCATTGTCTTTTTCCAAATCTGTATTGCAAGACCCATTAAATTCAGGAGTTGGTTATGTCTCACATTATAACAGCCTGTTGGCCAGATTACCTTTTTATTTGTCTCCAAAATGCTGCTGAACTTAGAATTTTAGATGCTCCTTATTTCATGTCTACCTTTTTTTCTGTGTTGCCATCAATTACATTGTCTGGGTATTCATAAAAGATTTGTTGTTAGTTGCGAAGTCATGTCCAACCCATCGTGACCCCATGGACAACGTTCCTCCAGGCCTTCCTGTTCTCTACCATCTTCTGGAGTCCATTTAAGCTCACACCTACTGCTTCAGTGATTCCATCCAGCCACCTCATTCTCTGTCATCCCCTTCTTCTATTGCCCTCAATCTTTCCCAGCATTAGGCTCTTCTCCAGTGAGTCCTTCCTTCTCATTAGGTGGCCAAAGTATTTGAGTTTAAACTTCAGGATTTGGCCTTCTAAAGAGCAGTCAGGGTTGATCTCCTCTAGGACTGACCGGTTTGATCGCCTTGCAGTCCAGGGGACTCGCAGGAGTCTTCTCCAGGACCATAGTTCAAAGGCCTCAATTCTTCGGCGCTCAGCCTTTCTTATGGTCCAGCTTTCACAGCCATACATTGCAACTGGGAAAACCATGGCCTTGACTATACGTACTTTTGTTGGCAGAGTGATGTCTCTACTTTTTAGTATGCTGTCTAGATTTGCCATAGCTTTCCTCCCCTGGAGCAAGCGTCTTTTAATTTCTTGGCTGCAGTCCCCATCTGCGGTGATCTTGGAGCCCAGGAAGATAAAATCTGTCACTACCTCCATTTCTTCCCCATCTATTTGCCAGGAATTGAGAGGGCCGGATGCCATGATCTTGGTTTTCTTAATGTTGAGTTTCAAGCCAACTTTTGTACTCTCCTTTTTCACCCGCATCAAGAGGCTCTTTAGTTCCTCTTCACTTTCTGCCATTAGAGTGGTATCATCTGCATATCTTAGGTTGTTGATATTTCTCCCGGCAATCTTAATTCCAACTTTTGATTCATCTAGCCCTGCCTTTCTCATGATGTGCTCTGAATATAAGTTAGATAGGCAGGGCGACAGAATACAGCCTTGCCAGACTCCTTTCCCAATTTTGAACCAATCAGTGGTTCCGTGTCCAGTTCTCACTGTTGCTTCTTGACCCGCATATAGGTTTCTCAAGAGACAAATAAGATGGTCTAGTACCCCCATCTCTTTAAGAACGTGCCACAATTTGTTGTGATCCACACAATCAAAAGCATAGTCAATGAAGCAGAGGTAGATGTTTTTCTGGAACTCCCTAGCTTTCTCCATGATCCAGCGTATATTGGCAATTTGATCTCTAATTCCTCTGCCTCTTCGGAATCCTGCCTGTACTTCTGGAAGTTCTCGATCCACATACTGCTGGAGTCTAGCTTGTAGGATTTTAAGCATAACTTTACTTGCATGTGAAATGAGTGCAATGGTGTGATAGTTTGAACATTCTTTGGCATTGCCTTTTCCAATCCTGTGGCCACTGTTGAGTTTTCCAAATTTGCTGGCAAATTGAGTGTAGCACTTTTACTGCATCATCTTTTAAGATTTTGAATAGCTCAGCTGGAATACTGTCACCTCCACTAGCTTTGTTGTTGCTCAGATTTCCTAAGGCCTATTTCACTTCACATTCTAGGATGTCTGGCTCGAGGTCAGTGACCACCCCATCGTGGTTATCAGGGATGCTAAGCTCGTTCTTGTATAGTTCTTCTGTGTAATTTTGCCACCTCTCTTAATCTCTCTGCCTGTTAGGTCCCTGCCATTTTGGTCCTTAGCATGCCCATCTTTGCATGAAACGTTCCCTTCATATCTCCAATTTTCTTGAAGAGATCTCTGGTCCTCTCTATTCTATTGTTTTCTTCTATTTCTTTGCACTGTTCATTTAAGAGGGCATTCTTATCTCTTCTAGCTATTCTCTGGAATTCTGCATTCAATTGGGTGTATCTTTCTCTTTCTCCCTTGCCTTTCGCTTCCCTTCTTTCCTCAGCTATTTGCAAAGCTTCCTCAAACAGCCATTTTGCTTTCTTGCATTTCTTTTTCTTTGGGATGGTTTTAGTTGCTACCTCTTTACAATGTTGCAAACCTCCGTCCATAGTTCTTCAGGCACTCTGTCTATCAGATCTAATTCCTTAAATCTATTTGTCACTTCTACTGTATATTAATCAGGGATATGATTTAGTTCATACCTGAATGGCCTAGTGTTTTTCCCTACTTTCTTCAATTTAAGCCTAAATTTTGCAACGAGAAGCTCATGATCTGAGTCACAGTCAGCTCCTGGTCTTGTTTTTACTGACTGTATAGAGCTTCTCCATCTTTGGCTGCAGAGCACATAGTCAATCTGATTTCTGTGTTGACCGTCTGATGATGTCCATGTGTAGAGCCGTCTCTTGGGTTGTTGGAAAAGAATGTTTGCTATGGCCATCATATTCTCTTGACAAAATTCTGTCAGCCTGTGCCCTGCTTCATTTTGTACTCCAAGGCCAAACTTGCCTGTTATTCCGGTTATCTTTTGGCTTCCTACTTTAGCATTCCAATCCCCCATGATGATAAGGACATCATTTCTTGGTGTTGATTCTATAAGGTGCTGTAGGGCTTCATAGAACCGGTCAATTTCATCCTCTTCAGCACCAGTGATTGGGGCATAGACCTGGACTACTGTGATATTGAATGGTTTCCCTTGGATTCGAACTGAGATCATTCTGTCATTTTGGGGATTGTATCCCAGTATTGCTTTTCCTACTCTTTTATTGACTATGAAGGCTACTCCATTTCTTCTGAGGGATTCTTGCCCGCAGTATATACCTGATGGTCCTCTGAATTAAATTCACCCATTCCTGTCCATTTTAGTTTGCAGATTCCTAAGATGTCGATGTTCAGTCTTGTCATCTCTTGTTTGACCACGTCCAGCTTGCCTTGATTCATGGATCTTAAATTCCAGATTCCTATGGAGAATAGATCTTTACAGCATCGGACTTTCCTTTCACCACCAGATGCATCCACAGCT
Organism: Azemiops feae; assembly: GCA_023970755.1. Classification (NCBI taxonomy): domain Eukaryota; kingdom Metazoa; phylum Chordata; class Lepidosauria; order Squamata; family Viperidae; genus Azemiops; species Azemiops feae. The sequence goes on along the minus strand of JALGBA010000848.1, from coordinate 282,807 downwards.
GAGCGTCCTTTCGGCTTTGGCCCAGTCGCTTCACTCTTTCTGGCGCTACTAGTACTAGCCCTCTGCTCTTCCCCAGTAGTATATTGGACACCTTCCAACCTGAGGGGCTCATCTTCCAGCATCATGTCTTTTTGCCTTTTGGTACTGTCCATGGGGTTTTCATGGCAAAGATACTGGAGTGGGTTGCCATTTCCTTCTCCAGTGGATCACATTTTGTCAGAACTCTCTGCTATGACCTGTCCGTCTTGGGAGGCCCTGCATGGCATAGCTCATAGCTTCATTGAGTTTCACAAGCCCCTTCGCCACGACAAGACAGTAATCCATGAAGGGGTCATAAAAGATAGAATTATATAAATTGTTGGCATTGACATATTGGGCTCTGCCCTGCATTGGACATATTAAGATATTTGAAAGACATGTTAATGACTCATCAGGTGCATATTTTTCTATTACCAGGTGAGACTTGGTTCCTTGAGATCAATTTCTAAAGAATTACCTTTGGAATTAGATCTCAAAGTTTAAAAAAAGGCTTAAATGCTTCTTTTTTTCTTGTACATCTGTAAAGCTGTTAAAATAAAAATTAACTTGAAGGTACAGATGCATAGACTTTTTACTCAAAGCAGTGTTTCTCAAGCCAATCAATGTTAAGATGTGTGGACTTCCAACTCCTAGAATTATTAATCATCATCATAATTCTAGGACAGCAGCCCCCAACCTTTTGGGCACCGGGGACCAGTTCCATGGACCAAAGGGGACATAATTTTGTTTGCTGCCTGCATCCCACGGATGGTGGCACGGACCAGTTTCTGGCATGCCGTGGCCCTGTGCCAGTCCACAGACGGGGTTGGGGACTCAGTTCTAGGAGATGAATTTTGCACATCTTAAAAGTTTCTTAGGCTGAGAAACGCTGTTCAGAGATAGTTGTAATTTCCTAATAATTGCTGTTTTTTACCTAAGTACTACACTTAGTTATAGACAGATGAGAAATACATTTGTTTCTTTTAAAATGTTAAATAACAAGATCACAATATTTATGTAATTTCACATTTACAGTGACTGATGTATGTGTGAGGTTTTTTGTTTTTTTTTAGGAAATAGAAACAGCTTTTTTTTAAAAAAAACTTTTTGGGGATTGAAATCGTATTGTCTCAGAGTTGACTTTCAAAATTTTCAAAATGATATTCTCAAAATTGCTGGGCTTAGCTGATGTCTTTGATAAAACTCTAGCTTTATCAAAGAATAAAAGATCCTAAAATATTAAATTGAAATACTATCTATCATTATACATATATGGCTCCTTTAAAGGAGCCTTTATTTTATCCCTACAGCAGCAAGCCTCTGAGGAAGATGAAAGTTAATGGAAAGTGATGGGGTAGTGCATGGTCAAATGGGGGATGGAATATTAACCTGGTTCAGGTCCAACAGCTGATTCAAGTCCAGTAATTTAACCACATTATATTATCTCTCCTACCCTATAGTATGCTACTCTACAAATTTATGTGATGTTTTTTCAGTGAACTCATATACAGGTAGTCCTCGAGTTACAAGTGTAATGGAGCTTGCACATTCCACTCGTAACTCGAAAACTCGTAGAGTGAATCTCGTCGAGGTACAAGATTACTCCCTTGCTCGTCAAAACGCATTGGCTCGTTAAGCGAACATGAGGTATCTCAGGGTGGGGAAGGCCATGGTGGGCTTAGTGCTGGAACAAGCCCCCAAGGCCTCCCCGACCCACTAAGATACTGCATGCTACCCCCTCCCTTCCTGCGCGCCAGATTCATCTGGAAAAAATCCATCTCTCTTGTTGCGCTTCCTGCTGCTGCCCGGATTTGAGGCCGGGGGACGCTTCTGCACACACCCCCGCGGCCCGATCCGGGGCTCCAGAGGAATTTCCAGGCCACTGCGCCCGAATTTCAGGCCGGGGAATGCTTCTGCAGCCCCCCCCCGTGGCCCAATCGGGCCTGGAAAGCGCCTCCAGAGCCTGGATCGGGCTGCGGGGGGGGCATGGAAGCATTCCCCGGCCTCAAATCCAGGCGACCTGGAAAAGACCTCCGAAGCCCAGATTGGGCCACGGGGGGGGGGGGCACAGAAGCTTCCAAGGGCCTGATCCAAGCCTCCGAGGGGTTTTCCTAGCCGTTTGTGCCAGGAATGGAGGTTGGGGGGACTTCTGTGCGCCTCCAGAGGTTAGATCCAGTCCTCGGAGGACTGCTGTGCCCGGAGCTCCGGAGGCTTACAAAAGCCCCCCACAACCTCCGTTCCTGGGGCAAATGGCTAGGAAAATGCCCTCGAGGCTTGGATCAGACCCTTGGAAGTTCTGTTCTGGGTGGCAGCAGCTTGGAGCAGTCCTCCAAGGGCTGGATCCAACCTCCGGAGGCATGCAGAAGCCTGCCCCGGCCCCCGTTCCGGGCCGCTTGGAGGAGGGCTCCAAGACTCTGGGGACAACGGGGTCACTTTCTCCCCCAGTGTGGCGAGCTCCGGCAGGCTGGACGCGGGTGCGAGGGGTCTAGCCTTCTCCCTCAATTGAAGGCTTCAGGCTTGCTGTCAGGCAGAAAGGAGTTGGGGGCAGGAGCAGGAGACAAGCACCTTTCGCATAGAGAATGGTTTCTGAGGTCCGTGATTTGGCGCAACTTCAAACACTCGCGCGAGATCATAGACTCCAGAAACTTCCATTCTCAATGCGAAAAACATTTCCAAGCCGACTCTCCTCTCCCTCAAAGGGAAAGAAACCGTGGCAGAGAGGATTTTTGCAAGGTAAGTGAGTCTGGCGTGGCAGGAAGGGAGGGGGAAGTAGTTGTAAGGAGTGGGGGGGAATAGGGTGAATGTTGCAATGCCACTGAAGTCGCTCATAAGGACGAATGACTGTCGTGGTGCTGCAATATTCGTAACTTCGGTACTTGCTCATAAACACTAGGGGGCGCTCATCACATAACTTCGAACGAGCGTTAAATAAATGCTCGTAACTCGGGGATTACCTGTACAGTAGTGTATATGACTCTCCATATCCATGTCATGTCTGAGCAGTTAGATTGAGAAAACATGGCTGGCCTAAGTTCATCTCCTGAGTTTGATAGCTATCAACTCACATTTGATTTAATTATGTTTGAGGGACAGTCACAGTGATTTATTTTAGGAACACTACAAGTTTCTATGATATCTTCTAGATTTCCTCTAGATGTATTCTAGACAACAAAAATATGTTCTTTCACATTTCTGTATCTTTTTAAAAACAGTAATTTATAGACAGTAGTAACACTATGTTATGAAACAAGTTTTGTTGAAGAAAGATATCTGCATAGGTAGTCTTCATATTGAATTATCTTATTACAAATCTAGCTGATTTATTTTCAGTTAATGAATGGCAGGGGGCAAAGATGAATAGGGTTATTTAATTGATTAAGAGGAACTGACTTGGACCATGTCCTGGAAGAAACAATTTGTTGTAGTAGTTAAGGGTACAATTGGGAGACCATGTTTTCTAGTCCCACCTGGGCGACTTTGGGTTAAACTCTCTCAGGCCTAAAAAGATAATGGCAGTGGCAAATTACTTCCACTATTGTTGCCAAAAAACCTGCATGGGCTTATCAAGTAGCTAGGAAGCAAGACTGACTCAAAGGCACAAAACTTTGTCTTGAAGTAATAACATTGGTCTACAAGGAGAAAGCCTCGGAAATGAAAGTAGCTTAATTTTACCAGAATTGGGTCACTAATAAAAGAAAATTAAATCCTGAGTATTAATTGGCTCCAGTTTCCAGCTTCAGGTCAAAATTGCATCAAAATAATTCAAAATTATGAGAGGGATATGCGATGATGCTCTATAACTTTTCCGCAAAAACTGATATAGCAATGAGAACCACACCAATCATTATAAATTTATCTTTTTATTGATACCAATAACATACCTTTCCATTCATTTATTGGTTTTTGACATCATTTATTGGTTGATATCACTCTGCAAGAGGTTCCACTGTTGTAATCTGGAGCCCAGTAGCTCTGCCTTACTCTTAGGCAATTCCAAATCCCTGACCAGGTCATTTAGTTCACTCTGAGAAATTAGATGTGGTTCAGGAGGAGTCTACGGTGAGCTAAAGTTTGGGTCCGCTGACATCTATAGCCCCGGATCAGCTGCATCCTGCTCATCATCTTTTATCATCATCTGAGTCTAGAGAGTAGGATTCTGGTGGATCTGGAATTGGCAAGTCCTCACCATGGGGAACAGGACTCAGTGCAGATGGGATGTTTGGATATTCCATAGTCCACTTCTTTCCTGAGATCCCTTTTGCAATTGGGGGAACAATGCAAAAATAGCAGTCACTACTATGATTGGTGGGTTCCCTCCACACCATTGGGACTGCGAAAGGCATGGACTTTTTCTTCTTGTTTAGCCAATGACACAGATAAGTTGCACATGTAATGCAACAATAAAGAGGGGCCCAACTCTTGTCCTGATCCCCTATTTTGCATCCAAGATATAGGTGATATGCCTTTTTTATCACTGCTGTCATTCTGCACTTTTGAGATGCAAATTTAACCTCACCACAAATGTAGCAGAAGTTATCTGCATTGTTTACACAGTTTTGAGGCATCTTGGCTTCTGAGGGGAAATATGGAACTATTCCTTGGAAATGTTAGACAATGACACTTTCACAAGCCACCAGATGTAACTGTATGATCTTAGATCTGACCAAGACAAATGTACCTTGCAATAAAAGAACAATAAATTAGGTAATAATCTTTAGTCTCAATGTGAAGATAAATTTATACACTTCCATGTGGTACCATTTTCATTGTTCTACCGTACTTTGTCGAGAAGTTAGTGGCATCATGAACATTAGACACCTCCCTCCCTTGTAGGTAAATATACTCACCTGTGTATAAATCTTTATTGTAAAATATCTTGAAAACTTTAGCCAACCAGCACCTTTATCACCTATTTTCTAATTCATCTAATCAAAATATGTAAGAATTAACACATTTTATCCTCAAAAGTCAATAATTTCCCAAAATTTGTAGACCAATGTAACTGGAAAATAAATTAATTGGGAATAATCACTGAAAGGGCTAACATTTAGTTGAAGAATTTGAATGGAAAATATTTTTTCTTTAAAAAAATTTCTTTAAATATTTAAATCTGTACCCTTATATATTGGCATATAAAGATTTGGAATTACTTTTATTTTTTTTAATAGTTGATAAGTAGGGAGAAATAGACGCAAGAGTATTAAAGTGTTAAATTGGTCAATTAAATGCACCATATTTATTACCAGTTATTCCTCATGGGTTAATTGAAAAATTATAGAATTGTTTACGTTAATAAAAATCAATTCTCTAACAAATTATATAAAATATTTGGTTCCATTCCATATCATCCTCATATATGTATCATTCTCATATATGGTGCATAAGGTTGTATTTAAAATGTCTTACGAGCTTTACATCCATTGCTGCCATCACAATAGAATCATTCATCTTATATGAACCTTATATTGATGCTTTAGGAACTTAAAAAAGTATTCTTTGCAATAATCTAATTCACAGGATTTATAGTCTGTCACTCTGCCATCTATCTATCTAGAGGCAGAAGTTACCAGTGTTGTTCTTTGTTAGTACAGAAAAAAAAGTAAACTAATGGGTGATGACAAGAGAATCCTTCTCTTTGCCCACATCATATAGTTGTCCCACTTAGAAGTTGGTTTACACCTAACAAAATATACATGGGCTCTTTCATCAGTGTTCTCTTTCTTCAAATCCACCTTTGATGTCTCAGACAAAAGTAGTCAGAATTCATACACTACAAGATTTGGGGTATTTACTATAACTGAGACAAGGACCTCTGCTCCATTTTATAGCTTCAAACTGGATCTTTGTTTCCAGATAACTAAAAAACTTATAATTAAACAGATAAATTTAGGACTTGGTTGGTTGTAGAAACCTTGCCTTTTTTTCTGCAGCCAACTAACTAAATTGCCTTTTCTTGACTTTCAGCTGGAGCATTTTTAAACACTAGATGGCATAGGTATTCTGAGCTGATCAGTTGCTGCACATCAAAAGAGTAGGTCTCGCTTCCTTTTTTTTTCCAGTATGGAAAACAAAATAAGTTTGCAATATTTCTAATATTATGTCTCCTGGACACAATTGCACAGGATAAATATCTCTCTTCAAGTCCAAATTGGGAGAAAGATGAGAAATTTCATATCACAAAATAGCAAAGTGAAGAAACAGAATTTCCAACAAGTGGAGCAGCATAATCATAGCGAACTTATAAGTCATAGTGCAAAGAATTTTCAGGTAGTTTGCAAATGTACATTTGATAGGCATCAATTTATACGGGATTGTTCATTTTGGCTTGGTAAATTTGATCTGGTGCAAAGAAAACTGATGACAGATTCTGAAGAGTAGAGGCATGTACTGTAATTATAGACCCAGTATGTGGCTTTATTTTGTGGAAAGTAGTGCATCTAACTATATCTGTTTACACTGTTATTTATTCAGAGTACTCTAAATGCTAGTAACCACATTCTAGAAATAGGGGAACTCAAATAACAAAATATGCAACAGTGATTTTGATTTATGGAGATTGAAGGCAAAAATGAAAAAAGTATAAACTTGTGTGGTGTGATAGAAAGGACAGAACAGAACAGAACAGAATAGAATAGAATAGAATACTTTATTTGGCCAAGTGTGATTAGACTCAGAAGGCTGGCCTATTGTTTCTTTAGGTAATGTTTTATCTATCACTATTTGGAGAATGACTGAAGCAAGCATATAAATATAATTTTTAACAAAACATTACATAATTTTCTATTGCTTTATTCAAGAATAACAGTCTTATTCTTGAGAATAATTTCAGTTATATTCCGAAATTGTACCTCTTTCAGAAGTGGCCCCAATAGACATTTCAGGTATAACATTAGTGTCTTGAGTCTCAAGGCTTAGTGCATCCATTTTGTCCCTTAAACCAGAAGTTTCAAAATATGTGAGGATTATTTCATTGGCATGAGGGCTGCAAATGGAAATGATTTTTTTTCATTATTCTGATACAGAAATCAAAAGGAATAAAATGAAAACTGTCACAGTATTCCATTAAACAAAAAATGTTTTTGTTATTTTTTTTTAAAAAAGAAACATTGCAAAACATAGATTTTTTTTAATCATTTAGCATTAGCCACTTACTTGGCAGCATTTGTCATCAACCATTCCAATATTTGGTTTGGTGGCTTTTGAATAACAATCAAATCTTTTGAACCAAATCATGTGAAATTTGGCAAAATTCTTTCCCCACGAAGAGTAAATTCTCCTTGAAAATTATTTCTAATTCTACAAAAAAATTAAAAGATATTGATAGTCCTCTTTAAAAGAAAAAAATTCCATGTTTTCACTGTAATTTTGACATGTGTTACTTTTTTATAGGCTAAAAAGTTGTAAGTTCTGGAAATTTAATTGATTTTAGATTATTTTCTATGGAAAGGAAACTAAACATTTATCAAATATATTTTGTTAGCCAGAAAAAAAATCACTATTTAATGTTTTACACTTATAATTAATGGGAAGCATAGTAGCTTGGGGTTTTTAATCAAAGTAAAGACTTGAGTCTAAAGTGCATGTTTGTTGGTCCAGTCTTTTCTCCCATCAAATCATCTAAAGAGGGTCAAAACATTGAATAATGCACTTTTTCAGATAAATGAACTGGGCTTGAAATTTTTGATTTCTTCTCATTACATGCCAACAACATGCTTGGTTGTATTATGATGTAGGCAAAATGTCTCTTGGATGCAATATCCTGTTTTACCTTGTAAATGCTATCCTGAAATATAATATTCATGCACAATAAACTGGAAAAGGGTTAGAAATTAAATATGTACTATTTAGAGCACAGTTTCTTAATTAGTTTCTAATAAACATATGCCATTTTCTTTAAGGAGATTTGGACCACTTTTTTCAAAAAAGGGTTTGCATTAACAGCTCAACATATACACAGATTTAGAGAAATTATATTTAGATAGGTTTGATTTTTTTTTTTAAGATAGAATTGTTCTAGTTGATTGAATTTTAAATTATTAAGATTCAAAGTTTACTCACTAGAAAATGAAAGATTTTTTCCCCTCCATTTTCTCATTCTATGAAGCCCTTTTGCATTTGCTGTTGAGCTTGCCAAGCCAAAATTAATGCTTGTAGCAACTGTGTCCATAACTGTATATTGTTTTCGTTTTGTTATGCTTTCTTTAGAAGGTTGTAGATCTGACGGGAAGCCCAGTAAGTTTATTTAACTATTGGTTTTCAATTGAGAAAAACAGCAAAAGGAACAGAAAATAATTCAGGATGTTTCATTTTGCTCATGTCATTTTGGTATCCTGGGAATTAAAGGATCCAAAATTATAAAGAAATAAAAGTAATATATAAAGAAAATGATAATATAAACCTCTGTTAGCATATCATTTTGAAAGTATAATAGTCCTTAATTTACTTCTGGGGATTGATTTCAATTATCAATAATGTGTAACAAATAGTGGTGTTTAAAAGTTGTGGATTCTTGAATTTTCAGTATGTCTGCATAAATATCTAAAATGTGATCTGCTTTTTGTGCAAATCCTAAAGCCAGGTAAAGAGGACCAAATTAAAGAAATGAGTCAAAAACATTTATTTATTGATGAAAATGATCCCAAGCTACATATTTGTATGTGATAAAAGTATATGAACCTTTAGGATTATTAGTTAAAGGGAAATAAGATAATCAGGTGTGAATGGGGGAAATTCTGCCTTATTTGTAGGTATTCACAATCAAAATTTAATCTTGACAGAACAGGTATTTGAAATGTATCATGGCTGGAACAAAGGAAATTTCTGAGGACCTTTGAAAAACAATTGTTGATGCTCATCAGGCTAGAAATGGTTACAAAACTATTTCCAAAGTGTTTGAACTCCAAGAAGAACATTTACAAATGGAGGCAATACAATTTTATTGTTGAATTCAACATCGTTTTTTTTCAAAGTTTTTAATTCATTTTCTATTATTACAATTCATTAGTGCTTAATGAACAACATGGGTTGATTTGTTTTGCTTAGTAATACAAGTTAAGTTCTTACTCTCTATTCTGTTTTTCCAGCCATTGATAAAATAAGTTCCATGTTTGAAAATATTCTGTGTCTTCTTTTTCTTTGATTCTCAATGGTAAGTCTATCCATTTCAGCACCAGTCCAATATTTTCTTGATTATCTCTTCATCCAATTATCTCTTTATCCAATTTTTTCATTTTTCCTCGCTGCTGTTAATACATGTAATGTTAAATATACACTTTGTTTATCGAATTTTTCTGGAATTATACCTAATAAAAAAAGTTCATGTTTAAAATCTACATGTTTCCTAACATCTTTTCTAACCAAGTATGTATTTTTGTCCACATTTTTTTTTGCTTTAACACATGTCCACCACAGGTGATAATATATACCAGGATTTTGATTACATTTCCAGCATTTACTAGACATATTTTTAAACATTTTTGCTAATCTAACAGGTGGAAGATGCCATCAATAAAACATTTTATATAAGTTTTCTTTATACGAAGTTGCCATTGTCAATTTTTAGTTTCTTTCCGAAAGATTTTGCCATTTCTCTAATTCAATATTATATCCAAAAAACTTTGCCCATATTATCATTGTTTCTTTCATTTGTTCATCTTCCATTTTCAAAATCAATAAAAAGTTATACAATTTCTTAATCAGTTTTTCATTCACAGCTTCTGGAGGCAAGTTGTTCCACTGGTTAATTGTTCTATCTGTCAGGAAATTTCTTCTTAGTTCTAAGTTGCTTCTCTCCTTGATTAGTTTCCATCCGTTGCTACTTATCCTGCCTTCAGGTGCTTTGGAGAATACCTTGACTCCCTTTTCTTTGTGGCAACACCTGAGATATTGGAACACTGTTATCATGTCATCCCTATTCCTTCTTTTCATTAATCTAGACATAACCAATTTCAGCAACTGTTCTTTATATGTTTTAGCCTCTAGTCCCCTAATCATCTTTGTTGCTCTTCTCTGCACTCTTTCTAGAATCTCAACATCTTTTTAACTTTGTGGTGACCAAAACTGGATGCAGTATTCCAAGTATGGCCTTACCAAGATATTATAAAGTGGTATTAACACTTCACGTGATCTTGATTCTATCCCTCTGTTAATGCAGCCTAGCACTGTGTTGGCTTTTTTGGCAGCTGCAGCACACTGCTGGCTCATATTTAAATGATTGTCCACTAATACTCCAAGTCCCTCTCAGTTACTACTATTGAGCAAGGTACCACCTATACTGTACCTGTGCATTTGGTTTTCCTTGCCTAAATGTAGAACTTACTTTTTTCACCATTGAATTTCATTTTATTAGATAGCGCCCAATGTTCACGTCTGTCAAGATCCTTCTGTATCTTAAGACTATCTTCTGGAGTGTTGGCTATTCCTGCCAACTTGGTGTCATCTGCAAATTTGATGAATTCTCCATCTATCCCCTCATCCAAATCATTGATGAAGATCTGAAGAGTACTGGGCCTAAAAGAGCCTTGGGGTACCCCACTGCATACTTTTCTCCATGTAGATGCAGTTCCATTGAGGATTACACGTTGAGTGCGGTTGGTCAGCCAGTTACAAATCCATCTGGTGGTGATGCTGTCTAACCCACGTTTTTCTATCTTATCAAGTAGTAGGTTGTGGTCTACTTTATCAAATGCCTTACTGAAATCCACTTAAATTATATCCACAGTATTCCTCTGGTCCACTAATTTTGTCACCTTGTCAAAGAATGGAATAAGATTTGTCTAGCATGATCTTTTTTAAAAAAAAAACCGTTTTATTGTTTTTTAACAATTACAATGTTTAGTGCTTAGTAAACAACTTGTCTGGGTTCACATATTTAACATTAACTTCTTCAATATAAATCTGTTCAGTACTGCACAATCCAGTGTTTTTTTCCTGATCCTCCTTCCCCTTATTTTTTCCATTTCCCCACATTACACAGTTTCAATTCTTGCTACTGTTGATGCATACAAAGTTAAATATAAACATCCTCATCATATTTTACTATTATACAAATAACAATAATATCAATTTGTAAATCAATATCCTGTTTTTCATGCTCTTAATTAAAGTTTGACTTCCTATATCAATATTTAAAATATCTGTCAGTTATGATTTTCTCAATATTAATTACATTTATACAGCTAAGAATTTTATTCATACCAGCTATCCTCTTATTTTCATATTTCCCATATTTTTAAAAAAATGCTATTTTAATTCTAAATCATATCTTTCATTATAGAAGTCTAATTATATCCAGGGGTCATCCATTCTTTTAATCATATTCAAACAGATATTTAATCATATAATGCCCCCTCTAATAGGTCAAATCTTCTGTTTTTTAAGTCTCTCTCGCTTTCTTTCTTTGCCAAATAGCTTTCCAGGCCAAGGCAATTAAATTGCCCAGAAATTTTCTTTCTGTTTTTGTAAAAGTTGCTTGGAATGAGGAAGACAATTTAGGTAGGGTATTTTTTTTTGGGGGGGGGGAATTCCGCCCATTTATATTCCTTAAGCAACTCCCGCTTTCCTTCTCCCTCAATTTCTCTTTTCATTTTTTGTCTCCCAAGTTCTGAAATTTCCCCTGACAGCTCTATATTCCATTTTTAAAAGTCTTCTTCCTTATCATCAGGTATATTTTGCAGACCTAAGGGGTAAAGCACCTTTTCTATTTTTGTTATTATGGCTAAGTCTTGCAGTATTTTATTTGTATATGGTAGTTTATATTTCCCTTCTTTTATCTCTTCCGTCTCTGAGTCAATTTCCTCTGTTTCATCTTCTGATTTCTGGTTTATTTGTTCATACTTTGTAAGTCGGCTGGAAATTTCCTAATTGTAGATTTAATTTGGAGATTTGCTTGTTTATGTTAACTAAATTGTTTTTAGTCTCATTGTGGTTTCTTTTTGTGTCCTCTTTGTCTGCGACAATTATTTGGTGAATTAGTTGTAGCATAGAGCAGGGGTAGGCAACTTTGGCTCTTTTATGACTCAGCCATGCTGACTCAGGAATTCTGGGAGTTGAAGTCCACGAGTCATAAAAGAGCCAAGGTTGCCTATCCCTGGCATAGAGTATATTTCCTTCTGCAAGGTGTTTATTTTTTCTTGAGGCATCATTCCTGGAGATCCTTGATTAGCCTGGGTGGGGGCTTCAAATGGAGGTGCAAGGTATATTTTCTTACCACTTTTAGCTGAGTGTGAAACATCCATTTTGTTTCCCTCCTCCAGATAATCTGTCAAAGCTTTTATGTATCTTAATAAGAGTAGAACAAAGTTTCATCTAATTTTCTGGTCTTTATGTGTAGCCTTTATAATCCAATAAGTTCCAGAATATGAGTCCAGTCCTAAAAGCAATATTTTTAGTGATCCTTTGTCTCAGGCATCCAAGAATTGTCGGTCAGGCAAAATTGTAATCCACAATGTTCAAAGTGTTCAAAATGTTCAACCACCCTGAAGACAGTTCAAAAGTCTCTCCCAGCCAGATGTAAAAAGTCAAATTTTTCTTTTTCTTCCAATAGTTCTTGAAATTAAAAGTCCAAGCTCAGTAGGTGTTTGTAGTCCAAGAAGGTCAGGGTGATAAGTATGCCAAAATATTTTCCTTTATTGCCAGCTGTTTTCCATTAAGCTAGGAGTCACCAAGCAGCCAGGAAGCTAGTTGTAGTACTATACTCAAGTCCACCACTAGATGTCATTCAGAATCCATTTTCCACTCTTAAGACAAAGAGTTGATTTCTTATATTTCACCTCAATGTTTTTTTTTCCCAAAGAGAGAATCTTAACAATTATCTCAGTTCTCAAATTTTTCAACACTGTAGCTTTATGTTACTTCCACTTCAGTATTATGCATTTCTGCCCCCCATAAAAAAAATTAAAATGCCACTTCTGTTCCTCTGGAAGGGTGGGGCTACAATCCCCTTCCTTCTCACGTTCGGAGGTTTTTTGCTTCTTGGGAGCCTTTCCCAGGAAATTCAGTTGTAAAGTAGTAAAGAAAGGATCAATATTCTCACCCAGTTCCAAACATGCTGTTTACGATCTGCTAGTTAGTGCTTTTCTTCTTCGGTTGTCAGTGGATAACGGCCAGTCTTTCCCCCTGCTGGTTTGGAGGGCTTTCCTCGGATCAACCGCCGTCTCTCCGTGATCAATAAGGCACCCCTCCTTCATCACCTCTTCAGGGTGACTTTAGCCCTTTTAGGGCCCCCAGCAGGACAAAATCGGGCGCAGAAAGCCCTGCCTTCCTGTGCCCGTCTCACCACGACATCAAACCAGTTCGCATGATCTGTTTTTGACAAATCCATATTGACTTTTGGTTATGACTTTGTTTGTCTCCAGATGTTCACTGATTCGTTGCTTGATTATCTTTTCCAGAATCTTCCCAGGTATTGAGATCAGGCTGATAGGTTTGTAGTTTCCTGGATCTATTTTTTTTTCTTTTTTGAAGACGGGAACTCTGGTAGGTCCGCTGTGCTCCAGGATCAGGTCTGCCAGTTCCTTCAGAACTTTGGGGTGTAATGCATCTGATCCTGGTGATTTGAAGTTGTCTAGAGTGGACAGGTGCTCACTTATCATTTTCTTGCCTATTTTAACTTGTTTCTAATCTGTTTTTTACGGTACTGTTTTTGATAGGTTGGACTGTTTTTTCCCTTTGTGTAAAGACAGATGCAAAAAATGAGTTAAGTAGTTCTGCTTTCTCCCTGTTGCTTGTCACCTTCTTGCCACTTTTTCCCACTAAAGAACCAATCATTTCTTTGACTTTTTCCTTGTTTTTTAGATGTTGAAAGAAGCTTTGTTGTTGTTGTTGTTGTTGTTATTTTTGACTTTTGTCACAAGTCTTAGTTCATTTTGAGCTTAGCTTTTCTCACTTCATCTTTGCAGACTCAGGCTATCTGCTGATATTCAGCCTTAGTTATGTGCCCCTCTTTCCATTTTTTTATACTTGTCCTTTTTGTCTTTCAGTTTATCAGAGTTTTTTATGTAACCATGCTGGTTTCTTTTGAGAACTGTTATTTTTCTTCTTCATTGGTATTGTGCTAGACTGGACTTTTATAATTTCACTTTTCAAAATTTCTCAAGCTTCTTGAATTGTTTTCCCCTTGAGGATTCTCATCCATGGAATCCTTCCCAAGCTGTCTCTAAGTTTATTAAACTTAGTTCTCTTAAAGTCCAAGACTCTATTTTGACTATGTTCTATTGCTTGTGCTTGCATAATGTTGAATTCCAATATTGCATGATCACTCCCCACCAAAGTTCCTGTAGCCTCTTCAACACCTTCTATCATTTCATCTCTGTTAGTAAGAATTAAGTCCAATATGGCTGATCCCCTAGTTCCCTTCTCTACTTTTTGGGTTCCCTTCTCTACTTTTTTTGAACTTTTACTTTGAACGTCACTAAATGAACTGTTGTAAGTGGAGGACTATCTGTGCTCAAATGAAGCTTTCCAATAATCATGTCTGAGATCAGATAAGAATATGAAGGAACAAGTGGTCTTTCCAATATAATATGTTATGTTTTTACTATCAGTTTATTCAATTGCTATCCCATAGCAGCTGATCTCTCAATGAAAATCTTCCCACATGTCCCCTAGTTGAAATACTATATTAAGCTTTTTATTCTTCCTTCACCTTTAACATAGCATTTTGTACAACTATTTGTTTTGAGCTTCCTTACCTCTGCTTTTTCAACTATTTTCCAACATGACTTTGCTCATCCTAATAGAATTCCATATATATCCTCTGTTAATTGGTTTCCCTTTCATCCCCAAACAGTTGTCTTCTTCCAGAAGTATTGCATTTTAAATATTTTACAGTACTACTATATTTTTACCTAGTTGTAGCCTAGTATATTTATTATGATTTTGATTATGATACTTCAGTCAATTGCTAAGGAACTAGGAGAGTCTAGGAGAGACCAGTTGCAACCTTTCTTGGATTGGGAGTCCCTGCTTAATTACTCAAGCCCTAATCATCTCATGCCTGGACTATTGCAATGTGCTGTACATGGGGCTACTTTTGAAGTGTATTCGGAAGCTACAGAATGCATTGACATGGGTATTTCCTGGCTCCCCTAGGGTGGCCCATGTTCTCTGTTCTTCTGCATTGGCAGCTCGTTTGCTTCCAAATGCAATTCAAGGTACTGGTTATCATCTTTAAAGCCCTTCATGGCATGGATACAGGTTATCTGAAGAATCATTTCATCCAATGGGATTTGCCTGTCTCCTCCATGTTGGTAGAGGGGGCATGCTGTGGACCCAGTTGGTCAAGGAATTTCAGCTGTTGGGGTCCAGGAGAAGAGCCTTTTCTGCCATGCCTCCTTCCCTTTAGAACATTTCCCTCCCCCCCCCATGTGAGATCTTTATCCACCCTTTTGACCTTTCATAAAAAATCTCGAGCTGGCTCTGCCAGCTGGCCTGGGGCCCCAATGGGGGTACACTATTTTGGAAGTGGCTATTGTAGTATTAGAAAAGATCCCATTTCTCTCTGTGTTCATGTTCGCTTCCTTCCCTTTCTTTAACAATATTTATTACTGTTGTTATTTTTTGCATTATTATTTTAATATGTAGTAGTTTTAATGTTTGTGAGCCACCCAGAATTGTCTCTGAACAAGATAGGCAGTACATAAATTTAATAAATAAATAAATAAATAATAAACTAGAACCAGACTAGCCTTTTTGATTGATTATTTGAAAGAAAACAATGACAGTGAAAATACCTCTGTTTAATCCTTGATGGTTTGGAAGCGAACCTTTAATCAAGGAAAGTATAACAATTAAAAATTCAATTTGCATATTAAATATCTTTGTATGTTTCATTGAAGGTCCTGAGTCCTTCATCAGTTTGTTCTATCAGAACTTCAATATAACATATTTAATAAAAAGCAAAGAAAATGTGTTTTGGCTTAGGAAAATGTTTATTTTAAAAAACTTATTAATTCTTAAATATTGTACACATATGTAAAGCCCTAAGAGTCTTAAAAGATATTATTAAAAGGAGGTAGGGAGATACACATTTTAATTTTATTAATATTTAACTGTTTATAAAGATATAGGTGAAATGGTAGAGGGAATGCTTATCAGATTTACAAATAAATTTGTTAGGATAGCTAAAAAAAAAATTCAACACAATCATGAAAAGTTAGAAAAATGAGCTAAAAGTAACAATGAAATGTAATAGAAGCAAATGCAAAGTTCTTCATTTGGGCAACATAAAAGAAGTACATAGATACATTAACAGGATACTTGGCTTGATAAAAATCTTTGTGGAAAAATATTTTAGTAATAGTTCATTTGAAACTGAATGTGGCTGCAAAAATAGAAAATGCCATTATAGACTGCATCTACATAGTTCCCAAATCACAGGATGTAAAATATTCTGCAAATTGAATATTATGTCCAGTTCTGGATTTTACACTTTAAGAAGGATTCAGACATCCAAAATAGATTCAAAGAAAAGCAGCAAATACATTTTTATATTTCACAATCATATCAGTGAAACAGAAACTATGTCTAACGATGAATTTGAAAGAACTAGGAATGTTTAGTAAAGCTGCCATACCAATTTTCAAATACTGGAAAGAATGTCAGAAAGAAATACTGAAGTCCAAATTTGTTCAACATTGTTCTAGAGAACAGGATGTAGAAAGATGGTAACTTCCTAATGGTAGGATCAATTCAGTAATGCAGCTGTTACCCATAGATGAGGTGAGTTCTTCATTGGATGTGTCAATTTGTAATTTGTTCCAATTTGTCTGACTTTAAATGGTACAATGAAAGTTTTTCCTTAATGTGAATGTAACAAGTTTTTATAATAATTTAAGTTCTTATTTCTCATTTAAAATATGAAGGGAAAAGCTTTAAATCATGTATTTATGTGTATAAATGTTTACATACACATGTGTGTCTTTGTGTTTATATATGGGCATGTGTTTATGTCATCCCTCCCACGTAAACCAGATACCAGATGAGCCACCACCATTTTTAATTGCTTGATCAATTACAGTTTCTTTCTCTGACTATTAAGCTATTGGAGGCTTTTCTCTCTCTTGTCTGATTATTTCCTAGGCAGCATCTCATCCCCCAGGGTCACACACACCTTCCATTACATGTGTGTGTGTATATATATACCTATATTTAATTATTTTCTAATGGCAGAGTTTGGGATATATGAATTTTCTTACACCCATGTATATTTTGTTCTGTGCCTATCTGTTTAGGACTAGTTCATCATGTATGTAATCTCCTAATGGAAACGGCAGCTACGTGCTTGGATGCTGATGATAAAAACAACATCAAGACAACCAATATTTTTATTGTTTCCTTGCTCAACATAATGCATCGTATGTTGACATATACAGCTAACATTGTTCGCTTAACACTGCAGGTATGGAACCTGTTTTCTGGTAGAATTGACATATTTGTATAGATCTTCAATCTCCTTCCTTTGAATATTACTAGATTCCCATGTAATAATCCAATTGGGGGGGAAAGGGAAATGTCAGTAACAGTTTTCACAAGTAGGGATTCATAAATAGAGCACAAACACTCACTAGCAAGATGGATGCCATATAAATTTAATGAAAAATAATAATTTGCATTAAAAATATAATTTGTATTTTTATGGCTTAAATCATATGCATCCCTAATAACTATACTTGATTGTCATACGAACCTTTTTATGTAAAAATGAAAAATGGTATTGGTTGAAAAATTAACACAATTGCAAAGAGTTTTGAAAAATACATTTAATTATTTAACATTTTTTTTCTCTGTGAAATTCATTTCATAAGTTTAACTTTCATCTTAATCATTAAGTACTATAGCATGTAAAAATGCTGGTTTGATGTGGATAGATGTAAAATGAGATCTGCTTTCTAACTATGCTTCCAGTTTAGAAGTTCTGCAAGGTTAGGTTATTTTAATCATGAAAGAGTAGGTAGGTTATAATTTCAATATTTTCTACCTAAGTTCCTTTATACTTTCTCTTATTAAGGCACAAAAATCTGGCACTGGAGGGGACACCGAAACTGCTGAAGATCTTCTCCTTATCAATAAATCTCTGACTGACTTGTTTGGTTTGCTTATTCAGTTGGTAAGAGATATCTTTTTTGTATATCTGTTAGAAAGATAATAATAATAATAATAATAATAATAATAATAATAATAAAGTTGGAAGGGACCTTGGAGGTCATCTAATCCAACCCGCTGCTCAGGCAGGAAACCCTATACCATTTCAGACAAATGGCTGTCCAGTCTCTTCTTAAAAACTTTCAGTGTTGGAGCATTCACCGCTTCTGGAGGCAGGTTGTACCACTGGTTAATTGTTCTAACTGTCAGGAAGTTTCTCCTTAGTTCTAGGTTGCTTCTCTCCTTGATTAGTTTCCATCCGTTGCTTCTTGTCCTGCCTTCAGGTGCCTTGGAAAATAGCTTCACTCCTCTTCTTTGTGGCAGCCCCTGAGATATTGGAACACTGCTATCATGTCCCCCCTCGTTCTTCTCTTCATTAAACTAGACATACCCAATTCCAGCAGCCGTTCCTTATATGCTTTAGCCTCCAGTCCCTAATCATCTTGTTGCTCTTCTCTGTACTTTCTAGAGTCTCAACGTCTTTTTTACATTGTGGTGACCAAAACTGGATGCTATTCCAAGTGGTGGCCTTACCAAGGCATTGTAAAGTGGTATTAATACTTCATGTGATCTTGATTCTATCCCTCTGTTAATGCTGCTAGCACTGTGTTGGCCTTTTTGGCAGCTGCAGCACACTGCTGGCTCATATTTAAGTGATTGTTCACTAGACTCCGAGTCCCTCTCACAGTTACTGCTATTGAGCAAGGTACCCCTATACTATACCTGTACATTTGGTTTTTCTTGCCTAAATGTAGAACCTTACTTTTTTCACCACTGAATTTCATTTTGTTAGATAGCGCCCAATGTTCAAGTCTGTCCAGATCCTCCTGTATCTTAAGCCTGTCTTCTGGAGTGTTGGCTATTCCTGCCAGCTTGGTGTCGTCTGCAAATTTGATGAGTTCCCCTCTATCCCCTCGTCCAAATCGTTGATGAAGATGTTGAAGAGCACTGGGCCCAGAACAGAGCCTTGGGGTACCCCACTACACACTTCCCTCCATGTAGATGTGGTTCCATTGAGGACCACACGCTGATTATGGCCGGTCAGCTAGCTATGGATCCATCTGGTGGTGATGCTGTCTAACCCACATTTTTCTATCTTATCAAGTAGTAGGTTGTGATCTACTTTATCAAATGCCTTACTGAAGCCAAGTAAATTATATCCACAGCATTCCTCTGATCCACTAATTTTGTCACTTGGTCAAAGAATGCAATAAGATTTGTCTGGCATGATCTGTTTTTGACAAACCCATGTTGGCTTTTAGTAATGACTTTGTTTGCCTCTAGGTGTTCGCTGATTCGTTGTTTGATTATCTTTTCCAGAATCTTCCCAGGTATTGAGGTCAGGCTGATAGGTCTGTAATTTCCTGGGTTTGTTTTATTTGACTATGTAATTTAGCTATCCCCAAAGTTATTGACAGTTTTTAAGTCTGGGGTGTTACGTGGCAGATGCCTGTCCGTTTGAATTCTAAACTTCCGGAGCAGTTTAGCTTCTTCATTTTCTATTACTTTTATCTATTTTCTGGTCACACCAGTTCATGCTTGCAGGCAAATGACATTTCTTGCAAATATTCCAATGTACCATTATTGCTAATTTGTCATGCCGTTGCTTATTATCAGTCTGTGTGATCTTTTTGAAGCAACTAACATGGTGGTTGAATTATTATTATTAGTGTTAAAGGTATTGTCATTTACTTGGAGCACAAGACAGCTGCTCCAAGTAAAGCTGCCTTTTGCAATTGAATTATTATATTATTATTTTATCCCTCCTTTTACATTTAGTCAACTCAAGAGGACAAGCATGCTTAATACATCTGTTTTCTCTACAACACCCCCCTGTATATTTTGTTTTATACATAAACTTTAAATGAATGGGATAATTCAAGCAAAGGAGAAGAAACCATAGAAATTATGACAGAATAATTTTTTAGTGGTCAAAACGTTGAGCTATTAACAGAAGTAAGAATCAGAGCTATACATATTGTTTCAGAATACCAGTCAGAAAAAGTTTGAAGTGTGTAAACTAGAAGTGTTTTTTTTTTTTTTTTGGTAATATATTTTATTGATTTTTTTAAACATAAATCGCTTAATAATTGGTGAACAGTGTGTTGTCTGGGTTTACATTTCTTAAACAATCACTAACAATTGATTTCTATAATCCATAATCCACATAATGGTTTTAGTTGATTTCCCCAAAATATCCTCTTTTGCAAACATTGAGTTAATACAATTCTTGTTGTTTTGATAGATAACAATTAAATATATAATTTTTCCCAATTTTCCTAAAAACAATAATCACATCAATATAATATTTCTTTTCTATCCAATCATTCTGGTTGCCTTTTCATAGATCCTGTTATAGTCCTTATTTAAATTTGTTTCTCCCACAAAATTCGAAGTATTCTTACTGGTTAAGATTTTCTCAAAAATTAATTACATTTAAAAATTTAAGTCTGTTTTTCCCATATGAACCATCTCAGCACTTTTACATTTCTTAAGGAATAAACAAAACAGTAAAAAAAAGAAAGAAAGGAGAGCAAGAGTAAAGAAACATAAAAAATAACATACTACTTGAAATATATATCCCTCCTAAGCTAATATATATTTGTTTCCAAGATTTCTCATTCTTTTTAACCATAATTAAAATATGTTTAATCTTTAAATATTCCATTTAATACATCTAGTCCTCTAGTCCTTTAACTCTTATTCAAAACATTTTTATCCATTATAATTTTCTTAAATTCAATCACATTTAAATATCTAAAATATTTTCTTTATCTAAGCCATTTCAACTTTTATATATTACTCATATCAAGAAATAGAATAAAGAAGGGGGGGGAAGCATACTATATTATTTAAGAGATTCATCCCTCTTAGAACGATATATATATATAGTCCAAATCTTTTCTATTTCTTTAATCATATTCAAACAAATGTTTCTTTTTTAAGTATTCTCTCTGGTAGGTCCCATCATCTATTTTCTTGATTTCCACTTTAGTCTTTTTCCTTTGCCCAGTATCTGTCTTGATCAATGTGTTTTGCTGAGTCAAAAGGTCTTTCCATATGTTCAGAAATGTTACTGTAGATATAAAAAGTAAATCAGATGAAGTGTCTTTGTACGGGGCTTCTGCCTTTGTTGAAAATCTTTTTCTTTCTCTCTGCTTCTCTTATCATTTCCTTTCTCTCCGATGTTCCTGACATCTCTACAGTCCATTTTATCCAATCTGTTTTCTTGTCCTCAGATTTATTTTGTAGTCTTAAGGGATAAGTTGTTTTTTCCAATTCTTGTAATTTTCCCCCCACTAGGATTAAATCAGGTTTCCTTGTTTTGTTAAGTTCCATCTTTAAGTCTCTATTCTCAATTTTGTATCCACTTATCCATTTTATTTGCTCCTTCTCTGTTGTTTTCTGGGAATTTTTTTGTTGTAGAGTTAACTTGGAAATAGATTGATTTATATTTTCAAAGTTATTTTGAATTTCTTTGTGGTTTAAAATCATTGTTGTTTGAATTAGTTGCATTATACTATATATCTCCTCCTGTGGAGTATTTATGTTTTCTTGATATGTTCTTTCTATATGTCTCTGATCCATGATGGCCAAGAATTTCAGTTTTTCTCTTCTTTTCTTTTCTCTGTAAATAGCTTTAGAGTCCCGGTTAAATAGATATTTGTAATCCAAATAGTTCAAAAAAGATTATTATT
Source organism: Azemiops feae (assembly GCA_023970755.1). Classification (NCBI taxonomy): domain Eukaryota; kingdom Metazoa; phylum Chordata; class Lepidosauria; order Squamata; family Viperidae; genus Azemiops; species Azemiops feae. Next base: position 260,950 of record JALGBA010000848.1, on the reverse strand, counting down.
ATTATTTTTTTGACATTTATAATTCTCTCTTTGTCTACAGCCCAGATTATTGTCCTTTTTTGTCACAGCTGTTCTTTGTTGTTAAAGCTTTGAAGATCACAAACACAGATTAGCTTTTCCCAGGTTTTGCCAAGTCTTATATGAAAGTCATAGTTGTCATAGTCTTCATCCACCACTAAATGTCAGCATCTATTTATTTTTCAACTTCCAAAATGAACAATTGTCTTTAGAATGAGAGTCTTAACCATTCAACAATATTAGATTTATCCAGATTTAAATTTTAAATTTCAGGTTTTATATTTATATCACTTCCATATATTTTGATCCTCCATAAAAAGATTAATTCACTGCTTTCGTTAGTATAAGGGAGGGGCGGAAATCCCCCTCCTTCCCTTTCAGAAGTATTTTGCTTCTTGGGGATCTTTTCCAGGAAATTAAAGATAGAATAGAAAAGAGAAGATCAAATTCCTCACCCAGTTTCAAACATGCTGTTCACAGTTGGGCTGGTTAGTGCTTTTGGACTTCAGTTGCAAGTAGCTAGTCGCTGAAGTATGGCCAGCCTTTCTCCTGTCGGGTTAGAAGGCTTTCCCCAAGTCAAACGGAACAACCGTCATCGTTCCAGAGTCGCTGGGGCACCCTTCTTTCTTTGTCGCCTCTCCGGGGTGACTTAGACCCATTTAGGGTCCCCTGGCAGAGTGAAATTAGCCGCGGGGGTGCGGAGAATCTGCAAGCCCACGACCGGACGCTACTGCGCAAAACCGGAAGTCCAAACTAGAAGTCTTTCAATCTTTCAGTCAGGTACAGGTTGATCTTAGCTGAGCTCCATCTGAGACAATGTTTCTCAACCTCAGCAACTTTAAGATGCACGGACTTCAATTTTCAGAATTCCCCAGCCAGCCATACTGATCTGAGAGACTTAATCTCTTCAGTGGTGTAGAAAAATCCGGTAAAGTTGAGAATGTACTGGAATACTAATAGAAAAAGCAGAGAGGGATATTTTTCCCTTCTAGCTGAGCAAGAAGGGAAAAAATATGGAGATAGTCTTATCCTTTTCTAAAACCAAATCCAGTTATGAGTAACACAACATAAAATGAGAACAGACTTTTCTTCTTAAGATTACAAGAGCAAGAATAAAATGTAATAAAGTAAAATATATAGAATTATAACATCTCCACAACTGTAGAAAGCTCTCCATGTAAAATTGAGTTTTGGAAGGTTCTGAGGACGAGCTCGGGACCCACAGATGTAGATTATCAAATCACTCAACCCCTGATAAAATAGATGGCCTATTCTTAAATAATTTCTAAAAAAAATATCATCAATTGAAAAATTAAATAAAACTGTTATTGAATCATTTAGTTAAAAGAATACTGTAATTAAATAATTTATTTAAAACAAGAAGTACTTTTAGATTTTTTGCAAGGGTATTTTTAACTGAACTAAACACTTCCTTCAAAAGTGCTCTCTGAAGTTTAATCAGATTATTTTGCATTTTGCTTTACATCCCTTCTGCCACATAGGTAGCCTTTTATTCTTTAAATGATTTTTTGTTTATTAAACACATTTATAGGGCTGCCCAACTCCACACAATGACTTGGGTGGCTTACAACATTAAAATTCCACAATATAAAAACCCGTAAACTCCACCCCAACTCCCTATGGACTGTCATACCAGCCACTTGTTCAGCTCCATGTCAGTGTAGAATTTCCATGCCCATTGACACAACCATGTCTTCAGGGCCTTTTGGAAACGTATCAGTGTGGGGGCCCAATCCTATTTCTAGGGGAATTATATTTTAAAATGAGGGAGCCATCATAGGAAAGCCAGAAAAGAGTATAACTGGGGCACAACCCTGCTGGCCACAACTGCTTCCTGCTCCTTAAACTGGAGTCATGAATCCAGGAGAACCCCCCAGAACACACATTAGATCTGCCTGGGGCAGTACAATCCCATTCACAACCCAAAATGATAATTCTCCAAGAATCAGGGAGCTCCGACCCAGCATTAAGTTTTATCCTGTTGCTTCCCATCCAGATCTTAACAGCTCCAAGGTAATGGGAAAGGGTGATACTGGCATGGCTTATCTCATCTTGACATGACGAAGCAAAAGTCTAGATTCTGATCTCTCACTCCCAATCAATACTGTCTGAAAATGGCATCTGAGGAAGGAAGTGAACTAAGGCAACAAGGTGCTCCACCTTCCCAATTCCTGGGACCTTCCTAGAAGGATAGCATGGTTAATGGTATTGAAAACCATGGAGAGATTAAGTAGAGAAAGGACAATGCACTTTCCCATATAGATAAATTGTTACATCACCCAGCAAAAGTATTTTATCACATTATTTAGGACTTCATAGATTCCCTGTCAACATAATTAACTGAAAAGTTGTTTGGCTGGAAAAAAATTGATATAAATTAATACAAGATGTAAGAATAACAGGAATGTATACTGTTTAGGAAATCAATGCAAAAACAAGGATGGTAATCAAGAAGAGAAACTAATGATTTTTTAGGTATAAACAGAAGCATATGTACCTAATAGACATAATAGCTGATAGGGTTTATTACTTTGTAAATTTTAGAAATATTTAAATATTTTTCTGTTTTTATTTGAAAGCAAATATGTTAACATCCTTAATATTTCTTTTCTTACTTTACTAATTTCCCATCATCTTTTAAAAAACATTTGTATCTTAAACAAAACGTGAACTCAATCAGTGAACAAGAGTTCGCATTACCTTACAGTATTGCTAGCAAATAACATCAGACCGAAAGGAATCTGCTACATGATAGCATTTATCAGACATCTTTAGGTATTGGGGAAAGGAAAAAAATTCTACCCATCACCTATACATTCTGGAATATTATGTTGGCTATGTTTTCTCAATTTTTAAACGGTAACAAGGAATTCACACTAGCAGGGAAAGAAAATTTAAAAACTGCTATTGTATTGAGTATTTGTAATTATACTTCTATGTATTTTAAATTTTGCTTGGCTTTATAGTATAAAGAAAAGTCATAAGATACGTGTTACTGAATTCTCCCATACCCTTGGTAATATTTTACAAAAATAAAACTTATGTACCATGTATAATAGCAATATAACTAATATTTTGTCAGTGTGTTGAAGCAATTAGAAACTCATTATTGGAACAGCAGATATCTTGCCACACTTATAAATTTCTGACAATAATCTTCTCTCTTTAAATGAAATTATATGAGATAAAAGTTCTCCTTAATGGTAAAAACTCTATAGTTATTAATCTGTTATTTTGTATCTTAAGTAGAGGATGTTTCCTACCAATGTCTTTTTTATAAACATAAGATATTATTTGCTCTTCTCCTTGATGAAGTTATGTGAAATTTGTAAAAGAAAATCCGCATCCAATGCAATAGTTGCTTTAAAAGCTATTTTCTGTTATTGTGCTTGTACAATAACAGAATTGTATTGTGCTTTTACAATCCTCTTTTTTTTCTCAGCCATGTTAATGGGTCACAGAAACCTCAAAATTGAAAGGGATCCTACATGAAACTTATCATTTTTTATTTAGAAAGTTGATATTACTATCTCACTAAAAATAGAAAAACTTTGTGTTCTGGTATTAAAAAAAACTCTTTCTGTTTTTTTAAAGCTTCCTAGTCAGGAAAATGACATCTATGAGAATGCATCACAGTGTTTGTCATTGCTAGTTCAACTCTATGGTGGGGATGCTATGGACAGCATGTCACCTGAAGACATGGATAGTTTGGCTGAAGTACTGCAGTGTAAAAAGGAAGTAAAAGATCAAAAGCTTTTGTTGAGAATCATTAAAAGATTGGTGAGTCAGTTACTCCTTTGATTTTTAAGTTATACATTTAGAATGTCAATTAACTATGGTACATAAGTGAAATAAAATATTAGAGAAAAAAACTCTTACTATAATTTTATTTCATATTGTAGCAGAAAATTTACCCAAAGAAATGTCAATGAGTAGAGAAGATTCAAAAATCATTTTGTTATTTTGAAAGCTAGCCAAGAGCAAAAGCCCCAAACTTGCATTGGTCACATATACAATACTGATAAAAGAAAATCTGAACCTGCATTTACACTAATAGATGACCCCCGATATAGGCAGTCCTCAACTTATGACCATTATGCCCATTATGATTTTTAAGTCGTGACAGTCATAAAGTGGATTACCCATGTGGCCAACTCAATTTTATGACTTTTTCCCCCAGTGGTTGTGAATCTGCAGTTACTAAGCAAACAACATGATAGTTATATGAATCCATTCTTTGCTAGGGGGTGTTTCAGCAAAATGGTAAATCATAAACGTGACCATGGGACACTGCAAATGGCCATAAATGTTGGCTAGTTGCTAAGCACCGAAATGCAGTCATATGGATAGGTTTTTCCCTGGAGAAGCATTTGAAGCTTAGATTTACATGAACTAGTGACACTACCCTCTAGCAGGCCTTTTAAAGGCCAAACATGACCCAGGACTTAAAAAAATAGTTACAGTATATGGAATCTAAATTATTATAATAGCATGTCCTCAACTGTGAATGGAGGAAGGTGACATGAAGTAGATTAATAACAGAGAAATACATATTTTGCTGTTAATTGAAATGCCTACCACATTTTCTATATTCTCATCAAAATACTACATGGCCAAATACTGTCAAATTCATTATCATTGGCTTTATTTTGACTAGATGTACAATTGTATAGTGCAATTATAACAATAAACATTGTGTCCATTTTACCAGCATTAATAGAATTTCAATCAAATAATATCATTGGCGGTAAAATATTTATTAAGTACATATATACACTAAGGGTTATGAACAACAAAACAGGGACACATAGATGATTCCTGGATTACAATATAAGTTTCTCAGATATTTAAGAAAGCATCTTCTATTCAAGAAGAGTAAAAATTTATACAATTTTAACAATAATGTGGAGTATCAACAATCAGTTAGATTCAAACTATTCTGAGTTCAGAGGACTTTGCAAAGGAAAAACTGGAGAAAATTGAAGCCCCAGTCTCTTGAACTAGCATGAAGTCTGATCTAGATCTAGATGAAAGTCTAGATCCAAACCAGTGTTTTATTTTTAAGATTTTTGTAAAGATATATCATTTCTCCCATCACTAAACACACCCTAATCTTTAACTGATCTGTGAACCTATTCTCGGTATTTCAGACACTTGAAACTACTTCTGTCAGGTTAGAAATAATCTTTCACATTAAAGAGTAATTATGTAGAAAATGAGCATCAGCATCAATCAACTTTGGCTAAGAGTTCTATTTTTTAAGGCATTAGCTTCATATTTAATATTTCTGGCAAATCATCAGACATGTGAAAACAAAATCTAAAATTACTATTTCAAAAAAAAAACTTTGTGATCAAGGCTTGAGGCTTATCTGAGTTTATTGAAAAATTGAATGGCAACAGGAAAAGTCTTATCATGTCAGAGATACAGCTAAAGTCAAGTATATAAAGGATTGCTGATATATCAGATTCTTTAAAATGTTCCTCCCATCTTTCAGGTACATCAAGTTATTAATGAAAATACCATTTCTGTCATCTCCATATGATTGATTTAGAGCCAGTTCTGAATCACAGTTATCTTTGGTACACTGGATAATGTAGTTTGGGCTCTGTGAATAATCTATAACCCTGCTATTTTCCGAGTCTCAAGAGAGGTGATAAAAGCCTAGAATCAACATGATCTAAGTGATCACTGATGGAATGCTTTTACTTGCACATTGTATTCACATCACAAGGCTATTTACTGGGTAAAATATCCTTGGAAGCTTCTGAAGGGCACCGTTAAATACATTAACATAACTAAAATCACTAGCTATACAACAACACACCAGGATATATTTAAGTGCATCTACACAAAACACATTCTAATATATCCAAACTTTTATATGAATTATTAATTATAATAATGCATATTCTGAGATGTTCCATATTATAAATGAATTACAAATAAAATAAAGAGTTTGTTACTACTATAAGCTATACTTCTTGGGAATCTTCAAATAAACAGATCTTTGATGAGTGTACTGAATATATCTTTTTTCAGTCAGTCAGTCAGTCAGTCAGATGTAAATACTTACATTCCTTTGTCCCAAAGGTGCTTTTTAAAGAAGCAACTGGACTTTCTTTCTTTTTCCTTAAAGATGTTTCGCTTCTCATCCAAGAAGCTTCTTCAGTTCTGAGTTCTGTCTTCAATTCTAAACATTACACTGTCTGTAATAGTAGTTATATTGATCCACAAAGAAGAAAAACAATAGAATGGATAATGAAAATGCCATAAGGCAAGCCTATGTTCAAGGAACATAAATATCCTTACCCTGAAATTATTTTTACACCATATATGGAAGGTTTGCATCTGTGCTAACATTGGGATGCATATCTGAACAATTTTATTGTTTTGGACTTCTATAACTGATGCAATCTATTTTGGCCAAAGTCAGTGTTTCATACTATATTTTCTTTATCCCTTCTGCCTGAAAAATAATCAGTTGACAGAAAGAGATCTTGCTGCTTAGTATTAACTTATCACATCAGTTTTAGTGATCTGTTCAGAATGCAAACATAGTTTGATTCAACCCCCTATGTCCCAATGTTTATTCATGTACAGCAGTCCAAGAGATAATGAATGTAATTTAGAATCTAGAATCTTTCAAAGTCAAATATCACCGGTTATAAGATAGCAATGATTAGGACCGGCACTACATACATCCTGCTTTAGAGACCAGCATTTTATAGTGGGAGACATGATTCAGTTATAGGAGATAAACAAGAATAGGTCAACCAAATATTATTCAAATGCTGGAGTTTCAAGATTTTGGTTGAGAAATTGCAAGAAAAATCCACAGCAACTGAAGTACAAAAATAATTTGGGCTTCAAGCCATGACAGGAAAATGTCCATCTCCTCAGCAATTTCAGCTTTTTTGCTGAAGAGAAGTGACAGCACCATAACTGCTAAAATAAAAATATAACTCCTCCAGAAATTTAGAAAAAATAGCATGACCTCTATCCAGTGTTCATTGTTTGCTACTGACAGCAGGAACAATTTTAGCTTTGAGACTGAATTTTTATTTCACATACTTCACCTGTTGTTAATGTTCACCTAACCTCTTACATTCTTGGTCCCTTTAGGATGACCGGGGTATAGTGCTAAAATACTTCCATCCTGAGGCTATAAAATCATGCCCAATGTAAATTTGCATCCATAAAAATGTATGTCTCTTTCTGTGTGCATAGTCATATAAATAGAATCTATTTTCTCACAGCATACAGTAATAAATTTGCAACTTTTTCCTGTAGCCCAATAGTGTGTGCTTCATATTATACTGTAAAATTGCATCAAATATTTGTTCATTATATGTATGATTTAAAGACGTATTCATCCAGAACTTATTTTGATAAATATGGAAAACTAGCACAAATAATCTTGTTATTCCTTACATTTTTATAATGTCTGAAGAGAAGATTTATAGGAGTTTTTACTCTCAATTAATTAAAATATCATAAAACATTACATGTTTCTTAAACTTATGCAATATATTTTACTTTTTCCCAAAACAAAGATTAAAACATTAGATTAAAAAACAGGAAAAACATATTCAAATTAGGTTTTGGTGTAATGAAATTCTGCTGAGTAATTTCACAGTGTTATGAATGGGCAGAAACAAAACTGATTTTTCCAGGACTTGGAAAAAACAAAATCTGAAAAAATCCTGGAAGATTTTACATTTTGCCTTTCTCCCTTATCCTCCAATATGTACCAACACAACACCTCCTGTACAATGGATGGAAACTAATCAAGGAGAGAAACAACCTAGAACTAAAGAAAAAAATCCTAACATTGACAACAAGGGGGTTGGACTCAATGACCTCCAAGGTCCCTTCCAACTTTATTATTATTATTATTACAATTAACCAGTGGAATAACTTGCCTTCAGAAGTTGTAGGCGCTTTCAAATAGAGACTGGACAGCCACTTATGTGAAATTGTATACGTTTTCCTGTAAAGGTAGTCCTCAACATATAACTGTAATGAAGCCTGCTGTAACATAGAACAATTTGGTCATGTGACAGATCCAATTTTACAATCTTTTTTGTGTTGGCCATTAAAGAAATCACCACGGCCATTAAACAAATCTGTGATTGTATAGTTTTGTCAAAAACTGGAAGTCAAAATTTTGAATCCGGATTATAAATTCTCTTTTCCAGGTCGGTAATAACTTGGAATGGTTGCAAGTTGAAGGGAATAGTATTTTTCCAATTTCTCAATATTAATCTCTTTTCCCATGCCTGATGTAATACAAATTCCTCAAAAACTATCAATTCCATGATTTTGGAATATAATTCAAAATAGTATTATATTTCTTTAAAACTTTACTCATAAATCTACTTAAGTATATTAGACCAGAGCTTTTCAACCTTTTTACCGATTGTACCACTTTTAGGATATGGCAATATTCGAGTACCACCTAGCAAGGTGTCAAAAACTTGGTGACAAAAAAAAACCTGTTCAAAGTTGCAATTGCACTGAAATGACTTATGACCATTTTTCACACTTATGACCATTGCAGCAACAGGGTCATGTGATTTATATTTGGATGCTTGGCAACTGATTCATATTTATGATGGTCACAGTGTCCCAGGGTCATGTGATCCCTTCTGCAACCTTTTGACAAGCAAAGTCAATGGCAGAGCTGCTGGTGGCCAACTGCTAAGGCAGGACTTCCTTCCTGCCTCCCTTTTTCTCATTCCCATCTCCTTCTGAAGGAAGAATTTGAACCCCCCATATTTTCCCTCTTCCATATATTGATCAAACAAGGAAAGGCCTCCAGAGACAGAAAAGACAAGCTGCTGAGTGAACTAGCTTAAAAAGGCACTTCCCCTTTAAGATTAGCTACTGGCACTTAAGAAAAAAAAAATGTAAGTACTGGCTGCCGGCTAAGGCAGCCTCCCCAAATGGCTCCATTCATAAGTAAAATCTGCAGCTCCAGAGGACTCTCTCACTGTAAGTCTTTGCCTGCGCTGGCTCTTTCCCTCCCCCACTACACTTGGCTAGGCAGGGCTGCGTACCACCTGCCACTCATTAATGTACAACAAGTGGTACGTGTACCACAGGTTGAAAAGCCCTGTATTAGACTATTACTCCAAAAAGGAGTCAATAATGGGTGAGACCAAATCATATGACTTATTACTGAATTCTCCTCAAATTTCTTAAATTGCCAACAACAAATCTATAGCGTCAATTGTTCCTGATAGGCATGCAATAAACCTGGAGTAAAAACTTTTTGGTAAATTAATTTCAGCCTGAATTCTAAAGAAATTTAGCATTTTAAAAATTATATGCACTGAAATTCCAGTTTCAGATATTCTCCCTTTTTACTCCCTAAATTTAAATACTAATAGCTTCGGCATTAAAGATATTTTAAATTTTTTTATAAAGAAATGAAGTTGATTTAATTTCAGATAAGACTTCATAAAAAAATTCTGGTAGGGTTTTTTTGGGGAGGGAAGGTACTAAGATACCTCTTGATAGCAAACTATCAAAAATACTTGAATTGATATTGTCACTGTTATATATTAAACAAAATTCAATCTGAATTTGAAATTGCTTAAAATAATTGTAACAAAACAACTGGTTTAAAATAACTATTCCACATTCTGCTTATGGTTTCTAATATAATGTTCTAGCATCTATTTTTAAAGTACAATTATAACATAAAATTAGGTATTCATGCAATTTAGAATCAAAATCCAATCCATGTCCTGGTTGGACCCAAACAGATCTATTGCTTACAAACTAGAAAATGAAATGCACTTTTTGCTATTTATTAATCCAACAATTGCCAAGACTTTAGTAGAAATAAAATTTAATGGCATCTTCCAGATATCTTCTTTTCCTCCTCTCAGTTGTCAGTATTGATGTTCCATCGATGCATCAATACCTGGATTTTCCAAGCATCTTCCTTTCTATCCTCTTTCTATTCCTCTCATATTCCAAGTCATGATCCTCCCTACTCCAAGGTTGCAGATGCAGAAATATTAAAATATAGCTCTAATTTATATATTATCTGTGCAACTTGTCAATACATTTCATCTGTATTCAATGATTGGAATAATATTGTTATTGTTCATTCATGCAAAACAAAAAAAAAGGAAAATTGAGTGAAAATTACATTAAGATTACTTGTAAGTATGTTTGGAATAAAGTTTGGCAAGATTTGATTTAAAGGGAAAATTTGGGAACCATGGTTCATTTTAACATAGAGTAGGTAATACTTCCTGAGCAGATAGTACCTGCAGTGACATCAGAGGTAGGATATTTATGGGTGTGAATACGTACTTTTGAATGAAGACAGAATGCAGTGTTACCGAGAACATAAATAATTTGCAGTGAGTGTTTGATAAAATATGCAGTGTAGCATATGGATATGATAATGTATAGAAGATCAAATTACCTTAACTGAACAAACTTGAATAATTTATTGTAGGTTACAACAAATAGTGAAACATAATAATAAGTTGTGTCCTTTAATGAAATATTTACTAAAGATTGGGGAAAGGTTTTGAGATATGCAAATACTAGTAGAAAATAGAGGTAATAGGTTGTCTATTGGAAGAAAAAATGTTTATGAAAAGAAAATATTTCTATATAAGAGTATGCATGGGAGTTGGATATGTCAGGAGAAACATAGTTGAAAGCAGTAGGAACAAGGTATTTAAGTATGTGTAGTAAAACATGAAGAGATCAAGTCAAGATTGAATGGTATTGACTGAAGTTGGATTGAGTAGAAAAGTGAATAACCAGCATGAACAAAATAGATAGAATGAATAAGATTCATATTATATGAAGGAAGATAAATAGATTAAGAAGAATGTCTATGGAAATTCTTTATCATTCAGGTCATGGTTGTCCCAAAGATACTTTTTTCCCAAAAGACCTGGAGATATTAAGAATTTATATAGCTGCTCTGTTCATATGTTTGTTCCACTTGATCTGAACATTGTTGCCCCAGTGTTGTAATTAAACACTGTCTCAGCAGGAATAGAATCATTAAAGAGTTTAAAATTTAGAGCCAATGGCAGATGATCTATGTCTGGGTGTAGCTTCTTTATTTACTTACTTATCTATCATCATCCTCTAAAAGGACTTACAATTGGGAGTCAACTCAAAAGTATTGGACAATAACTCTCTAATGTTTAAAATAACATACGGTACCGATTAAAGGCTACCAAGCTTCAACTTCACCTGCTGTTCTCTCAATAAAGTCAACCATAAGCTCCTGATGAGGAGGACTGCAATAATTATATTCTTACCCCAATGAGAATATTTCATATTCAGAGAACTGCCATCTTATTGAATGATTACACCCTCCATTACATGAAATGTGAGATGAAGATATGCATCACCAGTAAACTGATGATTCTTGGTCCAAATCAATTAGAAGTGTACTTCCAAATATACAAAATCTTTAGAACTTCAATAGAGGCTGTTTTCTGATTGGCAGGAACACTCACCACCTGACCCCTCCCCATCTTTTGACTACAACTTTTGAATGGGGTTGGGCAACATTGAAAGGTTAGTTTTTGTTTTTAAAGATTTACAAAAGCAGGTGAACTTGGGATAAGGTTGTAATTAGAGAGTTTTAGTTGGTTCTTTGTTTTTATGAATTTTCTTCTGTAAACTTGTCTGTGTATGGTAAATTATTTTTATTTTACATTATTTTATATATGTCTGAAAATGGATAAAAAGTTATTTTGTTTATGAAAAAAAATTAGAGTGAGAAATGGTAAACTGAAGAAGGCTAATAAATAGTAAATGAAATTAAAGATATATAAGAAGAGATGAAAAAAGGTATCTGAATTTAGTTTTCCTCAACTAACTTGATTTTACTTTTCTATTTTGGGGACCCCATTGTGATAAGAATGACAGGCAGAGTGAGCAACAGTTCTGGCTAAAATTCCCTATGTAAGGCTTCGGAAAGGTGGGGGAGAATCACACTCATTTTATCTCTGTCTTCAGTAGCAAAACCTCTGGACAAAAGGATAGGGGTGAGGTGGAAGAGACTGAAAAATATATTCTTGAAAAATGAAACTTCCCTTTGAAAGCTGTGCTGTCTGCACAGATGCTTGTGGTCATTCTATTAGTGCTGAATTACAGTGCCCACCTTTGCTTACCCGTGGCATTTCTGGATGGGGTGCTTTAAGTTGCAACTCAGTAACATTAGAAGGATCAAAAATTATAGATTAAAGAGCAATTGTCAAAAAGAAGAGATATACTAATTTCATGCCAATTCCAACCCAATGAAATCCTCAGTTTTATCTGGACTAATTCACATAAATATATTTGTTAATTTAGAGGTTACAGGAGTACAGAGTTTGAGAACTCTCAGCTGAAGGTGACCATTTGTAAAACTGCAGTAATTTACATATTGCTGCAAATTTTCTATGATTGTCCTATTTTAAAAGTTTCCAACAATACAGGTACTCCTTGACTTACGACCAAAGTTATGACAGATCTCCCAAGAGCTACTTACAATTCCATTTTGAAGTTACAAACATCACAGCACTCCTGCTGCTGTTCATCCTTACAACTGACCACAGGGACACTGCAGCAGCCTCCCCTGCCACTTCCCCCCCCCCTGCACTGCTAGATCCCTGCCCTGGACCTGCTTTTCCCTCCCATCAAGTTCCTGCAGGACTTCGGACCTTCCCCATCCCATCACTCATTGCATAGTAATCTTTGGAAGATCTCTGGAGCTCTGTATCTCATGTTGAAGGAGGATAAGTCATTCTGTACCTCAGTATCCCTGCGCTATACAGCTGGGTCTCAGAAGCAGCATTTTTTGAGTGACCACAAGGAATTGTGGCAGCACTGAAATGGTAGCTGTTTCCAGTAAGCAGCCCAGAGACAGAGTGGTCTATTTGGATTCCCTAATTCAGTCTGCATATAGCTGCGGAGTTTTCACAGTGCTGCATAGACTGCATTAGGAAAGCAGAATGAATCACTTTGTGTCTGGGCCATGAGACTACATCCCAGAAATGGCTGCCTTTTTAGACCTGCCACAGTTCCATAAGTCCGGAACCCTGGAGTTCTTTAAAAGGTAAGTGCACGATGGGTGTGAGGCCCAGTGGAGTGAGAAGCAGTCCAAGGCCTGTGGAGACTTGGGGGGAGGAGAGAAAGACTTGCAGGGATCTGGCCCATGGGGACCCTGAGGGGAGGGAAGCAGAGCACAGGGTGTCTCGGGTTGGCCGACGCCTTGGGAGACCCATGGCAGGGGATCTATCCCTGCACTGGGCCCCCTTCGGCCTTGCCCACCCCTGAGGCATCTGATGCTCCACTTAAAGACCCCCGCAGTTGTTAAATCATTGATTAAATTAATTTTAATGCATCAGGGAGTGCAGGAATGCGGAGTTATTAAGTGACAATCTTGCTTAACATCAATACTTGCGATCATAATGGTTGTAGGTCAAGGACTACCTGTATTTCACTTAACTAAAAATCAAAGTAAATTTAAGGATACAACAGTTGAGCAATTTTTAGAAGTCTAGTTTCTTTTAAGAAGATTTGACATTTTAATTATGTTACTGGGTTTTGCCATAAGAGATATTTAACTCGAACTTAGAATTTCTGGTTTGAGTAAAATGTCAAAGGAATATGGATAGAAACCAAAATAAAATTGCTCTAAAGAAGGTAAACAGGCACTATAATAGAAATAGCACTTAGACTTATATACAGCTTCACAGTGCTTTACAGCCCTCTCTAAGCAGTTATTACCCCCAACAATCTAGGTCCTTATTTTACTGACCTTGGAAGGCTGAGTCAACCTTGAGCCGGTGAGAATCAAACTGCTGGCAGCTGGCAGTCAGCAGAAGTAGCCTGCAGTACTGCATTCCAACCACTGCGCCACCAGGGCTCTAATAATCCAAAGTTATCACTAATGAATCGGTTTCTTTAGACAGAAAAGAAAATCCTGGTGATTGAAATTAGCTAAAAATCCAGCTGTGCCATTCAGAACAGTTTCAGATTCATCCCCTAGCAGTTTTCAGGTTTATCCTCTAACACATTCCAGTAATTTGAACTGGATTACCAATATCTAAACACTGTGATTAGAGGAACTTCTGGCTGGTGAAATATGTTCCCTTAGCAACACATGATTTGTATTCACTTTCTTTCAGGATTATTTTTTTTTAATATTTTTATTGTGAAAATAATAGAATACAAAAGAAAATAAAAAAGAGGAAACAAAGAAATAATCACTAAGCCCAGTTCTATTTTTAAAAAGGCATAGAGGACATTCTAATAATACAACTTCTCCATTCCCAAAGTTTAACCATACTTTAAACTTGATGTATTACATTGAACTTAGTCATTGTTTTCTGTTTAAATCCAAGAAGCTATATTCCTAATGTCTAAATCAGTGTGTGTGAGGTGTTTTATATAAGGGAGCCTCTCCTACTTAAATTTGTTTAGACTTCTATTAACGGATATACAAGTTGTCCTCATTTAGCAACTACCTTGGACAGTAACGATTTGCAGTTACAACAATGATAAAAATATGATGTGCAATTAGTGTCTATATATATGACCTTTGCAAGATTTGTATCTCAAGTCATGTGTTTGCCATTACTATCAATTAGTAGGCATTCACCTCTGCTCCCCACCCCATCTCACAGATACAGACATCGCCTACACAAGCTATATCTTCCTATGCTGCTTTTCTCTGTAGTGCATGCTAACCACAATCTCAGCTCTGTGTTCTTATTTGGTTATTAGATTCAGAGGCTGATGCTACTTGAAACTGACAAGAACATAAATCAATTTCACAGGAACACTTTTACTATTGCAGTTGGCAGTTACAGCTGGGAGTATGTTAGAGAAAAACCTAATGCTAGGGTTTTTTCTTTCAGTGTGTGTTCCCCATTCTGTGCCTGCTTACTTTCTTGTAATCCTTTCCTCTCTAGTGAATGTAAATACAAACATTGATTCCCTTCTCGGTTCTCAGCTGCAGAGGCATTTCCTGAAGGCCTCTGACAGCGAAATAGAGGCTGAGGGCGATATGCACGAGCGGCGGCAAGCGGCTGCAGAAGAAGTGGGCCGGGGAGGCGAGGCAGATGTCAATTCATGGGAGGCTTGGTTGCAACGGTAAGCAGGTGTGGGGGGCAGGGGAAGCTCCACCCCCCACCCTAGCTTGATTTTTAGGCGTGCACCTTGCCCCAAAACTAGGGCTTATTTTTGGGGTAGGGCTTATATTAGGCCTACCCCCAAAAATCAAGCTAGGGCTTATTTTCGGGGCAGGTCTTACACAGTGCTATTCTGATACTCATAAGAAAAGCAATATTCATCTTAACATATAGCATATTTATTTCCCAGATTTACTTTTTGCATTAGTCTTATAAAATGATCTTCTGTTGTTTCTGCTTAAATGCCTTTTTTTCAAAGCTGAAAAAGTTTATACTATTATCTAAACACTAAATGAATCCTCAGTAATTATTCATGTATTCCATCTCCTACCACCAGATGTTCTTGAAAATATAGGTTTTGTTGTGCCTACTTGATAATTATCCTTGTAACTTCCATGCTGCTTAGATTGTTAATTATCTTTTCTGCCTTATAAATAATGAGTAATTTTGTGAGTAAATGGGCATTTGTTGACAATCAATAAATGTTAAAGAGCACGGATTAATGAAATAAAAGAAATAAAAATAGGTATATTGTACATTTATAAAACTAAGGAAAGGATAAGCATATGTATAGGAGGAATTTAAATCCAGATGTCACCATCTGTTAGGAACTGGTCCAAATATGAGGCCTTTCACTATCAACCTCCTCTGCCAGATGAGGGTAAGGACAAAGCAATCGCAAGCACTATCCGTTTTTATCAACATTGCCTGCCTATAGAACTATTTAAAGAGAGCTAACTTTGTGCTATTGAATTCCTTTCTCATTGGGAAGGGCAAAATATGGTCAAAGCTTGTAGTAGCTTGACTTTAAGCTATTTGAAGTTGGGAGTGCCTTCAAGTAAAAGCTCCATGCAAACATGCTACAACTAACATTTAACCTGCCTCTTTTGGGGATAGCAGGTAGCTGCTTAAATCCTCAGATATACAACTTCCCAGGTATTTCTGAGAGATTTGAGGATGGGGTGGGAAAGTATAAGACTTCAAAATGGGTCTGCATTTATAGCCCTCTGGGCCAGATGCTTTAAACATTAATATGTGTCAATAAGAATATGTGTAACTATGGATTCATTATGAATCTTTGATTATATATTCAACTAAAAAGATCAGAGAGATGCTTGCTTTATGTTTTAATCAATGTTAAGTGCATATTCAAAATTGAGAACATGGAGCAGGCACTGAGGTCAAATATCAATCACAGGTACATTGAAAGTGATCCTTTAAAGCAGAGCAGAGCTTGCCAAATTATATGCATAAATGACTTTGAACTCCTAAAAAGATATATCTTCCCATAAATAAGAAAGAAAAATTAAGTTTAGCGTTTGAAATGTAAGCTCTCCTAGGTAGGCTTTTATTATTTTCTTTTTTTCTCTGTGGTGGGTATCTACTTGTTATAACACATATCTGTTAAGATCTGAAGATTACAAAACCTTCTTAATCTGTACATGTCTATAGGGGTACATGCCAAGGGACACCTGGAATATTCCAGCTTTTATCCTATTTCATTCTGATTTAAAAAGCTCATCATCCCTGTTCAGGCCTGTTTGTACAAGCCAGCAATTGACAACACCAGCTGAACTTGTTTAATTTGCTTTGCTCTTGAAAACACACTGTATTTATACTGTCTTTCTATTCAAGATGTTTTATAAGTTTCCCAGACGGTGAAAAAGTTAAGCCAGTAATAAGTACTAAGCATGCCTATGAAGTCATACTTACTAATCTTAAAACACAGTCTGGCTCTGACAACCAGATCTACAAAGTTAGCTAGGGCAGAAGGTTTTGGACAGACTCTGAAACATGTATCTTTGTATCTTTATCATCTTTGAATGATCCACAAGTTTAGGTCACCTGAGTATCTCACCAGGTAACTTGGCCCAACTTGTAAGGTCCTTGACATACAATCATTCATTTAAGCAAATGTTTGAAGTTACAACAGCATTGAAAAAAGTGATTTATGATTGGTCCTCACACTTACAAGTGTTACAGAATTGTCACAGTCTTATGGTCATAATTCAGGTGCTTAGCAACCGTTATGTACAATGGTTGCAACATCCCAGGGTCACGTGTTCACCATTTGCAACTATCCCAGCCGGCTTCCAACAAACAAAGTCAATGGGGGAAAACAGATTTGCTTAACTATCACACAATTCATTTAACAGCTATTGTGATTTGCTTAACACCCATGGCAAAAAAAAGTTGTAATATTGGGTATGATTCATTTAACAACAAGCTTGCTTAGCAATGGAAATTCTGGTCCCAATTGTAATCATAGGTTGAAGACTACCTGTACCTAACTAGATGATGGTTCTGGAAAAAATAGGAGAGATTGCATGTATGAACTTGAAGTTGAAATCCTCAGTTGAAAGCAGGATAAAAATCAGATAAAGAATAGGAAAAGGAAAGAATATTACAGGTTACGAAATACTATCATAAGAATTGATTTTTGGTATTATAATCTTTGTTTTTAGGGTAGACGTGATGAGTTACATGTTCTAAAAAATGGAAAACTTGGAGAGATTCTGAATTTGAATGGGTTGAATAAAAATTTCAGGATTTGTTTGTGGTAGAATAAATTGAGTGTAATCATAAGTACTATAATATTAAAATACTGAAGAATTTGCTGATTGGGCTGAATTCTATATATTACCTTTGAGAAATAGTAAGGAAGATATAGTGAACCTCCCCTCCCCCCTCCCAAGATTTGGATACTAAAGAGTTGAAAATAGTTTGTTGATAGAGTGGGCAGAGACCATCAGAACTCAGAAAAATCAACTCTAAACCAATCAGAGTAGTAAATTTCCATTCTCAGATGGGCTTCAAAAAGAAGGCAGACAAACTCCATTTTGCTTTTGTTCTGTTGCCTTCCATCTCAAGGAGAGAAGGCATTTTGGTTAGTCTGGCTCCCACTAAGGAAAGGGATAGTACAGCCCATATGGAAAAGCAGGAGAAAAAGGCCATTTACAAAAATGTGAAGCTAAAAGAATCCTTTTACTGATTTTATGGATTGAGTTGAGTTGTTTCTTTGTTACTTTAGCCACAATTTGTTCTACATATATTTTGTGGATGTGTATTCCACCATGCATAATGTGTATTATCATCTACATTAAGGGCCATGAGAATCATAATAGCATTGTTTTTTCCCCTCAACTCTAAACTAATTCCTTTATCTTAATCTATATAATAAATATGTTTCTTTAGTGAATCAGATCACTTATTCTGAGAGGTCTTTAACTTCAGTAGACATTTTACCTAGCTAAGTTATTAAGAAAAATAAGTCAGAAATTTCTCATCTTTACTACTTGTTATTTAAAATTAATCCAGAGAAACTGTGGTGATGGTATAAAGTGGATTGTAGCATTATTCTGAACAAACTTTCCCCAGGCATATAATGGGTGCAGGAAGATTGTGAGTGGAGGCTCTAGGGACCCATTGAAAAGATCCAGGGACTCATTCCATCATTTCTCCAGATGTATGTTCAATTGCAAGCAGACCCCTGTTGATAGAAGAAAATATTGTAGGTTAGGGTTGAATTGTGAGGCCACTAGTCTATAAAATGAAAGCAAACCCCATTCTCTTCTAGTACTAATGATGTTACCTTGTTTAATAATGAAACATCTGCAAGAAAACAAACTCAGCGAGCATCAAGGTTTCCACACACATTATCTGTCCATGGTGTCTAGAGGAGGGATAGAATAGAATGTAATGGAGGATAGTAATTTGAACACTTAAAGGCAGACATCCAATGGCCAGAGTCATTGAGGTGAACAACGTGGGCAACAATAACCTGTTCTGAAAGTCTTGAGGATCAGGATTGGCCCTTTCCTCAAAAATTGCTCAGAGGATGTTTTGCATCCTCAACAAGTATTTCAGCAACATCTGTCCATTAGGTAAAGCAAACTAGAATAGTTTGGCAGCAAAAAATGAAGGAAAGACAGAGAAGGATGTAAGCAATCTAATTTTTGTTAGCAATTCAATTCTACCCTATCATTTTCAGGACTAGCTGCTTTCCCTGTACTAAAAATGGTCTGCTACAATGAGGGAAACAATTATTTGATTTTATATGTTTGCCCACTGACAAAGAAATGATCGGTCTACAATTGTAATGGTAGGTTTATTTTAACAGTGAGAGACAGAATAACAACAAAAAATCCAGAAAAATGCATTTCAAAAAAGTTATAAATTGATTTGCATTTTAATGAATGAAATAAGTATTTGATCCCCTATCAATCAGCAAGATTTCTGGCTCCCAGGTGTCTTTTAAACAGGTAACGAGCTGAGATTAGGAGCACTCTTTTTATATATATAACTATAAACAACATGTTGTCT
Organism: Azemiops feae; assembly: GCA_023970755.1. Lineage (NCBI taxonomy): Eukaryota > Metazoa > Chordata > Lepidosauria > Squamata > Viperidae > Azemiops > Azemiops feae. The sequence goes on along the minus strand of JALGBA010000848.1, from coordinate 241,415 downwards.
GGATCCATTAGTAATTCAGTGGTACATATTAACTTCTTCAATCTAAGCCCAATATTACACCATCCAATGCTTCCTCTCTTCTTCCAGTATTGCACATTTTCCCACACTAGGCAAATACAATTCTTATTGTTAATACATATACAATTGAATATCAACATCTTTGTTACATTTCCCTAATAATATCAATAATGTCAGTTTAAAATATATTTTCTAACCAAAATATATCTTAATTGCATTTGCAGTTAATATCAATATCAATTAATATTCTGTTTTTCCGCTTTTTTTAATTTTAATTTCCCATCAGTATTCAAAATGTCTCTGTTGCTTATAATTTCTCATAAAAAGTTATATTTGGGTAACCAAAAGTTTCCCTTATTCAAACCCTCTTAGCATTTTCATATTTCTCTTCTCATACCAAAATATAATATTCTAATTACAAATCCTATCTTTCTAGTTATAATAATACTTCTATTTCTAACAATTATCTATTCTCAGCCATGTTCAAACATCTCATTAATATCCCATCTAATGGGTCAAAATCTCTATTTTCTTCAGTCTTATTCTAGCTTTCTTCCTTTGCCAACTGGCTTTCCAAGTCAATGCATTTGAATCATCAAGTAATTCTTCCTCTATTTTTGTGTATATTGTTTGGAATAAGAAAGACAATTTGATTAAAGTATCAGCCCATTGATATTCATTAAACAGCCTCTGCACTGGAATACATATGAGAGTTTTGCAAGATAGCCGGCCAAATAGAGAGGTGGCCCAAGCAATCCCTAGTCCATCACTTCAAGGAGGGACTAGACGACCACATCTCCCAGGCCTGTATCTATTGAGCAGTTCCTGATCAGCTGCAAGAATGGTACCAGGCAGCAGTAAGACTAGACGTTCAGCTAGTGAAAGCCGTGATTGAGTGGCAGCCCCCAAAGACTCGCAAACAGCTCCAGAGCTTCTTGGGATTCGCCAACTTCTACCGTCAATTCACCCCCTCCTTTGCCGAAATTGCCCTACCCCTTACGGAATTACTAAAAACAGGTAAAGAGGGAGGAAAGCCGCATCCGGGCCAACCACTAGCATGGACTATGAGCTGCCAGACCGCTTTTGAGGACTTAAAAAGACTATTTCCAGTTGAACCAGTCTTAAAGCATCCCTGCCCAGGGAAACCCTTTGTAATTCAAGCCGATGCCAGTGACGTGGCCGTCGGAGCTGTGCTACTGCAAAAGAACCAGAGTGGGACCCTACAGCCCTGTGCCTACACCTCGAAAAAATTCACTGAGTGCGAGAGGAGGTGGGCTGTGTGGGAAAAGGAAGCATTCATGATCTGCTGGGCTCAAACTGGAGACACTATCTAGAAGGGAGCAAGGTGCCTTTCGAGGTATGGACTGATCACAAAAACCTAGAAGCACTGAAAACTCCCTGCAAATTGTCCCTGAAACAAGTACAATGGGCGCAGTACTTTAACCGTTTTAATTTCACCCTAAAGTACATACCAGGAGGAAAAAACTTCTTAGCTGATGCTTTATCCAGACTGCCCCAGTACAAAAGCCAGCGTGAAGAGGTTAATGAGGCAATTATCTCCAATCCACAAACTGCCTCTCAACTCACACCGCACAGAGTCCCACCTTCAAGAGCCCCAAACCCCGATGACCCTGGGGCCAAGAAAATAAAGCGAGAGCTCCTCATCGACCAATGGTTCAAGGACTATCAAACCTCCCTAACATGCAGGGATGGTTTGGCTTACAAGGGGGGAAAGCTATACTTGCCAGAGACCCTCTGCCTTAATGCTCTCCGGCACGGCCATGACGTAAAACAGGTTGGGCACTTTGGATATTTGAAAACTCTACACCTCATCTGCCGACAATTCTGGTAGCCGGGATTGAAACGGGACATGGAAAACTATGTCCGGAGTTGTGCTGTATATGACACCATGAAAAGAATTCTGGGGAAACCCCCTGGATTGTTGCAACCGGTAGCGGACCTTTCCCAACCATGGGAAGAAATTGCTATGGATTTTATAGTAGACCTACCTGAAAGTAGGGGAAATATGGTCATCTGGACTGTGATAGATCTGTGCAGTTTACAGCTAAGCTTTGGAGGAGTTTTCTCAAACTAATTGGCTCATCTCAAGGACTATCATCGGCCTTTCACCCGTCTACCAATGGGGCTAACTCTGCTAACTCAATGGTGGAGCAATATCTCCGATGCTATGTGGATTATCAACAAACGAATTGGACTGACCTCCTTTTTGCAGAGGTGGCTTACAATAACTCTGTTCACAGCAGCACCGGCTTCGCGCCTTTTAAAGTGTCCACAGGAAAGGAATTCAGCCCAATACCCGAATATTCCCAAGGACCCTCTGCTTGCCTGACTCTTGATCAATGGGTGAAAGGGTGGGAGGAGGTCTGGAAAACCATGAAAACTGGTTTGAAAAAGGCTTCCGAGACATACAAAAAACGGGCAGATAGGAAAAGGGCTCCTCAAAGGACATTTCAAGTTGGGGAAAAGGTTTATCTGTCGACTAAATATTTACGGTTCAAGTTACCTAGTAAGAAGTTAGGACCGAAGTACTTAGGACCCTTCCCCATTGTAAAGATCATTAACCTGGTCACGGTAGAATTAAAACTTCCCAGGCTCTTAGGGAAAGTTCACCCTGTTTTCCATTGTAGCCTGTTGAAACCTTTTCGGGATTCCACCTTAAGACCTCCCCCTAAGAAGGCACCTGGACCTCTCGTAATGGCAGGACAGACTCACTATGAAGTACAGCGTATTCTTGATTCTAGAATTTTTAAAGGGAAATTGCAGTATTTAGTGCAATGGAAGGGATATCCGTTGTCTGAGGCCACCTGGGTGAAATCCAGTGATGTAAAAGCTGACAGACTCATTAATAGGTTCTATAAGAAACACCCTAACAAACCAAGAAACAACCCCGAACCTGTGCTTTTGTTTGTGTTAACAGGATTTGTCTTTTTTGTAAGGGGGGCCGGATGTCAACGCTGCTAACATTGGATGTTCTTGCTTTGACAACAGATGGAAATGCAGCCATTTTACTCTTTTGCTTTTAGAGTTAGTTGATGGTGGGAGGGGGAATGTGGATGAGAGTCCAGTTAGTCATAACAATAATAACTCAGCCGTGGGAATCCAAGGTTATTGCGCCCAGAGTTGATAAAGATTTGGAGAGCTGGGGAGAAAGCCCGTGCTTCAAGCTAATTGGGGAATGTGATTTATGACTATTAATTGGAGGAGGGAATTGTGCTTTGTTACTTTGTGCCCAGGGGAGGAGAATTTAGTTTTTGGCTTTAACTATGTAGTGCCAATACTTTGTTTCTTGAGTAAAAGATTCTTTAAGGTAGACAATGCCTCGAAGTTCTTTTGAAGAGTTTCATCTGTCAGAACCATGACACCACGTTGCTCAAAAGTTGCTGGTTAATGTTTATTTTCTTCGGTTATTATCAGCAGCTTCTGACTGGCCACACGAATGTAGCCAGTCTTTCCCCCACTGGTTTGGAGGGCTTTCTCAGATCAACGAGGGTCCCCTCCTTCTCCGTCGCCTCTTCAGGGCAACTTTCAACCCTTTTTATGGTCCCCAGCAGAGCGAAATTGAACCCTGTCTTCCTGCGCCCGTCACGCTGCAAAGTCAAACTGGAAGTCAGGAGCACTCTCTTAAAGGGAGTGCTCGTAGTCTCAGCTTGTTACCTGTATAAAAGACACCTGTCCACAGAAGCAATCAATCAGATTCCAAACTCTCCACCATGGCCAAGACCAAAGAGCTGTCCAAGGAGGTCAGGGACAAGATTGTAGACCTACACAAGACTGGAATGGGCTAAAAGACTATCGCCAAGCAGCTTGGTGAGAAGGTGACAACAGTTGGTACGATTATTCGCAAATGGAAGAAACACAAAATAACTGTCAATCTCCCTCGGTTTGGGGCTCCATGCAAGATCTCACCTTGTGGAGTTTCAATAATATGAAAACAGTGAGAAATCAGCCCAGAATTACACGGGAGGATCTTGTCAATGATCTCAAGGCAGTTGGGACCATAGTTACCAAGAAAACAATTGGTAACACACTATGCTGTGAAGGACTGAAATCCTGCACAGGTCCCCCTGCTCAAGAAAGCACATGTACAGGCCCATCTGAAGTTTGCCAATGAACATCTGAATGAGTCAGAGGAGAACTGGGGGAAAGTATTGCGGTCAGATGAGAGCAAAATTGAGCTCTTTGGCATCAACTCAACTCGCCGTGTTTGGAGGAGGAGGAATGCTGCCTATGACCCCAAGAACACCATCCCTACCGACAAACATGGAGATGGAAACATTATGCTTTGGGGGTGTTTTTCTGCTAAGGGGACAGGACAACTTCACTGCATCAAAGGGACAATGGATGGGGCCATGTACTGTCAAATCTTGGGTGAGAATTCCTTCCCTCAGTCCGGGCATTGAAAAGGGATCATGGATGGGTATTCCAGCATGGCAATGACCCAAAACACATGGCCAAGGCAACAAAGGAGTGGCTGAGGAAGAAGCATATTAAGGTCCTGGAGTGGCTTAGCTAGTCTCCAGACCTTAATCCCATAGAAAATCTGTGGAGGGAGCTGAAAGTTCAAGCTGCCAAACGTCAGCCTTGAAACCTTAATGACTTGGAGAGGATCTGCAAAAAGGAGTGGGACAAAATCCCTCCTGAGATGTGTGCAAACCTGGTGGCCAACTACAAGAAACTTCTGACCGCTGTGATTGCCAACAAGGGTTTTCCCACCAGGTACTACGTCATGTTTTGCGGAAGGGTCAAATACTTACTTGCAAATAAGTATTTGCAAATCAATTTATAACTTTTTTGAAATACATTTTTTTGGATGTTTTTGTTATTCTGTCTCTCACTGTTAAAGTAAACCTGTCATTAAAATCATAGACTGATCATTTCTTTTTCAGTGGGCAAACGTACAAAATCAGCAGGGGATTAAATAATTTCCCCCTCACTGTATATAGAGAATATGCTATATCTCTAGTGGGAAGACGGAAGGATATGAGGCTTTTACATAGCCTGTGGTGACCACTCAGTTTCACCTACTCAGTCTGGTTTATAATTAACTAGATATATGAATGGATAGCAGCTATAGACTGATCTAAAGCCTCTAATGATAAGATCATGGAAAGACTATGTGAAATCTTCTGACTTTCATTAGTGTATAGGGAGATGCCTGGATGAGGTTAAATTTCTTTTTCAGGCCCTGCAGATAATAAATATCATCTTCACAGGCAATAATTAGTATAGCATGGTCAACTCATCCAATAACACACAGAAATTAACAGTCATCCAATAACACACACAAATTAACAGTATGTCTTGACATTAGCAGGAATTCCAACATGAACTTTATATCAGGAGCTATGGGCTAAGTAGATCTGTTAGTGTAGTTAAAAATTTAACAGAACTTTGTGAGATTATTAATGAATACTCTAACAACCGGGACTTAATGTTTTTATTTGCTTCAGGATAATATCACCTTCAAATCTTGGGTTATTCCCATTTGAGCTTGTGTATGGGAGGGAAATTCAAGCTCCTAGAAGTTAGTCTAACACAGTGAGAAGAAACTAAATTTCCTATCAAGTTAATTTCTTGAACTTTGAGGATTAACTCTAGATCTTTCAAGAGATCTGCTAGCTCCTAGGACCTTATGTCAGACCCAAAAGAAAGCAGAAGGACTGATAACGATGAACACCACAGGAGATAGATATTGAAGCAGAATTCAAGTGTTGGTTTTTAAGTCTTGTAAAATAAAATACATGCTGAATGGGAAGAATCACACTACAGTGAACAGTTGAAATCTGTTAGGGCTTAATGGAATTCTGAGAGACAGTGCTTCAACATAGGTGTCCCTAGGAACATGCTAAAGCCATATTATTTTTGGGAATCTGGGATGCTCACCAGTTCTGGAACCTCTGAGAGGTGTAAAAAATTTGAACAGCATCTGGGAAGTCCCAAAGGTACTTTTTCAGGAGACAATTGGACTTTGTTTTTCTTTGAAAACATTTCGCTTCTCATCCAAGAGGCTTCTTCAGCTCTGACTAGATGGTGGGGAATGGAAGGATTTATATTCCTTGCAGACAGTTGGTCATTTGCATTCTTTTAGAGAGTTGTTGGGGTCATTTGATAGTTTTCTGTGTCCTCAGGGTCACCTGACTAGTGCATCCTGGCTGCACTATTCAAAGGGTGTTCATCCCAAAGTGCTTAGCTAAATGTCTATGGCGATTCTCAGTCATCCAGGTCATCCAGAAGGCTCCACACACATTTGTACTACTCAAGTGACCCTGAGGACACAGAAAACCTCCAAATGGCCCCAACAACTCTCTAAAAGAATGCAAATGACCAGCTGTCTGCAAGGAATATAAATCCTTCCATTCCCCACCATCTGGTCAGAGCTGAAGAAGATTCTTGGATGAAAAGCAAAATGTCTTTAAAGAAAAACAAGAAAATTCAGTTGCCTCCTGAAAAAGCATTTTTGGGATCACCATGACCTGGATGACTGAGAATCTCCATAGACATTCAGCATCTGGGAAGGTATTCACTCCACAGCCCTCTTTAGTTTCATGTCAAAGCAGAGATGGAGGCTGAGTAGATGTATTTCCAATTTGCTGCTCAATTCACAGTTGTGAGTGTGGGGGTGGGGTGGCTGAATTAATAATCCTTTTCATCGCCCAGGCAACTGTTCACAACCAAGATAGTTAGATTCTCACTGAATAGTATTAATCAAATTTATTGCAAGAGATTACAGTCTTGGAAACTGAATATATGTTCTTTAACTCTCATTTATCTCTGAAGTGAGGCATCCTTGATGCTTTTAATCCTCTTTCTAAATATCTCTTGATGAAGGAGCGATATTGCTTCTGGTTTTCCTAGTGGGAAGAAGGAACAGGTACTGCAATATTTTGCCCCAGGGTCAGAGAGTTTAATTACTTTCTGATTAAAATAGGTGAAGCACTTCCAGCCTTAATCTATTCATATTGTGCAGTACCATGCTTATCCAGGAAAAGCACACATTTAAGAAAGCATTGTCAGGTGTGGCATATGCTCCCATGTTTATTCCAGTTTCAAATCCAAAATACAGCACTACCTTATTCTGGTATGGGCAAGCTACAGATATAACATAACTTGATTTCAACAAAGGAGTTGAGAGAAAATTCTATGTTTCTCTTAAGTAACAGGCTTTAGTTAATTATAATCTGGGTGGCATGTCTATTAGATGGCTTGAGATCCATATTTTGTGGGTGCCAAATGTTGGTTCATTATAAAGCTGCAGTATAGTACCAGAAAAAGTACCACAGGATTTAACCACTGATTAATTTTTCATGACACATATAATTAAAGATAGACTTTCAAATAGTACCCTTTCTTTGGATTGTTGTCCCTTCTGCTATTCTAGCTACTATCTTTAAATACTACTGAAGTCTTATTTCTTCTTTCTGTAAATGCTATGCATAATTTTTTTTCTACCCTTCACTTTATATTTTTAGTCACTGCTTTGTATCTCCTTTTTAATTCATTGAAATTTTATTTCTGTTTTAATTTAATAATTGAATTGTATGTGTTTTTGTTTGGGAATATACATATACATACATATATGTGTGCCTTCAAGTTAGTGTTGACTCCTGATTACTGCCTGAACAAGTCCCTAAAGTTTTCTTAGCAAATTTTGAAGTGGTTTGCCATGGCCTCTTTTCTAGGGCTGAGAGAGAGTGGCTGGCCCAAGATTGCACAACTGACTTCATGCCTAAGGCACGACTAGAAATCATAATCTCCTGGTTTCTAGTGTAGTGCCTTAGTCACTATGCAAAACTGGCTCTCTTGAAAATAATTAAGACCATCTAATATTCACATACTGTTATTTACTTACTCTCTCTGCTGTGGAAATAACCTTAATTCACCTGGCCACTAGGCAATACACCCCCAAGGACACCAGCTCTTTTTCTCTTTACTTTGGAATTTTGAATTCCCAGGAGACTTATTAGATCTGTCAATTTGAAAACTTGCTCTTTCATGTGTGCATACATTGAGGACAGAGTATGCACATAAACACACACTGGAGAAGTCTCAAAGTGGGGAAAGTGTGTAAGCCAGAAAAATACAGCTATGGGAAGGAAGGTGGGAGATAAAAGAGGCTCTATCTGTCCAGCTACAATTCATAGGAGAAATTGACTGCAGGAGGGAGAAAGGAAGAAAGAAATCCAGAGACCTAATGGCATGGAGAGATTCTCTGTTTTGTATTTCAAATCAGCTTGTCTAATCGCTGAACTAGATTGTTTCTTGAAGGTGAAGAAGTTTCTCAACTTTCAGGAAGCTAGACTTCTAGAAGGCAGCATTTATGAAATGCTTCCATAGGACAATTGAACTCTTGGGAAAGCAATAGTCTTGGCAGAAGCAGTGTACAAAAGTAATAACACTGAAGGCTGAATAAGTAAATTAAAAAAATAATTGTTGAACCTCCAGCCTTATCCATTTATCAGTGCAGGATTAGTGATTGGTTTTCCTTGTGTGAGAAATTGTATGAAGGCAACAATGCTGCCTGGCCTTTTTGCTGAGGCATAAAAAGAGACAGGGCAGGGATGGCCATTCAGAAAGACTTAAGGTATTATGAAAAAGAATTCTTTATTATTAATATAACAGTTATTCTATTAATTATGGGAAAGCTATTATGTGTTTTATCAGTTTCATAAATAGTCATTTTGAAATTTTTAATCACAAAGTAGATACTATTCTAAGATTTAATTTTATTTTTAATTAAAGGTATCAGTTGTAAAGAATTCCACAATAGGTATAAGTAAGTAGAAGACTTTAAAACCTTTTTCAGTCAGACATCTTGATGATATTGCAAGGTTATGATGAAAATAAGATATATGTGAAATAAAATTCTTGATGAAGAAACACTTCAGCAAAAATGAATGCAGTGCAGAAAATATAACAATGGCAGAGTTCCTTGCATAGACAGGATCTCCAGTATATGGCAAGCACTCAAGTACTATATTTGTACATTGCAAAGATGCATAGAGTGCACTCTGATTTTATATGGAAACTGTTTTTGTGTTTATTTATTTATTGTCATTTTTTCCTGTTGGCACAATGGCACACATTTAAAAAAATGAAATTTAGTTGCTTCCTCTCAAAGTGTACACATACATAACACACATTTGAAACATACTATATACAACATATGTATAGACCTACACCCTTACATATAAGTAACATATAAATATTAATCACTGTCCATCTTGAATACATAACGGAAGGAGGAAGCTTTAGAGTTTACAAGGTTAATACTGTATGGAACAAAGCTGTGACTGAATCTGGATGTTCTGCTTTGGATACCATGGAGCCTCCTCCCAGAAGGTAACAAGGAAAACAGGTTCATGAAGAGGATGTGTAGTGTCCCAGACAATCTTATGGACCCTGCTCAAGCAACGCTTATGTGCTATGTCCTGGATGGAAGGGAGGGAACTGCCAATGATCTTTTCAGCCATCCTCACCACTCTCTGCACCACCTTCCTGTCTGAAGCACTGATGCTTCTAAACCAGACTGTGATTCTGTATGACAGGATGCTCTCGATCGTCCCCCTGTAGAAAGTGGTCAGGACAGGGGAAGGAAGATGTGCTTTTCTCATGTGACGCAGAAAATGCAGGCACTGCTGTGCCCGCTTCACCAGTGTCTCACTGTTGAGTGACCAAGCTAGCTTACTTGTTAACTGCACACCCAGGAATTTGATGCTGGTAACCATCTCCACAGGTGAATCATTAATGCACAAAGAAGTCTGGCTGTGCCTGCCTTTTCTGAAATCGACAATGATCTCTTTGGTTTTTCCAGTATTTAAAACTAGGCTGTTTTCCTTACACCAGTTCACCAAACCCTTAAGCTCCTTGCGGTAAGCACCCTCATTGTCATCATGAATAAGGCCCACTACTGTTGTATCACCTGCAAACTTCACCATATGGTTGGTGGCAACCTAGCACTACAGTCATGGGTCAACAGGGTGAACAGCAGTGGACTTAGGACGCAGCCCTGAGGAGAAACTGCTCAAGAAAATGGTGTTAGAAATATTTGTTCCAACTCGCACATATTGGGGCCTGTTAGTAAGAAAATCAAGAATCCAGTTGCACAAAGGAGTGTTTAAGCCTAAAAGGCCCAGTTTGGCGACTCAAAAGTATACATTTTGCCTAAAAAATTCTTAAGTGTGAAATAATTCTGAAATATTGTTTCAGCCTAAAAACTAGTACTTTAATAGGTATTTCCTCTCATTTTCATTGATCTTGCTAACTTTTTTTCAATAAATACTTGGTACCTTGTGTGTAAGGACAATTAAACTTCATTTTATTGAATATAGAGGTGTTAATAACATTCTGAGCATGGTTGATTCACATAGTTGATCAAAAGTGCTTTAATGTGATTTTACAAAATGTCACATATTAATTTATTTATTTTTCCAAAAAAATAATTGCACAAGCAATTATCTGACCTCTAATATATGTCTTATAGGAATTTCAAGCAATCTCTTTATTTTTAAATTATGTGTATAAAAAAACCTCAAAATCTTTTTCATCCACTTTCTGAAATTACATTTTAAAAGCAAAACACTCGAATACCATCTTAAAATAATCCAGTTATTTTTTGTTTAAATGATTAATAATGATGCATGGACATGATGAGATATTTCTTTAGAACTATTTATAATTATCAATCTGATCGACTAAAGAGTGAGAATTTAGGATTAAGTCTGATGATTGCTTTGGAAAGCATAAATTAGACTTTATAAAGGTATAGAAAAAAATCACATTACTTGTACATTATAATAATGCAAAGTCAAAATACATAGGATTTATAACATCAGCTATTACTGATCCATTTCAGAGAAAACAGGTTTCAGCATACCACACCTTTCTTTTAATGACATTGAAAGATAACTGGGCCTATGTTTCTGAGAAGTGGGTTGTTCTGGGGTATTCTAGCATTTTATCATGCATTTTTAACAGCATAAATTTTAAATAATCTGTTAATAAAAGCTTCTATAAGCAGACATTACTACTGTGGAGTTCATGTAAATTTTCCCAAGCTGAATTATTATTAGGGGTTTTTTTTCTCTGTCATTAGTAAAAGACACTGTAGTTTGAAAGTTGATCTACCATGGGATTTTTTGCTATTTTACTTGCTTTTTTGTATTCAGCTAATGAACTCTGAACTATGAATAGATAAATCTGAATTTCTTCAGATTCAAATATACTGTGCATAAATTCACTTTATTCCATTGCTACATGAGCTTAGGTGTAAAAAATGCATAATAATTCACATGTATTTTGTAAATTGAACATACCTATGCTATATTAACATTTTTTTCACATATGCATTCTGTATCTCTTTCACCTTCTACTCCTGGCAATGTACATAATACTTTTGCCCCCTATTTTCTCTACACCAAAGCTCTATGAAAGGAGTAGGACAGAAAGAGTGACTTGCCCCAAATCACCTAGTCCGATAGAGGAGAAGAACTCACAGTCTCTTGGTTTCTAATCCAGTATCTTAACCACTACAGAAATATTTCTACAAAGTATACATTTTTGCATACACTGCTTTAATACCAAGAATTCCATTGTAAATTTGTAGAAGAATAGAATACATCTAACTGACAAATTGATAAAATACAAAATAAGTTGATTCATATTAAAATATAAACAACTTCCCACACGTTTGAATTATTTGATTCCTGAATTAATCTTGCTCAGAAAGAATATAATCTAGTCTAGCATTACTTTAAAAAGTCCTTGTGGCCAAATATAACATATTATATAATTATATAATCTTGAGATGGAATGATTGCAGAGAATTTGGATTAAAACACTAATGGAACAATAGGATGTAGAGAGATTACACTGGTTAGAAATGAGTATTTTTCTAAATTTTTGGTAATTCTTCTTGTGATAACAGGTAACTTCAAATGAGAAACATTGTGAAAGCCTGAAGAATGATGGGGGAACTCTTGTGCAAATGCTAGAGAAATTGGCCCAGGCATCCAGGTGAGTTCCCTTAGGTTTCTGGAATTTCTAGCTATGCACGCATTCCTCCCTTTCATCTCTCTATAGTTGACTTGTGTATAATTTTCTAATTTCCTAATCCACACTGCACTACACAGTTCTATCACTGATGCTCCTTCTGTTCTAAGTTCCTAGCTTTTCCCTCTCCACTTTCTCCATTTGACATTCTTTCAGTATGATCCCTTCACATAGCATACCAGATTTCTATGGCACATTTTTTCTCCCAATGTATCATCTCACATTGTGTGCTTGTGCCTATAGCAGCAAAATGGAGTAACTGAGTAATAGTAATAGATAAAAATAGATTATTTCAAATACACAATACAGGGAAGATGTATCCAGTGGCTGTTTATGAAAAATAAATATTTGAAAGTATGGATCTCCACAACTGTCTCCAAAATCCTGGATAGCTGCTTTGTTAACAGCCATGCAGGCCATTTCTATTCATAATAACTACCATTATTAGTCATTCCCTGCTTTTAGGAATACTGAATACCAGGGCTTTTCAACCGGTGGTACGCGTACCATCGGTGGTACTTTGGCACCTGGCAGGTGGTACGCGACCGTCCTAGAGAAGTGGTAGCGGGAGGGAAGAGGAATGAGCTGAAGTGGCGACAATGCCACACAAGCCTGAGGGAGAGACAGCTGGAGCTGCAGGGCTGTCGGGGCTCGGCAGAAGCTCCAGGATCAACACTGGGCTCCAGCTGATCGGTGTTTTGGAAGCTGGAGGTCCCTGAAGAGAAAAGGAGGAGAAGGAGAGAGAGGAGAGGATATAAAAGGTTTTGGTGGGTAAGGGCCTATCCCCACCCCCTGGGCACGCGAAGAGGCGGCGAGCGCCCGGCATCCCTGCTGACCGTCCCTGCTGACCACTGAGAAAGAAAAAAGGCAAGAGAAGCACCTCCCTTTCCCCCTGGACAACAGTGCTCATGCGCTCGCCGCCTTCTTTGTGCACCTCCAGGGGGTGGGGCAGAGACGGCGGGGGGCCTCACTGGCTCCAGAGTTGCCCCGCGGATCTAAGGCTGATGGCCCTCACCAGTAGATCAGCGCCATGCCTGCTCGCTGACTTCGCCTTGCAGCCACCAGGCTTCCCTTTCACCGGGACCGCCCCTGCCTGTGTGGGATAGCGACGGCCGGCGGCAGTATGGACACAGCGCTGGCAATCTCTCCCCATCCCGTCATCCCTTGGGAGGGAGGGAGGAAGGAACTGGGAAAGGGACTGCCTTCTGAGCGCTTTGCAGGTTCACTTTTTTAAGCTGCCCTCCCCTCCCCCCATCGTTGCCTCTGTGTCTGAAGGGCCTCTATGTGGCTCTCAGCTCGCCTCTCCCAGACCCGTGCATGTGTTTGTGTCTCTGTGTGTGTGTGCGCGCGTGGGGGGGGGGGGTCTCCTTGCAGCCCCACGCTGTGACATTGGGGAAGAAAAGAACGGGAGAGACAAGAGAAGCTGCGATGGAAGCTTCTTGCAGCCTTCCATGGGGCTGGGGGCAGGAGCTGAGGGGGGCAGGGCACGATGCGATCGGCGGCATGTTGAGAAAAAGAAACAAGGACTCCAAAAAAACAGCTTTCATTGGTTTGCAGCCTGCCATCGCAGAAGGTCTCTGTTGAGGGCGCAGGGTGGAAGGGGTGAGATGCCCGCCTGCGCGCACACACACGCACACATACACAAACACGTGCGTGAGTCTGGAGAGGTGAGCTGAGAGCCATGCAGACGCAATGACGGGGGAGGCATCAAAACGTGAAGCTTCTGCCCACCACTGCCTGCCTGCTGCCACCTCTGCCCGGAGCCTCTGGCAGTTTAAAAAAAAAACAGGAAGGAAGGAGAGACAACTTGGTTGGAAATGCCCCAGTTCAAAAGACAAAGCAATTTTTTGTTCTGTTTTGTCACAGACAGAACTTCGTTGGCAATCCAAGTTAACATTGGTATTCTTGAATTGTGAGCTCTTAGGAAAGTATCCCCTTCTTGTGTGTTGCTAACAGCCATTTCCAGTGGGGAAAACAGGACAGAGCAGAGTGGGGAAAATATTTTCCTTTGCTATATTTCCAGTCTGAATTAGACCAAGGCAGGGTCCCTACAACAGAGACCTTTTAAGGATTATGTATTAATAGAAAAGCAACTAAGCTACCTCTGTTCCTAAACACTAAAGCTGTTGCACATAAAAAATGGAGGAGCTCTGATCAACTGTCACAGCCCCCATTTTGACAGTTTTGCTGTAGTGTTGTCTGTGGATGACCCCACTAAAGGCAAGCATGGGATAAACTGAGCCTGGTTTGTTCTCAATCTTTTAAGTGGCCACAAACTACTAGCAAAAGTGACATTTGATCACAAGGCAAGGAGGCATCGAGAAATGTTTCCCCTTTTGCATTTGAGCATCCAAGAAGGGACAGGAAAGGAGAAGAGGAAAGGAAAGACAAAGAAAAAGAAGGAAAGAGGGGAAGAGAGCAAGGAAGGAAAAAGAAGGAAAGGGGAAGGAAGGAAAAGGAAAGGAGAATGAAGAGGGAAGGAAAAGGAAGGAAGGAAGGAAGGAAGGAAGATTATAATGAGATGGAGGGAGGGTCTGAGGGAAGTCCTACCTTAGCACTTGGCCACGACCAGCCCTGCTGCCCTTTTGCCATCCCCTTGTCCCCTCCTCCTGACTCTCCTTGTGGTCTCCCATCCTATCGCTGAGGATGCTTTGGTTATAAAGCAAGGTCTCCTCACATGGAGAGGGAGTAGTCCTCCCTTTGACCCACACATTTTGCTCTCCTGCACACACCATGAGCAACTTGGCCAAGGAGAGCAAGCCAAGCAGCAGCAGGCTCAAGGAGAAGGTAAGCGCAGCCGGGCACCCCCTTGGGAAAGGCTGGGCTGAGTTGGGTGCTTGCCCTCCACTGCCCAGGGCTCTGGGCAGCCTGCACCGCCGGGGGTCCTCCACGTGGCCTGAGAGCAAAGGAACCGCCACTAAAGAAATTAAAACTGGTACTTTTTTCCTTCTTTTTTTTTTTTTACAATTTGTAACATTTTATTAGATTATGGAATAAAATATAAAAATACAAAAGCAAATAGTAGGACACAGTGTGGAGGAAAAGGGGGGGGGAAGGGGAAAGGAAAAGGCATTGACTTCCAACTTCCTCTGTTGCAGTAGAATGAAGCCTTAACATCGAACCTCAAGTTTTTACTTTTCCATAATAGTATAAACTAGTCATTTCTATAACAGCAAATGAATCTAATCAGTAAAACCCAAAATCCCGCCCCTTTTTTTCACTCATCAAGTTTTTGACACCTTGCTAAGCACTGGTGGTACTTGAATATTGTCATGTCCTAAAAGTAGTACAATCTGTGAAAAGGTTGAAAAGCCCTAGGTTACACTGCTGGTTCAAGAGTACAGTAAAGTCAGTAAAGTACTGCCATGAATGACTACAATGCATACAGTAGCCTTGGAAGGCAGATCATGTAAGATATGGCAGCTGCTGAGCAATTCTGGAGTAAGAATCCAATCCTGCTACCTTCCTAAGTGAGCCATTTTAAGTCTGATTTTGTGGGAATTGTACTGTAGGATTAAGCTGTAATACATACTTTGGTAGAATGTGCCCCAAGGAATATCCTAGTGATTTGATAGTGCCAGCTAGTATTTTAATTTTTGCAATATTTGTAATTATTTTATTTTCACTTCGTTCACTACCCCGAGTCTTGTTGAGATATTTGTTGTTGCCCTTATAAATTGGATGGATAGGTAGGTAGGTAGGTAGGTAGGTAAGTAAGTAAGTAAGTAAGTAAGTAAGTAAGTAAGTAAGTAAGTAAGTAAGTAAGTAAGTAAGTAAGTAAGTAAGTAAATAAATAAATAAATAAATAAATAAATAAATAAATAAATAAATAAATAGCATGCATTCATCTATGCAGATTCTTAGGATACTGACAGTAGATAAATTCTGCCAATATAGTCACTATTTACATTTGATGTTCTTATTCTCTCTGATTCATATCTCTAAAAAGAAAGTGACTCATGCAGCTGGAAAAAAAGCCAACCATATTCATTTCATTGGTTATCAGCATGATACGTGACCAACCATGAGAATAGTGGTAGCTCTTGGGATAATCATATTCTCTCAACCTGCTTTCATACAAAAATATTTTGGACTTTTCTTGTCATGGAATTACTGAAGCACCATGTACCGCTTTAAATAAACATCAACTTATTTCAGTGTTATTTTCAGTGGTGGGTCTTTTCCTCAATATAGATGGCTTTAGGGCTGTGAAAAGCATCCAAAAGGGTGTTCCAGAGAACACTCTTTTTTTGAAAGAGTGAAGCAGGCATGTTTTCAGAAGGCTCAGCCTGTCTGCTCCGAAGCCTTTTTCAGAGTGTCTGTTCATGTGTATGTTTCTATGCCCAAGGGTCTGCCATTAAAGCAAAGGGACTGTGTGTGCATATGCCCAAAATGACAACCCAGGAGAGCTCTTGAAGCAGTTGCATCAAGCCTTCTGGAGGGATGGGACTGTCTCATATATTTCAGGGACACTTCACAAAATTGTCTGTCAAATTCTTTGCACAGTACTAATAGAGTAATTAGGTCAGTTCAATAAAATATTCAATTTTACTTTGAGCTTACATAACTTTGAATTTTATACTCTGTCGAAAAATAATGATTTGCTTTTCCCTCCCTCCCTCCTCCTCCCTCCCCCCTCCCCTCCCTCCTCCCTCCCTTCCTTCCTTCCTTCCTTCCTTCCTTCCTTCCTTCCTTCCTTCCTTCCTTTGATTTATTTGCTGCCCATTTAGCCTCAAGGTGACTCTGGGTGGCTTGCAACATTAAAAGCAACAAAACTGTAAAAATAAAGATTTCTGCCATGAATAAAAATACAAATTGCAATTAAAAACTAGAGAGGGAGAGAGCAGAATGTATGGGAGGGGGGGAAAGGTAGGAATTGCTATTAGTCAATGAACCACCTCCAATGTGCTAATCCCCCAGGGGCCCCAAGCCAACTGAGAGCCAGGTTTTCAGGCTCCTGCAGAAGGTCAGGAGGGTGGGAGCCAATCTCTCCTCAGGGGGCAAGATGTTCCTAAGGGCCGAAGTCATGGATCCCGCCAGCCAGAATTCCTTGATGACAGCCTACAACATGTTTAGCTTATGTTAAGAGAATGTTGGGGGTTAGACTTCTATGGCATTTTGAATACAAAATAAACTGGTAGGATTAATAACTTGTTAGCTTTTAAAAAGAAAATTGAAAGTTTGATTGCTTGTGCTATGGTGATAAGTCCCAAGCTTGGGCAACATGATATTCATAGGCACCAGTTACCTCTCCAGATATCTGCCTGGCTCTCTGCCCCATCCAACTTTTTAATCTTTCCTAAAATTGTTTTAATTAAATCAGTAGAAAAGTGACAAGCTACAGAACACAGAACATAGAATAATAGAATTGAAAGGGACTGAGGTCTTCTAGTTCAATCTCTGCTCGAGCAGCAGACCCTATACCATTTCAGATAAATGGTTGTCCAGTCTCTTTGAAACCCTCCAGTGATGGAGCATTCACAACTTCTGAAGGCAGGCTGTTCCATTGATTGATTGCTCTCACCATTAGGAAATTTCTCCTTAGTTCTAGGTTGCTTCTCTCCTTGGTTAGCTTCCATCCATTGTTTCTCATCTTGCTTTTTGGTGCTTTGAAAAATAGTTTTACCCCCTTGTCTTTCCAGGAGCCCCTCAAATAATGGAACACTGCTATCATGTCTCCCCTAGTCCTTCTTTTCATTAGACTAGACATATCCAATTCCTGTAACGATTCTTCGTATGTTTTAGCCTCAAGCCCCCTAAACATTCTTTTTGCTCTTGTCTGCACTCTTTCCAAAGTCTCAGCATCTTTTTTTATATTGTGACCAGAACAAGATGCAGTATTCCAAGTCTGATATTATTAAGGTTTTGTAAAGTGGTGCTAGACCTTCACATGATCTTAATTCTATCCCTCTATTAATACAGCCTAGGATTACATTAACAGTGCTGCACACTGTTGGGTCGTATTTAAGTGATTGTCCACTAGGATTCCAAGATCCCTCTCACAATTACTGGCATTAAGCCAAGTTTCACGTAGCCTGTACCTATACAGTTGGTTTTTCTTGCCTAAGTGTAAAACCTTACTTTTATCTACACTGAATAAGCTAACAGTTACATACTGTAGGGCCCAGTGTTCAAGTCTGTCAAGATCTTTTTGGATCCTGAGCTTGTCTTCTGTGATATTGGCTATTCCTGCCAGTTTAGTATTATCTGCAAATTTGTTGAGTTCCCCTTCTATTCCCTTGTCTAGATAAGTTTATGAAGATATTGAAGAGTATTGGGCCCAAACTTACAAGGTTGTTCATGCACCCCATATGCCTCTTACTTTGTTTTTGGACAGCAATAATACCTGTGATGGGGAAAGCTAGAGGGACTCTGATAAATTGATGTTTTGGAACTAATTATGGTTGCAATTTGGTGTATCATCCTTGTATCTGGTTAAAGAATTCAATTTTGAATTATTTGGGGAAACCTTTTATGAGATTACTTTATCAAGTTATCACAATGACATCTTTGGTGACTCTTTGGTCTTCTTGTAAGAAAATAGTTTTGTTGTGAAGTATCTCTACCAACCTTCTCACTCTTCGGAACATTTTCAAATACCTAATCTGATCAGGTAGACTCTAAACTCTTGTTTACATTTCTTTCCAAAGACTACATTATGCTTCAATACAAGCCACATATACATTTGAGGTTTGCTCTGTTTGCTCTGCCACTGTCTTCCCACAAAGCTTTCCTGTCAAAGCTTACCCTCCAAATAGCAACTATAGCTTCTTCTCAGTATGATATAAATGTAGCTGATGTCAGATGTGTAATGTAGAATAACAGACTGTTATTCTATTCACTTCAAATCAGTCATTCTTTTTTTAAACTTTCATTGCCAATAACTGTATGATCTGATATTGAATTAATCATTCAAGATGTTGGTATGTATAGAGATTTGGGATGATGATTCTAGGTTGTTCCAGAGTTCAGCATAAAATTCAAATCATAAGCTCCTTGGTTTTAAGGAAGTTTCCATTATTGGGTTCCTACAAGTGATCTGAAATGTCACATAGTTCTTAGTTTTGGTTAACAATAGCAACGACTCTTACAATAGCAACGACTCTTTTCAGAACATTTTGCCAATTACTATTATGTAATTTTGTTTTGGTGCTGATCATATATAGTGGCCTTTAACTTAGATTCCTTCAAGCTCCTTTTCTCTATGGAATGTTGTTTGGTGATTTACTCCTGTGTCATGACTTGCCAGATTTCTGCACCAGTGTGGTTGCCATCTTCCACAAGGAAATTCCTAGATCTGATTAGATGCAAGCATAATATATTATATATCAATCTGTATATTACCAATTTTGGATTGAAACCAAGTAAAATTCTATTGTACTGAAAATTTGAATTAAATGGCAGCCATGGTTCCAGTATGCACATCAGCCAACTTAAAGGCAGATGTTGCTAAATTGACCTACAGTAGAGTATATGAACTTGATAGAGCAAAAGAGCAGTATTTCTGATGTGAAACCAAGGGCCAAATGGCTCTCTATAAGCAGTGATTCTCAACAAATAAATGGCAAGATTAAGGAGGTAATGAAGGTATCTATATCCAGAATGAGGGGAAAATATAAAAAAACTTTTTTATAAATGGCTAAAATGAGGTCTGCATTTTTCAATAAAACTGCTTAAATAATTCTCCATGTTTTTTCCTTACAATAACCATTTCTCTTTCTCTTTCTCAGCATCCATCCTGATAAAGTTTTTGCTTCCTTGGCTTCTGAAATCCTCAGGAAAATTGATTATTAGCAGCATGCATTCTGTTTTGCATCTATATTTCTTTTGGATTTTAAATAAAATTTATTTTCTTGTTTCATTTATTTCATTTACATTTTGAAGATAAGGTGGTAGTGCTAACTGGAATTATGTAATATAGCCCACATGCTGCCTTTCATGTATATGATTTGGATTTGTTATTCCAACTCCTTGGAAGAAAAAGAAACAAAGATACTCAAGTCAAGAAATTCCATAAACAGATGGCTGGATTCTCCCTAGTCTAATAGGAAATTGTCACAATGCACCACGCAGACAATAGTCTATCTTTCTCTGCAATATTTACTATTAGCTGAATGCATCCTGTATTTAAATCTTAGAATCAATATTTAAGATTTGAAACATAGATCATCACGATTTCAGTAACATCATGCTGAACAGTTGGGCACAAGTTAACTTTTTAAATGATGTTTAGGCTCAGTGTTGACCTTTTTCTCATGCAAGGCCTTTTGATTTCAATTTGATTTTACATTAAGCATTGGAGGTGTACCTAAATAAAGATTTGACAATTTCCATAAAAAATTGTAAAAATGGACTTCAGAAAAGTATGGCTTCTTTATTAGATTTAAATCCTGTACCATTTCAATTTAGACTGCCACTACATTTGCTCTGATAATAGCTTGGGGAATTTGTAAAAGGAAATGGTTTTGAGAGAAATATCTGAGAAGATGCCTAAAGTAACAATGGCAGAAAACCAGAAGCAGAATCTGGTTAAGCAAACCTGGTTAAGAGCTCATGTTTGCGTACACAGTGGTAGTCAAAGCAGCAAAATTATCATTTCTCTGCACTTATGATGTCCAGTTTCCTGGCAACTCTCGTCAGAGTAAAGATAACAGGACACAATCAATTCCTGCACGCACACCAGATGAATTGCCAGGTTCCTTAACACAGAGGTCCCCAACGTTTTGGGCACCAGGGACCAGTTACATGGAGAGAGCTTTTTCCGTGGACCGGAGGGGGCGTGGTTTTGTATGCTGCCTGCATCTCGCGGATGGGGCTTTGCTTGTTTGTGCAGACCGGTTGCTGGCATGCTGCGGCCCAGTACTGGTCCATGGACCGAGGGTTGGGGACCCGTGCCTTAACAGATCAAGTTGCCTGTTCCATTCTAGGTTGGATGTTTCACTGTAGTTAACTAGACAACACCTTGTATTTGGATTCTTTTATCCATGTAGCATCTGAGATGGGTTAAGGTCCTCTGTTTGAATGCTGCCACTTGTGTACTTGATCAATGGTTTGTGTAGATGGTCAAAGCTAGCTGTGGGAAGTAGTTAATGTATGTCTGGAAAAATATGTAATGATACTTTTGTTTAAGGACGCAGTAGTATACCATGAACCTGAATTCCTTCTCCCCCCCCCAAAAAAAATATTAGTTTTTCCAATTTCCATGTAAAGGTGGGATGAGAAGATGATTGCAAATCAATTACAGAAGACCACAAATATAATGGATTATCCTTTTCAGTCAGGATTTAAAGTTGATTATGAAATGGAAATTGATCTTGCTAGTTCAGGCATGTCAAACCTGCGCCGTTGCATGACGTATCGTGACTTTTCCCCTATTGCCGGCAATGGGGTGGGCGCGGTTTTGGCGTGACGCATCCGGCCCATGGGCTGGCAGTTTGACATGCTTGTGCTAGTTCATAACCTCACTTGGGATCTTCCTTGAAAAAAGGAAGAAAAAAAATCCTTCTTAAATCAGCAGGTAGAAGCTATGACTAGGAAGCTTTTGCCCATCTTCAGCTTCAGCAAGTTCACCTGAGCAAGATGCTCTTATCAATTCATTCCTGGATCCCAATTAGCCAGACTACTGGACACACACTCCATCGGGCTGCCTTGGACAGCTGGAACAATCTTTTTTTCTTCCTCTTTTCAGGGAAAGTGCCTGAACCCATATAAACTACAGTACAGGAGCTAATGCAATTAGGTCACCTCAATATCTACTGATAGCTAGCAATATCTTGGAAAGATTTAATCTGAATTTATTTTGGCCCACCCAGAACCTCATGAGCTTCGGGACTGCACAAAGGATTTTGTTAGCAGCTCCAGATTGGCCCAGAGTACCAATATACAATGCAGCAGCTAGATATCTAACGTAATTCCATTAGACTGAAGTAACAGTTTGTTATTGCCACATTGTTTACCACTAGGCTTTTGAGTCCAGTTCAAAGTGCCAATTATTGTCTTTCAAAGCATTAACAGCACAGCATCTGTATCATTATATAATGCAGTATAAAATATTTTGTGAGGCTCAGAAAATGGTTAGGTAGAACACTGGCTATTAAAATTTAGTAACAATATAGTAATATTTATATCTTGCCTTATTTTTAAAAATAAGTCAAATCGGTGAACACATATAATAATGCTCCTTCCTCTTTTCCCTACAACCCACATGTGAGGTGAGTTGGGCTAAGGTCACACAGCTAGCTTTCATGACTAAGTAGAACTAGAAATTAAGGCGCCATTTCTAGCCTGGCACCTTAACCACTGGACCAAATAATTGGCTCTCAAGATGCCTAAATATTGTTCTAAGTTATGATGGGACACAATTTTTTATACTATATTGTGATTGGCGAGGGACAAGGTATGAATGACAAGAAACCACTGGCTGGGGCCATTTATTATTTATTGTAGAGGGTTATACAACTACAAAATTTTATCAATCTGATAATGGACTATTACAGAATGTTGCATTTTTCTTCAGCTCATGCAATCCACCTACCCATCCCAACCTAGAAGCAGTTCAAACCATTATGAGCAGGCAGGCCCTGAAGCAAGTTACGTTTAAACATCTCAAAGTGCTTCTGGTTTGCAGGATTCATTTTTGGAAATCACACACATACCCCACACACTAAAAGAGTTTCGTACAAAAGCATCTTTGGGATCTGGTGTGACAGCCAGGGCTGATACTCAACAATAGTTTTGTGATTACCATTGCTCCTATTAAAACAGCTCAATTATACTGCATAGCATAGCTAAACAATTAGGGCAGAATTTGTCCTCTCAAAAGTTGTACCTGTCAATTTAGTTTCCTGGACGCCTATCTAGATCCACTTGGAAGTTAGCCAGCTCTTCTAACAATGAGAGACTAAAGCAGCACATTTCACACCTTTTCCAAAGATAAGTGCATAATAAACACTCAATATTTTGCCTGTCTAGCATAAAATTACAGGATGCTACTTCTGTGATTTGCACAAGGCTGGTCAGAAGTGCCACATGAATGCCATGTAAAAACACTTCATGTAGGTGCAACATTTAAAGAGAAAAAAAAACAATGCTGTCCTAGTGACAGGAACCTATTCTATACCTGGAGCACTAGGCCAGTGGTGGCGAACCTATGGCACGGGTGCCAGAGGCGGCACTCAGAGCCCTCTCTGTGGGCACGCGCGCCATCGCCCCAGTCCTTCAGCTGGGTTTTATAAAACCTTTTCACTTTAGGCCTCCGCCATCGTGTGCAAAAAAAAAAAAAGGTTCAGTCAGTCAATTTCAACTTCTCACGGGAAAAAAAAAATCTTGCAAAGTTGGAATTGATTGAACTTTTTAGTCCCACCCAGTCTGCCGTTACCACAGCCATGCCCACCCAATGGGCCACACCCAGCCAATGGGCCACACCCACCCGGCACTCTACGATGCATAAGTGGGTTTGGGGTTGCAGTTGGGCACTCGGTCTTTAAAAGGTTCGCCACCACTGAGCTAGGCAGTCTCTGCTTAAAAAAAAAAGAATGGAAAAGCCCACTTCTCTTGAATGGCCCTGAAAAGAATACTTCTATTATAGCATTACCTCCCATTTCTCCATGACTATCTTTTTGGCCCAATGCTGTTTATTTGTATATAAGTAGAAAAGACATTTCATGTCAAAGTGCTTCTTTTAAGGATTTTCCTATATACTGTGAATACATGTTTGCTCGGCAGTATTTTCAAGGAGGCAGAAACATCAAATAAATAGAAGGCTACAATCCCTCCACCTTACCTAAATTATATGATTTGACCCATAAAATTATAACAATGAAGAACTGCACACTCCTATCATGTTAAATATTTACTCAAAACTTGAGTGAATGGAATTAATCTGTAGGTGTGAAGTATTCCTTGAATGTTGTTTGACAGCAAATCCTCGTATCATTAGGGCAAAAATATATGAATTTGCACTTCACCGGATTGTAGTGCACATGACTGAAATAACTTTTTCACACGACAAAATGAATTAAAAGTTTACTTTAATTTTGAACCATCTGTATAACTGTTTTCATGAAGCATCTGTATCACAGCAGGCTACAATATTGGATAAAAGGCAACTGGTAAGCTGTCCCAATACAAGGTTCCATACAACAGTTTTTATTGGCCTCTATCCAGCATTTCCAGATAAAGTTTTTGATCAAAAACAGGAAATAGATCCACCTGCTTATTTTAAGCATATTAAAAAGGAAACTAATTGGACCATTTCTATTTGCCTAACTTTTTTTTATACAAAAGGGCTACACAATGTTACATTTTTCCGAATACAATCAGAGTGATTATGAATTAGTGTTCTACACCATTACTCAATCCTTAAAAATCAGAAATTGCTGTAGCATGTTCACTATAACTTAAACACAGAGACTTAAAAACCCTACAATTACTGCAAAAGAGAAAACTACTATGAAAGCAAGCAAGATCAGTACCATTACAGTTATT
This sequence comes from Azemiops feae, assembly GCA_023970755.1. Taxonomy (NCBI): domain Eukaryota; kingdom Metazoa; phylum Chordata; class Lepidosauria; order Squamata; family Viperidae; genus Azemiops; species Azemiops feae. Next base: position 216,842 of record JALGBA010000848.1, on the reverse strand, counting down.
TAAAAATTAAAAAAAGTTTTAAACAAGCAAGGCTAGAGTTTGATAAATTTCATTTTGTGATTCATTCTTGTGCATTCTTGTATTTCATGAGTCACTCCCCAAATCCATTTGTTACTCCTCGACCAAAAGGACCAGAACAAAAAGTTTACTTCAGTTGTTCCCATAGGAAACTCAGCTTGGTTAGTGTGTCAGGCACTTTCTGAGATAACCAGCCCACCCCACGAGCACTCTCAGCAACTCTACAGGCCAATCACAATGCAAGATCAGAAAATACAGCTGTGTAAAAGAAAACAAAAGTTGGAATAATTATTATGAATACTCATGTTAATAATTGCACCAAATTTGCAGCATAATGTATTCATGTTAATAATGTTTACATCTCAAATTTGATACTTATTTCTGATCAATATGAACCAGCCCAAAGAGTTCCTCCCTGCCAGCCAAGTTCTCAGATTGTAGATAGTTTCTTACCTAAAAGGATGATTTACAGATCAGTATCAAACCAGGCCAACTGATTACTGTCACCTGGAGGGAGTCCATCCATAAGGTCCTGGGCATGTCCTAGATCTGGTAGCCCATCAACTGGGTAGTCAGCACCAGGGTGATGGCCACCCATTTCATGTTCCATCATTGGGTCCATACCCAAGGTATCCTGACCATATCCTCCAGAGTGGAAAGAACGATAGCTAGGATCTAAAAAAGTTAAGATGGCAGAGGGAGAAGGAGTGGGAAAGCATGTTAGATGTTAGTTCCAGGTATCAGGCTGTGACTTCCATAATCATTTTCTAGACCAGATTTACATGGATAAAGCATGCTATTACCAGAAGCATAAGCAAATTTCAGCCAAGCCATTGGTCTGCATACTGCTGTAAACCTAGTACACAAACCTTAAAATATAGTTTTTTAAATATGCCACCACATAAGTGTATGGCTTGTTCTTCACATTTGTGCAACTGACATGTCTAAAAATATGCTGCTGATATAAATAAATCTGTACTCTTCACATGTTAGAATACAAACAGCTAACATTGCCTTGGTGAAATACTCACTAAGATTTCAACATACGTTGTACAGTCATCAATTAGCGACCACTTGTCCAAAGACTGTTCAAAGATAGAACAGCAATAAAAAAGGAAACTTATGGCTAGTGCTTGTAGTTGGCAATTGTCACACATTTATGATGGTCGCAGTACCCTATGGTCAAGTGATTACCATTTGTGATTTCCATTCCATTTCGCTTCTGACAAGCAAAATTAATAGAGAAGACAGCAGGATGTTGCAAGTTGCAGTCATGTGACATCCTACTGGCTTCCCCACTGACTGATAAAAGTTAGCCTTTATCATTGTTTCATCAAACAATACAAATAACTAAGTTAATTATAAATAAGGTCAGCTAGCTCACATTCGATGTTTTGATTGAGTCAAGTCAGCCACACAATTGATACATACCATCTGGGCGATAGCCAAGAGGTTCTCCTTGAGCACCAATGTCAAGTCCCAAATCAGCACTCTGTAAAGATATGAAAAATGACATTTGAACTAAATGTATCTTAGTTTTATAAACTGGTTTACAGGTCCACAATTTCAAAAAACAAGTTATTTCTATGTAGGCATAGAATGGACAGTTCCAGTTACTTTTCACATAGTCTTAGAATAATGAAGCCAAATACCTTGTTAAAAAAAGTTTTACACTTTTTCCATGCAAAATTGTTCCTGTCATATTTGTTGTACTGTTAAGATTAAAAATATTGGATGCTTTGCTTTCTTATATAACATTTTTATAGGCACATCAATTTGGAAAAGTATTCCAGTGATTTAACTTTGCACTGAAGATTAATCTACACAGAATATAAAGTAATAGCTGGCAAATAGGCCAAAGACAGATGAAAATAAGTACTAGGAACTCAATCTAAATCCTGTTTATCTGTAATATTTGGGTTTGGTGAGTCTAAAGAAAAGAAGAAATAGGGGAGACATGATAGCAGTATTCCAGTATTTGAGGGGCTGCCACAAAGAGGGGCTCACTTCCTGACAGTAAGGAAAATTAACCAGTGGAATAGCTTGCCCCCAGAAATCATGGGCGCTTCATCACTGGAGATTTTTAAAAAGAGGCTAGACAGTCGCTTGTCTGAGATGGTATAGGTTCTCCTGCTTGAGCAGGGGGATGGACTAGAAGACCTCCAAGGTCCTATTCTATTCTATCCTATCCTATCCTATCCTAATTCTGTTCTATTCTATTCAAATGTTTAATTTGAAACTTAGTATGAAATTCAAAGAGAATTCTATGAATAGGAAGAAAGTCAGATGGAGAAAATTTAGCACTCTAACCCACCTCATTCCAAGCCATTGGTTCAGTCCTAAAAAGAGAACTGGTCAGTTCCACTGACAGACGTTTCTTATAATCCTGGGGTTTATCTTCAGACATTCTGAATAATACTGCAGCTGCATATGTTGCTGTCCAAAGAAAAAAGAATGTTAGCAGAGAAACTTAAAATCAAAGCAAAGTGAATCCCTATCTATTTCACTTACCCACACCCTCGTTTCTAGAATGTAGTAGTTCTGTTAATGGTGCTGTAGCTCCCTCTGCTTCAATTGCCTCAGCTGCTTCTTTGTCTTGAGCCAATTCACATAGTACACCTGCAGCTACTCTCTGGATGTTCTCAATAGGGGAATATAGCAACTAGCAGTAGGAAGAAAAATAATAAATTTGGGGGTGTTTTTAAAACACAAATTATTAGTAACTAGGACTCGATGTCTGGCTATTATCAGGAATCCAAGTTGTGGTAGGAACCTTCACGCTGAATATTACAACTATACTCTAGTTGCAATGGGGCAAATAAATAATGCATCCCCTGCAGGTATTCCTGACTTATAAATGGTCACTTATGGCTACTTGAAATTATGAGGGACCCCCAAAAACTACTTAAAACTTAAAAGATTTGAAGTCCTAATTGCTGTCTCATCACGAGTGCATTTGAGTGCTCAGCAAACAGCCTGAATTTGCAGTTATTTGCAGCACCTCGCAGTCATGTGACTGCAATTAATGTTTTTGCTGGAAACCAGTATTTACTGGTTTCTGGCAAAACCACCCTACAGCGAACAATGGGTTCACTTAACAACTGCTACAGAAAGGATAAAATAGGGCACAATTACATGGAGATCCATTTAATGACCATCATGACTTTTGACCAAAATTGCAGGTTCAATTATGATCATAAGTCAAGGACTATCTATGTTTCCTTAGGGAACTCTACTGAGAACTTATTTCCACTGGAGATTTCAAGCATATTTTCAAATTATTTTACAAGGAACACCAATTTTTATATTGACTACCAATCTCTGAACTCAGATCAGGTTTTAAAAAACACATGCAATGTACTTTCATTAGATCATATCTAGCTTTAATATCCGTCATAATACTTTATTTACCTGCACAAAGAGTGGAATGGTGTTTAGACCCCTAATTACGATCCGATTGTGGACATCTCTAGCTAGGATATGAAGAGCTCCAGTGCAGCCCTCAACTATTTCCTCCATACGCACACCCTCCTGCACAAAAACATAAGCCAAGAATGGCTGATCACTATTAACATCACAACATTAACGTTCTTCCTCATCAGATAAACATTTTCACTTACTCAGCTGCTCTCATACATTTAATTAAAGGCATTTTTGCCTTTATAAGGGTTTCAAGGGACATACCTAACAACAGTGCAACAGCAATGGGCAGGGATTCCTGTTCAGAATTCCTATCTTTCACATTTGGGACAATTAAGGGACAAAAGGAAAGTCTTTGAGTTGACAGAAATGTTGAGGGGTTGATTTTTCTACTTAAAAACCTTAAGAGGAAAAATCAGCTGAATTTATTAATGGTTTAATGACATTATTAAATTTGCAAGATCTAATAAATATTCTGTCTTTTAGCTTCTTACTTCCAAAACAAATAAGATAAGTCATCCAAAATTTTCATTACCCTATTTGGGGGAATTTGGAGATGTGCACATGATTCTATCTAATATAGTCCATTAAGCCAATATACATCAATGTTTTTTCCCACATTGCAATACAACTTGTGAATTCAGTTGCAATGAACTTAAATCACCTGGAACCTACAATGCTCTGGGTACAAATCTTTGGAATAACTTCACCTTCATCATGACTATATCTTTACTGAAATTTACTACTTAAATGTTCTTGGTTGCCTATAGAGAATTAATATTAACAGTTTACCAATACTTTAACAAATAAAACTTATTAGTTTAACTCCTATGAGATCAAGTTCTGAAAAGGAAAACCAGCTGAACTGGTTTTAATTTTAAATTTGCAATAATCCTCAGGAATATTATCAGCTCTTTTTAAAGCTGAACTGGAGGTACTATTTGATACTAGCGTTCACCTATGTAGATGTTTCGCTGAAGAATCAGAATTTGAGCACTGAGTCATCAAATCTGTAAGACTGTAGTTAATGAAAAAACAAAGCCTTGATAACAATCATGTTTTTAAGGGCTACAATACATATCAAAATTATTCTAATGGGTATACATATTACAGCATGGAGATTATGAAGATCATGCCAGAACACATCTTCACACATTAACAGCATAAACTAATTGCGCAAAATCACTTTATGAATTTTGGTAGCGTTATTGTACAAAGTCTGAAAAACTGTAAAAACTGTACCCAATAGCAACAAAATATTTTCTCTTTGCTGTCACCTGATGGTCATCTGAATTTCTGTAGCTTAGGTACTTTAAAGCCCCAGTTTCTTGTATTACTGTCTGCTTACTAGAAACAGATGGATAGACACCTATTTATAAATCCCATTCACCTACTGAGATGTCAAATGCATTGAGGATATTGTGATCTAAGATTATCATGACCCAAATAATTTTAAAAATCTTACACAGTACATGGGAATGAGCACTAAGCCTCAAGCCCTTAGATTTTACAGTATTTATAACATGACATTTATTTTTAAATTTTATAGCTACTCATATTATAAAGCAAGTCATTCTGATAAGCAGACCTCACTTAACAACAAAAATTGGGACCAGAATTTCTATCACTAAGTGATGCAGTTGTACACAGCAATGTCACATGACCACACTGCTTAGCAATGGAAATTCCAGCACTTCCATTCTCAGTTAAGCAAATCACATCAGTGCTTTAAATAAGGGTTTCACCTTTGCGACCTCCTGCCAGCTTCCCTATTGACTTTGTAGGAAAGCCACAAAGAAGGGCACTAATGGCAATCAGCTGATTGATTTAGCTGCTTTAAATGTAACAATTTTTTATTTATATACTAAAGCAGGGGTCTTCAAACTTGGCCCTTTTATGACTTGTGGACTTCAACTCCCAGAATTCCTCAGCCAGGTTTGAAGACCCCTGTACTAAAGTTTACTTCATGAAATACTAATTTGTAACAAATGGATCAATAACCAGGGTTGGAAAAAAATACTTGGCTGACTAAAGTAAATAGAATTTGAGATCTTTTCTACCCTGAATCCCTGCATTACTAATTAATGACATTCTGCATCAAGAATCACATACCACAAACTGCTGCTGTGTACCCCCCATTGAAGTTCGACGTTGAGTATCTTGATGTGCTCTAACTAGTAGCTGCACTAATCTTGGTATTGCCCCTTGTTCACGCAACGGAGCATGATTTGCTGGGCAGAGAGCAAGATTACGAATCAAGCCAACAGTAGCCTGTAAATGTAAGGAAAGCAATTAGAAAGGACATGTTACACAGTACTACAGAATTTAGCTCCACAACTCAAGCCTTTAAAAATAATTTTAATTCGTTGCATCCTTTTAATAAGATTTTTTTTAGAAGCCTTCTAATTTTGTGCCCTTCATCCTCCCCAATTCAAATCTAAGATAATACTGATAGTTCCATTACCAAATCACCTTACCTTTATAAGAGGCCAGTGGGATGGTGGATGCAAGAGTTTAACCACTACTGGTAGACCATAATGAAGGCGCACTGCATTTTGGGCCATTTCAGCTTCCTGGTGCCGGCTGGTGAGGTGGCGGAGGGCACAGATAGCTGGCTCAGTGATGTCTTCCCTATCACCAGCACGGAGAACTGTGCGCACAAGGGCTTCAATTCCACCAACTTGGCACACCATCATTTTATTCTTGTAGTTATTGCAAGTGAGATTAGAAAGGATGCCAGCAGCACAAGTCACAACATTGATATCATCTGATCCTAAAAGCTGCACAAGTGTTCCCAAAAGACCTTCCATGCCTTCCTGTAAGAAGAGATGTATTTAATAACCTTTCTGTAAGATCGTATGCTATTATATATGGAATTATAGATAGTCCTTGACTTATGAACACAATTAAGTGTGGAATTTTGGTTCTAGGTTATAGTAGTTGTTAAATGGGTCGTCACATGATCATAAAGTCTCGTTGCCATGGTCATTAAATGAATTACATGGTTAATAAGTGAATCAGCATATCCAATGGATGTTTGTTGCTATTTTCTGCTCGAAAATGGCAAAAAACATGGGAAATCACAGTCATGTGTCCACAGGATGGGTAAACTGGTTGTAAATGTGAGCCAGTTGCCAAGCACCCGAAATGCAATCACATGACTGTGAGACTGGTAGTGGTAACTTTGTGGAGTACCTTTTTTGAAGTTTGTCATAATTTGAACAGTTGTTAAGCAACTGGTCATACAGCAAGGACTACCTGTATACTCTCTACCACACTCCAGATTTGTTTGGCCTACCCTATATTATTGGTTTCTGTGGCTTCTAACAAGAAGATAGCTTTTTTGTTTTGTTTTATCAGCATCACAGTTAACAGTCCTACAAGGAACAATAATTTCTTATAGGTATAAGTCCTCATTATGTTTTCTAAATAAAGGCACATTAAGGGTTTTGTTGTACTTTGAGGTTAAGGAATTATTGAGGAATACTTAGAACAGTAATGGTGAACCTTTTAGACACCGAGTGCCCCAAAACCGCCTCGCCACCCCCGCCCTCCCCTGCCCCTTCGCCCCCCGCCCTGCCCATCATCTGCGCGCGATGGGGTGCGAGGGTGGAGTCTTGTCCCTGCTGCCTGACTGCCACGTCCTTGGCTGTGCTGCTCCGCACGGGCTGCACCCGGGGGCAACTCTCCTCCAGAGGGGCTGCTGGTGAAGAGGGGGCTGTGGGGGGAGGCGGTGCTGGGGCGACGGCGCGCGTGCCCACAGAGAGGGCTCTGAGTGCCGCCTCTGGCACGCGTGCCATAGGTTCGCCACCACTGACTTAGAACATAAAGGTAAATATTTATTTCTAAGACATTGGAACAAATTAATATGGGAAGCCTCTTATTTCAAGAATATTTTAAATTCATTTACACCTAATTTATATATATCATGGAAATAGTTGTTTTTATAAGGGCATATAGATTCCAAATAATAAAGTGATCACAGAGCTGGAAACTGATATATTTGTTTCCCCTGATCTTACACATTTTAAATTAATCAGATAGTTACGCTTTTCACTTAAGAAAAACAAAAACCTTATATTAATAATTTAATATCTTTATACCCAAATCTCAATTGTACAATGTGGATGAAGTTCTGATGGTATGTCATAACCATGTGGCTTGAGCCCAAAGATATCTTTTTATTACGAATAACTAAGCATTTATATTTTTGTCTTGCAATTTCAATCAAATCCATAAAATTGTAATTTGTCTTTTAATTAATCTGGTTCAACATGAAAACAGGAAATTACAAAAGACCTAAAATTATGATGAAAATCTTATTTAGCATTCTGCCTGAATTTAGCATTAAGTTGTTCCCTAGAACTTATCCATTAATTCAAATGATTTTTTTAAAAGATCATAATTTCAGATTTGAGCAATACCACAATAACAGTATCATATCAACTAATGTACTAAAAATACATTTTAAATACCAAGTCCAGTTTATAATAGAATATTAATAATCTTTCAAATTTCCCAACCCTTACTTGCTTAGTTGCAGCATCTGAGAGATTTCTAAGAGTCCAGAGACAATTCTGAACAAGACGTTGGCTTGGATCTGTAAGATGGAGTCCCAAGGCTTGCATTCCACCTAAAGATCAATTAGGATTTACTATCAATATTTCAACTTCTCATTATGAAGGAAATACTGTTAATGTGCTTACTTCACTGCAAGGACAGTTACTGTCATCTCTGTATTCATGTAACCATGATGAAATTAAAGTATACCAGCTATACAATGTTCAAGGAACTGTGTAGAGCAGTTATTAGTCTCAAGATCTAATTTGATTCACAATTCCACATGTATACTTGCAATAGGTTCTCACCACAAGACATGCATTTCTGACTGTAACACATTCCACGTTTGACAAACTACTAAGCCATTAACTTAGTTACAAAAGCCATTAAAGAAGTTACAAAATTATGAGCCTAATCTTTCCAAAAGCCCAAATATTTGGACAGATCAAAATTATTAAAAATGTTAAGAAGAAAAACTGCAATAGTTAACACCAAAAATGTACTATATACATTTTAACAGCCATTAAAATTTCAAGAATATTTTTTTTGGAAAAATGTCTGCTATATCAATAGTTTTTAGTTTACTTAACTGACAATATTTTTGTTAAAATACCTCGTTATTGATACATTCCATCCAGTTTAGAATATTCCCTCTACAGTATAGTCATTTTATTACGTATTCCCCGCAAAGGTAATTTTAGTAATTTTTGCGTAAGTCCAAAACAAAAGCAGTCCTGATTTAATGAAAACTGAAGAACTTACCAGCTTCCACAATTGCTGGTTTGTTACTGGAACAGACTGATAGCACTTTCAGGACTCTACTTGTGGTCCACAATAATTTCTCATAGGTGTAGGTCCTCATTATGTTTACTAGAGCCTGGGGTCCACCACTTGCCAAAATAATTAACTGCCAAAAAAAAAGGATTTAGTAAAAGAGCAATATAGGCTAAGCAGTATAGCCTTTTTAAAGATGGAACTGCAATTTTTTTCTGCTGCACTGCTGTCAGCATATCTGTACATACTAGAGTAGAAAACTGCATTTTCTCCTGGAATCTCATAAGGGTGGTATATATGTAATAAATAAATATTTTATATTATAGACCTTTGGCTAATCTCCCAATACCGATGACAGTAATTCTTTCTAATCCTATTTAATGATATTATGTATGCATGAGTTTGAGGTCATCTGCATGTGAAACTTGTGTTTTATTACTGACGTAAAGGTAACTATTCTTGAAGTTCAAATCATATACACAAGAACAGAGAATGGGATTATCTTAGTAAAATATTTTATATGTGTCCCATAATTTCCCAACTTACTATTTATTCACTGCAGAATATAATTTAGTATTACCTTGCTTTCTTGATTACCATATGCAAGAATCTGAAGACAATCTGTTGTAATTGCCAGAAACTTAACATTTGTCTTGTTGAGCAAGGCAACCATTTTCTGTAATCCTCCAGCTAGACGGACAGCCATTTTAGCACCTTCCTGATGCAACAGAAGATTGTGCAGAGTAGTAATCGCATAGAAAAGCACAGAATCCACTGGAGACCTATAGAGAAAAGTCAAATTAACAAATATCCCACCCAAAGCCAACATATAGTGCATAGATACATCAAATTAATTAATTTACATACCCGAGCATTTTAACCAGAGCAGGAATACCTCCCGATTTGAAGATTGCCAGTAAGCCTTCACGATGATGAGATAGGTTATGTAGTGTACCTGCAGTACAACGGGCTGTTTCTACATCATTTGTATTCTGCATAGTACGCACAATTGCAGAAACCATTTGAGGAGAACGCATGATAGCATGACGAGAAGCTTCTTTTTTGGACAACTGATGAACCATAACTGCTGCTTTGTTCACCACAACCTAATAAATGCATTGAAATTTAATATTTTCGAAATCCAAAAATCCACTAAGTGATGCCTCTTAGCAATCACAATAAACATAAGCTGAATCAATGTGCACATACCTGGTCCTCATCATTTAACAATTTGGTCAATTCTGGGATGGCACGAGTTGCAAGCTCTGCATCATCTTGGTAGTTTATCAAATTAACCACAGCATGTTTTAACATCTGTGAAGGTTCGGCAAGTCGCTGTACATTTGTTGGATGTGCAGCATCAAACTGTGTTGATGGGATTTGCATGCCTTCATCCAATGTTTCTGGGAACATGGCAGCACGCACTCTCTGTGCTCGAGTCATAGCATATTGTCCATCAATATCTGGAACAAGAATAAGCTCTTTTTAATCTACTGATATGCATTTGAGTGATTTAATATGATCACAGAATTCTACTTACCAGCTACCTGATCCTGAGTGAAAGACTGAGAGAATCCCTGTTCCCATTCATATAGAACTTGGGTGGTATCAACGTCTTCCTCTTCAGGGTTTCCCTTGCCACTCAGAGAGGGAGCTGTGGTTGTGGCACCAGAGTGGATGCCAGAATCTAGGTATGACTGTTGCTGCCAATGACTGACAGCTGCTTTTCGGTCTGGCTCCATTGCCATATCCAATTCCATTAAGTCAGCTGCTGGCAATAAAGTGGTTAAAAATAAGTTGCTGAAGTAACAGAAAACATTTGGCAAAATTTTATTACAATTTTAATTTAGAGACAAATTGCATGCTAGATATAAATTTTCTTTACGATAGTAGAAACATTATTTTGTAAAATTCTCTTTTAACAGTGAAATTATATATTACCTTACAAAAACCTTTTGTGATAAATTATGGGATTTCCTTTCAGAGTATATGAGATGACTATATTACTCTGAGATGTTTGTGGTGATGGCTAAGGAAAAAAAAGGCAGTGAGAAAATGGGGTAGATAGGCTAATGGGATACATTGTGCTGTGAACTGTACAGGGGAGGAAAAGGTGATTGACATTAGCTTTGCCCTCTTTGCCCCATCCAGTTTTCATTTTATCTGAAGTAAAAACAAGGAGGGTTCCAGATTTCAGTTCTACTAAAGCATGACTGATCAGAAATAATGTGGCATAATATTTGGAACACTGTGATATGTTTCATATCCAAAACAACTTTTTCCCATTAAAAGTGCATACCTATGTTTCACTAAAAGTTTTTTTAAAAATAGTTACTTTAAAATTCCATTTAAGGTTATGTGACTAAGCATCTCTGCAATGGTGCAAAGCAGAACAGGTACTTGTTCTGTTCATCATTAAACATCAAATCAAGTTAAGTTAAAACTAGTAGAATTTTAGATGTAATATCATATATAAATTCAATTTCTTACTATTTATAAGAACTGAAAATTGGCAATTACACTCAAGTGATCACAATTTATTTAATTTCCATTTGAACTTGATTATACTAATCCATACCTTGAGTTGCCATCTTTTTATATATATTCCAAGAACTGGGGTCTGTTGCACTTCAGACCCTAAAACAGAAAGACAGAAATATAATTAAGAAAACTTAGTTTTAAGTTTCTGATTATAAAATCAAGTAAACGTTTACTTAAGAAGCAGCATAGTTTATTTAGAGAAAGAGTTCTTAATCTCTTTGGGCCAAAGACTCCTTTCAAGAATCTGGTGAAACCTGATTCCTTAAGAAAAAAAGTAGTAAACACATAATAATATAATTGTTTAAAGGAAAAACTGTGCCCAAATACAGTTATCAAAATATTAAAAATTAATACAAGTAATTTTAGATATATTGAAGTTAATGATTATTTTTGGAATCGAGAGACAATAAATTGCTTCATTGCCTACATTCATTACTGAATTAAAGCTAAATTCAGTTAAAGTTTAGTAAAAAATAAAATAGTAATTTCTTTTCCTATCCAAGTTGTCAACTCTCGAAATCTATGGACCACTTGTTAAAAACTCTGATTTAGAGGCTGTCAGATATAGAAAGCTACTAGCTGGACAAATAGAATAGAATAGAACTGGAAGGGACCTTGGAAGTCTTCTAGTCCAGCCCACAGCTCAAGCAGGAGAACCTATACCGTCTCAAACAGGTGAATGTCTAGCCTCTTCTTAAAAATCTCCAGTGATGGAGCGCCCATGATTTCTGGGGGTAAGCAGTTCCACTGGCTGATTGTCCTCACTGTCAGGAAGTTTCTCCTTAATTCCAGATTGCTTCTCTCTTTGATCAGTTTCCAACCATTGTTTCTTGTCCTTCCCTCTGGTGCTTTGGTGAACAACCTGCCCCCCTCTGTCTTGTGGCAGCCCCTCAGATACTGGAACACTGCTATCATGTCTCCCCTATTTCTTCTTTTCTTTAGACTAGCCAAATCCAAGTCTTATAGCCATTCTTCGTATGTTTTACTCTCCAGGCCTTTGATCATCTTAGTTGCTCTTCTCTGAATTTTTTCCAAACTCTCAACATCTTTTTTGTGATATGGTGACCAAAATTGGCTGCAGTATTCCAGGTGTGGTCTTACTAGGGTTTTATAAAGCGGTACTAATACTTCGCATGATCTCGATTCTATGCCTGTTTATACAACCCAGGATTTTATTAGCTTTTTTGGTTGCTGCTGTATACTGTTGGCTCATAGTCAAGTAATCGTCCACTAGGACTCCAAGGTCCCTCTCAGAGTTAAGCCAGGTCTTGCCCGATCTGTATTTGTACCTTTGGTTTTTCCTGCCTAAATGTAAGACTGGAGTTGCTGCTTTATAGAGATTTCATTTAAAGTAGTGGATGCTGGCTGGGTACTGTATATAACTGTTCCTCAAGTTAAGTTTATTTTGCTTCCTTCCAAAGGAAACCAAGCCCAAGTAGAGTACGTCATGGAACAGCTTATTGCTCAAAGAAATGGGATAAGGACTTGAAAAGATAAGTATAGGAAACTCAGTGATATTCACATTCTGCTGGACAAAAAAGCATATATCTCTAACATGGCCTTGAAACACTTTATATATCAAAATAATTTCCTTGCTGTCATATTTCCAAAAGTAAAACTTTCTCCCATACTCTAGGAGTATTTGAGGAGGCATTATTGACATTGTAATAATTATGCAATATCTCCCATGCTCAAGTTATTCACAAGCCATGTTAAAAATTCATTTTTAACTCAGCTTGTGAATAACTTGACCATAGCACTGAATAACTTTAGAGTAAATAAATTTAGCATAGCATGGAACTCTTAATTGCTTTCTAATCCAGGACTTGTAGTAGATTATGTATAGTGGTCTACAAGATAAAATCAAGCAAGTTTAAAAATCAAGCAAGGTGACATCTAAAAAACAAAGTCAATATACATTTAAGAGTAAAGCAGCCGCAGTATAAAATCTTTATCTCCAACAAAAGACTAACACTAGATGTAGTCTTTGCAAAATAGTATTAGGTATAGAAATACATTCTAGGAGCTCCCTAAAATGTAATAAAAAGTGATATAGTATACTATACTATACAATAACATGAAAGAAAGAAAGAAAGAAAGAAAGAAAGAAAGAAAGAAAGAAAGAAAGAAAGAAAGAAAGAAAGAAAGAAAGAAAGAAAGAAAGAAAGAAAGAAAGAAAGAAAGAAAGAAAGAAAGAAAGAAAGAAAGAAAGAAAGAAAGAAAGAAAGAAAGAAAAGGAGGGAACGATCCAAGATCAGCCAGGTGGCTCTATGCTTAAAGTAAAACTAGAATTTATGGTCTCCCAGTTTGTAAACTTCCTGGTTTCTAGCACAGTGCTTTAACCATTACACCAAACTGGGTCAATCTGATTTATGAAATAGTTTGACTATATTTTATGTTTCCTATGTCACTTCCAATTATGTTGGCAATATATTAACTTCTGATTACACACACACACACACAGAGCTTTCAAATATTCAAATTTGAATCAAGTGAAAACTTCTACATGGAACCCTCTAACAAGAAAATCCTGTAAGACAACGGAACTAAACCTGTTCATTAATTTGTTAACCAGTCAATCCAGATTTTCAATATAAGAACCTCAGCAGCCATATCTGACTGACGACCTGTCCTAAATGAAGCTTCAATTTACAACTTTGAATATTATAAACGTAGGTTTTTGAAAAAACTAGGAACTAGTTTGTGTAGATTTCCTCAACACAAGATGTGTGTTTAAAATACTCTTCTTTATTCAACAACTGTCCCTGGACTGTACTCCAGACATGTTACTGCTTTCTTTTCTTCAGTATGAAATTATCAGCAGCACACTCTGCAGAGTTAATTTTATTTTTAATTGAACCAGTCAGGCAAAATCACCATTTGTCACATTTTTAAAAAAAAACTGTTCAAGGCAAGAAGAAGGTTTTAAGCTAAATAAACTATAATAGGGTAACTTTTCAATAACATATTGGTGACATATGCAATTTATAAGTTTTTATTATATACAAAATTCTTACTAAAATACTTGTACTGGTAGTCCTCAGCTTACAAGCAGTTCATTATTGATCGTTCAAAGTTACAACAGCACTAAAAAGTGACTTATGACCATTTTTCACACTTATGACTGTTGCAGCATCCCATGGTCAAGTGATTTACATTCGGATGCTTGACAACTGAGTCACATTTATGATGGCTGCAGTGTCCTGGGGTTATGTGATCTCCTTTTGCAACCTTCTGACAAGCAAAGTCTATGGGGAAAACCAGATCTACTTATTAACAACCGTGTTACTAATTTAACAACTGCAGTGATTCACTTAACAAATGTGGAAAGAAAAGACGTAAAATGGGGCAACACTTCTCATTCAGCAATATAAATTTTGGGCTCAATTGTGGTTATAAATCAAGGATTACCTGCACCCTATCTTGCATATTACTTTTGTTTTTAATGCTGTATGTATTATTTTAATTTTGGATTGTAAACTGCCCAATGTTTGATTTAAGATGGGCAGCTATATAAATGCAATCATTATCCTATAATTTCATATTAATTCTCAAATGTTTTTAAGTTTAAATTATCACTATTTACAATGTACTGCTTAAGTTCCTCAGTTATATTATGCAACCTGCAACGTATGCAACCATACTATGAACCCTGATGTTTGCAAATCACGATACATGGTTTTGTGAGGTATGTGAGCTAAAGACTTGGAAATTGTTAAATATCATTTACAATTTTTATTCAATAAACTTATAAGCAAATAAAGATTTTCTCAGACTAATTATGTATTCTCTACATAAACCATAATTTTCTCATCTGGCCCAAGCAGACATTGCAATAATGCTTTTAGTTTCTAACTGCAGACATAACTATAAAAAACATTCACCACACACAGGGTTTCTGTGGCACACTAAGCACCATGCAAACTGGTTGAGCAAGTGCCAGAGGCCAACTAATGGATTACATCATCAAACTATATTCTGTTTAATTCTCCACCCATGTAAAAATTAGTAACTATGCCTTTTTTACTCCCTTTCTCCACAAGCCTTTTTCATTTAAGAAAAAATATATTCTATTTTAATTTACTTCAAATGGACATTCACTGGTACTGTATTGTTTAAAGAAAAGCTAACATAACCAAAATATTTTATTGGAGGGAAAAAATATTCCTCATCAGTTACAAGCACATTATTCAAAAGATATAAATAAATCTACTTTACCCATGAATGTATTTTTTTAATTTATATCCTGCCTTTTATATAGGAGTTCAAGGCTTTTCCTCAATATAATTGTCTTGAGGTACTTAGGCTAGAAAGTATGATTGGCCCACTCCCAGACCAGATACTGGCATAACAAACCATTTTGTCCCCAACTCCCTTTCTTCTCTCAACTGAACAAGGACCTTCAATTTAGGAAAGTGGACATACTGGTGCGAATGGATAGTTTTGGTTAGATCCGATTTCAGGAAACCTGTATTAGTTTTAAATAAAAATATTTTGAATTTCAAAATAACTGACATGCCTGGATTATTGCAGTGCACTCTATATGTAAGCTCTAATTTTTAAAATTCTATGTTAATATTTGTCTGAATTAAATATTAAATATTTTTAATCTATGTTTTCTATTAGATACATTTTAGAATGGAGTTTTTAATGTAAAGAACCAATATTTCATTTTTATAAATATTATGGCCAATAACAAATTAATAAAATATATTTTAATTCAGTAAGATGGTCTTTAAAAATATGCATTGTAAATAAATGGCTTACCTAAACTAAGGGTTGGTGTTTTACAGACAAGCACGCAAAAATGTTCTGCTTTGTAGTTTTTGTGTTACAATCTGAAAAGGGCAGGCGATATAAAATTTATTTACATATCCCAGAAAATTTTCCTGAAGAAATATTAATATTCCGCATAACTTATGGTAAAAATGGCAACAGAAAAGATTCATCAATGTCCACATCATAATGACACTTATGTTTGGGATAGAATATTTTGACTTTATTTTACTTGTAAAACTAATGAGAAAACATCAAATTTTGATGTTTCTGATTGACAGAATTACAACTTTTATTTTGCTTTTTAAACTCCTCACTTCATCTTTCAGTGTTCATAAATCAGACAGCATAATGTCTGATTAATATTGATCAGGCATCACTTGATTGTAGCCTTTATCTTTAAAAATGTTTTAAAGAAGAGCAACAGACTAATACAAACACAGCTTAGCTTTCCAACTAAGACAGGTTCTATGATGAATTATCTTAGAATATAATACCTATTAACATCAAGAGTAGCAGCCTAACAGGATTACCCAACAGTTCCATAAACAAATCAGTATCTTAAGTCTCCAGCTAAAAAGTAAGGGAAAGAATTAGATATATCAGCATCACCCTCAAAATGTTATTTGGACTCATTCTATCTGGGATGCATTGTCATAGTAAGCAATGGACCTGCCATAAATATATGCCATATAACTATCAGGGATGACCCTACTCTTAAAATATTTAACAAATACTGGAACAAAGTACTCATCATTGGCAACCATATTTTTGAATGGCAAACAAGCTCCTTCAAGCAGGTAGTACAGTACATTTTGTCTATTTAAACTATTTAAAGTGACATTATCTTTTCTGGAGATTCTTTTCAAACTTCTTTTGGTAAAAGTTCTTCTCACAATTATAATGTGCAAGTATCTACAAGGATCTTTTAAACAAAATTGGAACAGTCTCTCTTCATTATTAGCATATGGGATTAGCAATAGCACTTAGATTTATATACCGCTTCACAGTGCTATACAGCCTTCTCTAAGCGGTTTACAAAGTCAGCATATTGCCCCAACAATCTGGGTCCTCATTTTACCAAACTCAGAAGGGTCAACCTTGAGCCAGTGAGAATCAACTGCTGGCAGTCAGCAGAATTAGCCTACAATAAAGTACTGCGCCACCACTGCTCTTAACACACGTATTTGAGGTAACTGGGAACAACGCAAGTTCAAATTTAGGAAGTGTATACTTATATAAAAACTGAACAAAATAGGGAACAGAATACATGATTGTATTCATGTATTCAGAATACATGATTGATTGACCATTATCTTCTTTCATAGGATCAAAGTTGGAAGGAGCCTCAAAAACTATCTAGTCCAATCCCCTTCTTGGTACAAGACGTGGTAAAGCATCTAACCAGAATCTGCAGGTTCAAATCACTGGTTCTGATGCTATCTTCCAGGGCAAAAGAGAAAAAGTCACACCTTTCTGGATATGGTCTATAATATGGCCTTGTTCAGTGCATCTAATCCTAAAATATGTGCTTTCATTGAAGTAGTCGTGGATTAAAAGGAGCATTCTCCAAAGATGCGGTAACAGTAACTCCTGTCCAAGTTTGAGTTGAACTGTCTGTCCTTTAGGAAAGATCTAAACATTTATTCTGATAGGATGCTCTGTTCCAAAGATTCTAGGTTTTTGGAGGGGTGGTTGACTCATGTCCTCTTTCTGAGCTCTCTGACTTGTTATCTGGGAAAAAGGGGTACTTTATCACTGTTTATAACTATTATATATTGTAATTTTTCAGTATTTCAGTGTTTATGCTGCTGAAATTGGCACACAGAACTGGGTTGTGAAGATTATGACAAACTGATTATATGCCTAGCAGTCCCTTCGATCCACTTGAAATTGCTGTTTCACCACCCTCCCAAGCTGAGATTAGGAGCTACTAATAATGGTGATTTCCAGGTTAAACATCTTAACTGGCAAGTTCGGACATAGTGGGTATTATACCCTAAAAATAATAGCTAGGCCTCAGACTGGGAAATGGTGCATTCTTTCTAGAAGCAGGAAAGACTAACATCCATCCCAGAAACCAATTATGACTTGAAAGGGACAACTATTAGCCCAAACCCAAACAGTTTGTACTAGCTTTGCTGACTGAGTCTCTGCATGCTGTCCTTTGGAGGTCATTTAGAAGATCTGTGTAGCATCCAGCCACCACAAAAAATAAATACTTCTAGCAATCATGTCTGCTAGTTCACAAGGGGAGTGAGAATAAATATGATGGTGAGGAACAGGACAGGTAATAAAAACTCCAGATGTTAAAATTCTTTGTATTTAGGGAGATCTATAATGCTTTAAATTTACAAAGATTGGAAAACTTCACCCCTCCACCCCCTTCCCACTCATCAGAAGCTGGCCAAAGAAATGCATCAGTTCACTTTATGCAAGATGAGACATTTTTGATGTTTCTTTCTTTCATTATAGGGGAAGGGAGAAAGCTGAGAACATGGTTGCCATACCTGTAACCATTCTCATTCTTCATGTGCTTTCCTGCACATACCACTGTTTTCTTTCCTGTCTTAGGTGTGTAAAGGACATTAAGCAGACAACCATTCCCCCAACCCCATCAAAAGCTCTCTGTACAGAAAATCTCTGCACTAGCCTATAGTCATAGGGAGACATTCTTAAAAGTGCTGTCCAGTCGCCATTTCTAATTTTGTTCAAGCTTTCTGAGATCTTCCTATTTTGACCACTGCTTCCTCTTTTCAGATTGCACTAGGGTATTCAGAAGATGCAGAATCATCAAGGTAATCTGTTTCTATGAAACTTGGGTGGTCTATACTTTTGCATTACCGCTCTTCTAGACAACACACAATGGAAATATTATAACGATATTTCTTATGGATAAAAAAGAGCACAAGTTGCACACAAAACAAAGAGGTACTATATAAGATGTGGCACATAAAGTATACAATTTTTGAATTACAAGTAAACATTAAATTGGAAACTG
Organism: Azemiops feae; assembly: GCA_023970755.1. NCBI lineage: Eukaryota > Metazoa > Chordata > Lepidosauria > Squamata > Viperidae > Azemiops > Azemiops feae. The sequence continues at coordinate 197,752 of JALGBA010000848.1, read as the reverse complement.
GAGTTTAAAAAAAATCCATTTAAGAAGACTCAGTTATTTAAATAACTGAACCTAATTAATGCTCTACAAACTACTATTATACAACTATTTAATTACAAGGAGTTATTACTTCTATAGTCTTACTTTAATTAGCAAAGTTCTGTAAACCATTTTAATTAACTATAAATTAATTCTGTCTTATTCCAATTCATATGTTGTGATATGAAGACTAATCTACTAGGCCCTTTTGCCATTTGGATGCTAATTTGAAAGTACATAATGCAGTATTTAAATTTAATCACCTATAAAATATATTCAATTTTAAACAAGTTTCTTTCAAACTTCCTTATACCCAAATTGTTCCTCAGATGTGGAAGTTAAATCAACGAATATCCTTTCAATCCAAGTCTCTCATAGAAGTGAAACGATCAAATTGATTGTTGAGGTATTTTAAAGTTTTCTGCAAACACTTATTTACATAAGAATTGCCACTGCTGAGAACTGTATTTATTGTAATCACAACATATGACTACATTGTACAGTCAGAAATCTGACATCTCAGATGTAATTTTTTAAGGTATATTGTTACCACCTGGAAGTCTATTGGGCCTAGCAAGGTATTGAAGCCTTCATACACTGGAATCCATGAATTGGCTGTTCCTTTTTTAAGTCTTTTTAAAAAAATACTATTCAAGTCAAATCTTGCATTATAGTTCTATGTAGAGCATTTACTGATCATCCTAAATATAATATGTAAATGCTTGCCCAATCTATCAAAACAGTTTAAATAAAACATTTAACAGCCCTCACATTGGATCATTATATATAGTGTCAATAAGTACTTCTAACATCATTTAAAGCACTTCTAATTTAATGCTATATTTGATAAATGGTTTCTTATCAACCTTGTAAACTTATGTATAAAAACTATGTTGAAATGCAAAAAAACTCCTGAAATTCTGAGTATCTTTAGGACATAAATAAGTTTCTCTGTTAAAAACAATAAAGAAAACTTAAATTTGCAACTCCAGGACATTTAAGTCACAATTAACGTTAACTCTTGAAATTTCCAAAAATTATCCAATGATCTAATTTAACCTGGTTGATTTTACCAGACATCTGTAGGATGTGTTTTAAACCAGTTGTGTAAAAACATGAATTGGTCAATAATAGCTTTATTCATGGTCTTTTGTAGTTAACACTGGCTTATACAACTTTTGTGTTTTATTTTCTAAATGGAGTTTGATTGTCTGCATTCATCTAATCTAGAAGCAGCTTACAAACATTTAAACCAGTAAACATTCAATTGATAAAACAAATAATCATTTAAAGATGGGGGGGGGAGAAGAGACCATGAAGTGCATTGGGAGAGATGAGGGGATCTTCTCTTAATTGAATAGCTTACCTCCAGAGTTGTATTCTCCCCTTTGGGGCCCCAGATCTTTAGGCCCCATAGAAGGTCAGAAGGATGGAAGCAGATCCCACCTGGATAGGAAGCAGGATATTCCAAAGGGAAGGAGAAGGCAGAAAAGGCTCTTCTCCTGGACCCCACTAGCTAAAATTCCTTAACAATAATTTCTGCAGCATGCCATTTCTATTGGCATGGGTGCAGCGGACCAATCCCAATGGAGTGAGAGAGCCTAGAACCTTGCTATAAAGGCTTTAAAGATGATAATCAACAACTTGAATTGTACTTGGAAGCAAACCAGCAGCCAATGCAGCTTGTGGAACAGCGGTATAATATGACCCAACCTGGAGGCCCCAAGAACTACTCATGCCACCGCATTCTGCACCAGTTTTAATTTCCAAATACTCTTCAAGGGTAGCCCCATGTAGAGTGCACTGCAATAGTCCAGGCAGACTAGTTAGGCACCAATAGCTTGCATAAGAAATGTTATTTTCCCCTAATATGGAAATCTGATTCCCAACTCTGAAGATCACCATTCATTGCCTACAAAACCTCATTGTCAATGGGGGAATGTGTTTTCTTTTTTAATCTTCATGATTTAGCACCAATAAGTATATTCAAAAGCATAGTTAAAAAATTATGTACAGATTCCTTTGATAAACTTTAGCAGCAGACCTACCATCTATTACTTATGTTCCAAGAGACAAATGACCATATTAATTAAATCACCTATTTACTCCTGCAAAGAAGTGAGGCCAGTTCCAATGCAATAATTAAGAAGGAACTGTTTTATCTGATACACAAAGAATAATACACTATAGCTGAAATAGTATGAAATAAATTGCACATTTAAATGTAGATCTTCTCTCCCTTATCAATTACTATAAAATAGCAATATAATATGATTGTAAAAATTCTATAGCATGGATTACAAATTGTAGAATCACTAAATAACTTAGTAAAAAACTCATTGAGGCTATTTGACAAATCTCACATTTGCTCTGCTACATTCAAAAAATATCAATGTGGAATCATACCGATTTCTTTATATCTATATTATTTCATAGAAACAGTTGTTTCTATGAAATAATATGGATATAATGTTGGAGAGTCCTTTCAATGTCCTCAGATATCTATAAGCTAGGGCTGGATAAGATTGAGATGCCTAAAATATGGAGTCTTCAGGAGTTCAAATAACTTCATATAGTATATTTCTCTCAACTTAAAGAGGAGAACTTATGGAAGTCCATTTTTTCTGTCCTACATTCCTAGTATGACTCACCACTGATAATGCTGATTGTAGATGTTGGAAACTCTGCATTACACCTCTGATAGGTTTCAAGTTCCTCAGTCCCAATTACAAAAATGTAATATAGCTAACAATGGAATATTTCAAATAGTTAAGAAAGGAGAAAACTTTTCTATTCTCAAATTTGGAAACAAAAGCGGTAGAATATCAATTTTTTTCATGTGTTTCACCAACTACTATTTCCAATAAGGTTATCTTATCAATGAGATTCTTGTAAATCATCAATTACTGCTTACAAACAAGGCAGCATTTAAATTCTATCTTAAATAGAACTGAGCATAGGGAAACTTAAAAAACATAATCAATTCATTTTGAACACAAGTAAAGTTGGTATGGCACTCATATGTCAATTTGTGGAACAAACTAAAATACTGTATTACACATACTGTTCTAGATTTATTTTTATCATCCAAAAACCAATTTTCTGAAGGTGCACAAAATGCTGTAAAATATAAAGATGAAAACTTACCTAGTATGTATAAACTAGCTGGAACATGCTCTGAAACCGCATTCTATAATAAATTTTGAGGATTACACATTTTTGTCAAAAACTATACCTAACTTTCAACACTGCAAGAAAATGCTGCAGTCTCTCTCTAGTCAGATCGCATTAACAAATCTAATAAATATTTTTCTCCAAATTACATAGGTACTATTTCTCATTCAAAGTAGGACCTACTTAAGAGTTAAAAATCTGCTTTTAATTAAACAGAAGATACTATTAAATTATTGAGTTCACAAACTTTTAAATGCATCCATCAAAAGAAAAATCCTATTTTGTTCAATGACACTTTTATATAGAATTTTACATAAATTCTATTAAGGATCAGATTAAATTGTTTTTTATTTTATTCTAAATGCTTATGATTTCATTACTTAAGTCATTTTAAAGGGGCGAAAAGACTCTTAAGACTCAAAACCATGATTGTTCAATACAGTATTAGCAATAATCAGGGGCAATCTAAATTTGTAGACGATACTGTTGAACTTACGTTCTTCCTCTATAAACCTTCATTTAGAAAAAAAGTAACATTAAAAGATAACCAAGTAACAACACTTAGTAATGTTACAGTGTGTTTTATTTAAAAAAACCGCAGCAAACTTCTGAGTAATAATAAACATCAACACAAACTGAAGTTTCTTATTGAGGAATCTTAACTATGCCGGATCTACCGTATTAAAATCGAGGGCCTGGGCCCTCACACCAATCAGCAAAACATCTTTCCTTCAATGTTGGAGACACCTCCATTCTCCTCCCCCATCTTCGCCGCAGTTACCCATCTAACTCTTTAAAATGTCTCGGTTACACCCGAATTCAGAACGGCGGAAATTCGAGACGGTTGTTAAGTAGAGACCGCGGCTCCTGCAAATTATGCACATTTAATCAAGAAAGCAGCCAGCAGTGAAAGAGAGATCTATGTTTCTAAGTGCAGCGATGCCGTACAGACTATTTAAACAAACCGAGACTTCCCCCATCCTTTTAGTCTGACTTTGCAGACTGAAGCCACGAGTAAATCTGAAAGGAACGCCTTCAGTCTCAGCAGGTCCTACAACTATACCGCCGCGCCCAACCTACCCGCAGTTCGAGTCGACACTGCACAGGAAACCCCCGCCCCAAATTCAGCCTCGAGCGTGGGGGACTCTGCTAGTTTCGGTCCTCCGGCAATATTTCCCGCCTGGCCCTACCGAGTCTCATTTTGCCGAGCACACCAAATATACAGGACGCCGCCTACCTCCACCTCGGCTCAGCGTCTTCGCCTTTCTCAAGCAGACTATTTTCTCCACCCAAAATCCTTCCAAGACCCACATTTACCTTCTGCAAGACCGCTCAAAGGCCCCTACGCAGGAGGGATAGCAGGAGTGTAGAAGTATCGTGGAGAGAGACTCCCGACTCCTTAATGACAAAATTCCAGGCCCCCGTCCCACACATGAAACCCACCCCCGCCCAGTCTCCAAAAGACACACGGGGCCCGGAGAATCTTCCCCACCACCTTTCAGGGAAACCTTGATTCCCGCCCTTGGACTGCTTTTGGTTTAGTTTAAGCATCCGAATCTACTTTCAATTTTCATCATTAAAAAAAAAATCGCAGGAGTTATTTACCCCACCCAGTCACTTCCTGTGTGGACAAACATACTCCATCTTTCTCCTCCACCCCCATTGACGCGACCGAACCGACCCTGGGACAGGAAAAGCCGCCCTGAGATCCAAGTCAAGTTTCCGTAAGGAAGATAAAAAGGACCCTCGAAGAGGCACAAACACTGGCGGGAAGGCGAAGCGCAAGGTCCCGCACAGGTCGCGCCTCCAACTATGACTGCCTTTGTTGCTCTTGCTATTTTTCTGGGCAAGCACGGGCCACTCCAAGAGTTTCCACCTTTCCCCTTTCTACCGAAGTCGTACCGGTCCTCGCCGTCCGCCGCGGCCGCTATCGCCAAACCGACCGAGAGGGTATGTGAGAGAGGCTTAAAATGGCGCCGTTCACAAGGAGCTTCTTATAGCAACTGCAGGGACTCGATTGTATCCTGCCGCCGTCTCGCCAGGCCTTGAGCGCAGCATTCCACAGGCAACCCACCCAGTAGCGCGGAGGACGCGCGCGCGCACACAGACATACAAAAGGAGTTGGAGAAATAGTGCGCCTCTACCCTTCCTCTTTCGTTTGCGCGCGCGCACATAAAAACATGAACATAACCAGGCGGAGGGAGATAAACGAGGGGGGAAAAGCTCTTACCAGACACTGCTAGAGGAGTTTCGGAAAGACGAGGAATTGTGGTTAGGGGGGGTGGAGGAGGAAGCAGTCTGTAGAAGAACTAGCTAGAAAGGGTGCAGGGATTCAGTCCTGACTTGAGGTGTGAGGAGGCTAGAGAGGGAGGGCAGGGAGTTGATCTCTCTCTCTCTCTCTAGAGAGAGGGAGAGGAACCTCCCGCGATCAAGTCTACCGTACAACTGGTTTCCCTTTGCATACGAGACTTATCATAGAAGGACAATAATCACTTTCTCCCCCTCATTTGGAGCCGCGAAAACGAGATTGTTGACGAAATGTTGTTTTTCTTCTCAGAGTTTCCGACGGTACTGCTGCAAACTTGCTGCATCCTCGTTGGAGACAACTAAAATAAGACCGAAGTGAAATCTTCGGGCTTGTATTGATTTGCTTAGTAGTGCTTTCCCCCCCCTTCTGACTGGACGAATACCTACATCCGAATAGTATCCCATCTCAAACCATTGCCGCCCTCTCCCAATAAGCAACTCTTTAAATTTAAATTCTGGACGGGTTTCGGGAAAAGAGGTGGCGGCGACTTTCTCACGTAGTCGGAAGCACTTTTTGCAACTCTTCCCTCAAAATTCAGCACGGAGCAATAAACCACATAATCTACGTGCTTTTCCATTACAATCCAGCTATACTTACAATGGGTGAATAAGTAGTCAGATGGAGATGCAGCTATTAGATTATAATAACTGCAATATTTTCAGGAGTTATTTTGCAAATGTGCCTAGCATAGGTTAAGTATGTGATTTTTGTATATGTCCGAGTTACAAATTCGAAAAACCTATATTTGCATTCGAATGTCTACAACCTTTGAACGTTTTCGAGAGTAAGCCAATTCACGCGAAATGATTACATTCTCGCTTCAAGACTTTTTTTTAAAAAAAATGCAAGTTTATATGCGTTATACCACTGCTTTTAAGAATGCTTCCTCAAACTGAAATTTCACGTTATCGTGGTTATAACGTTTAACACGATCTAACATTTTAGTCAACTGATTAATTTGAAAATCTGGGTCTACACTATCAAAACTCTTAAATGTTTGCTAATTTCTTCCTATAGATTTCCTCCAAGATCATGTTCCTTAAACTGAACTGCACCGAAAGAATTAACTTTGCACATGGAAACTCCACATGAACGTTTCGCTTATGTACAAGCGTTTGTCTTGCTCAGATCCGGTGTATTCGGGTAATGATCCCCTCCTGGCCATAACCTAAATATATTTGTCTCACTGAATTAAGTGATGGGTGAACCGATAATTATACCAAACTTAAAAACTGACCAACTCGCTGCCTCTTTCTGTCTACAGCAGATATATACACGGAAGTTGCACTTGGCCAAGAGGCAAGGAAACCTGATCAATTTTCGGTCTCTTGTGCGACTCACGCTTCTCAGGCGAGGCGAACTGCTACACACGAGCAACATGGGATCCGGAGCGAGCGGGCCAAGAGCGCTGTTTATTTTTTTTCCTTGGCTCCGCCTTTGCTCCGAAGCGAGGAGGAGTTCGAGGCCGTAATCGAGAGGTTAGGCTAGGGTCTCTGGGAAGCCACGTGTGGAAACGGAATCTACTTACACTATTATCTCCATCCATCCGCTCCTGCATTTGCACCTTTACTCGGTCTGATCGTGTACTGAGATTCTATGGGGCTGTCCTGGGAAGTTTGGATTTCCACACGAGACTCATCTCTTATTTTGCCGTTTTTAGTATGCATGCCATTTGGTTGCAGATTCGCTGAATTCAAGGGTACTTACAACCGAATAAATATGCACAAGCTAGCTTGCAGAGTTGCAGTGTTAAGCAATGTGTGCTTAAGTGTGTATGGCCATGCAGCTGTTATGTCACAACAAAAACTTTTGAGTTGTAGATTGTGTGGTGTTGGCACATTCTTGGAGAAAAAAAAGAAATTGTGCTATGATTAGTTCGAGATAATTCTTACTATCCTTGCACATCCTACAATAGATTTACTCAAACTATTTCGTCCTTGAAGCTGTTTTACAATAACTTCTATCTTTAATGCATCTATTAAAACAGATTTAATATTTGCATAGCCAACTCAGGGATGGAGTGCAATTGGAGCTGGAATCCCAAATACATATATTTTGAGAGACCCAATGATTTACTATAATATATTGTAAACTAAAGAGAAGCTGCTGTGGCTGAATTGTTTTAAGACTTAAAAATGGAAAATAGATTATGGTGATTGGTAATATGAATATGTTTATACTTAGATTAGGGAATCATTGCCCATCAACATAACTGGTTGGAAAAGAGCATATTTCAAGAATGGGTAGCCTAACTGTTATATTATCTATTACAATACTTTTCTACTGCCTAGCTCAAAGATTCTGAGCATCAGCCCACACTATAAAAGAGGCATGCAAGTGTTGTGTTAAAACTCACAAACACACAGTACAAAAACAATTACAGCAGTGTCTCCAGCTGAGTGCATCAAAGCCTGTTTAAGAGGGTTTTATTATTTCTTTTGAATGTCAAGGAGTATGTTCCAAAATGTGAGAACAGTCACTGAGCAGTTTTCCTTTTTAGTCCATTCTTCGATCACTTTCTACCAAGTCAGATCTTCAGCAGTGCCCTCATGAAACAGAGAAAGTCGTATAGTATAAGACATAAACATGACACTGCTTTAGAAATAATAACAGGGAAGTAACTCACTTTAAATGCAATTTACTAGTCATTTATCTTGGATTTTTAACAGCTGTATGAGTGTCACATTTTTCTAATACTTCCAAATAACCATTTGAGTAAATTAGGTTGGATTAAAAAATGGAATGGGAGCCTCCCTCTTTGGGAAAGCTTATGTGGATCTGCCACTAATATTTTGCAATACAGGGTGAAACACGTTAACTCAAAATGTCTAGATCAGCTTTCCTCTAGAGATGCTGTCCACTTCTGTGAATTTCAGCTCCCTGAATTCTCGGCAGTGGTCCACTGCTGAAAGGTTCCCAGGTTGGGGAAGGCAAAGCAAACCCAGGATAAGGAGTTAAGATTGTCAGGCTTGATCTGGTGAAGCTCAGTTCCCTTACCTATCTCTTATTCTGAGATGGAGAAGAAGAAATAGTAGAACAAGATTTGCTAGGGCGAAAATCCCCCTGAAAATCACTTTCCCAGTTACCATCTAACTCTCTTTGGGGAGTACAATCTGCTTTTTAAGTGCTATTGAATCAATATACTTGCTTTGGTGATGAGATACTATATCTTGTCGATAGAAAGTGATAGACAGCATAACTGAATATAACAAAACATATTGTCTCATGATAGCCAGGAGTGATACCTATTCATTCTACTGGTTGCCATGCAAGTTTACTCTTTATTAAAGTAGAAAAAAAAGACCCTAATTCAAGTGGCATTAAATTAGAAGAATCTAACATAAAAATGTGAGAATTTTCAGTGGAGTTTTATATTAGAAATTCTTAATATTGCCATGAATATTGGAAAATATATTTGTACATGTGAATGATGAAAAATAAGTTTTGTTACCCCTCTCCAAAAGGGACAGCCTTTTTATTTTATAATACTTATTTTAAAGGGTGGTTGGAATAACTAAGAAGCACTGGACAGTGTTATTAAGCACAGATTGTTTTTTAAGCTGATAATCCTTGATATTACTTTTAGCAGCCTGATGCTGTGCAATGATTGTAAAGGAGAACAAGCAAAAACATTGCCTTCTAACCTTAATGGCTGTTGATGGTTTATTAAAAGCGTCAATATATCCTCAGTTGCTTTACCACTGTGCATACTGAATGAGCAAAGGTAAACTGATTTAGCTTTGCAATCTTAGGCCCATTTTTTAAAAGGGGAAAAGGATGCTGAAGGATCCATTTTGGGGGTCCTTTGGATAAAGATGTCAGATATTCAGTTAGAAATATTGCTTCTATTAGGGATCACTATTAAGTTTTCAGTAAGTAATTCCACTTAGTATGTGATCAAAACAGGAAAATCAGTCTACTGCCCTTGAAGCATTTCATGGTCCCTGATACCTTTCAGAGACTCTTTGTGTACCATCCCACCCTCTGAGGTCTGAAGAGCTGGGCTATTGAAGTCTGGATGTTGCTGGAGTAGGAGGGATACTGTTGTACCTCGTTCTCCATACACACTGAAGGAGGCTATGTGAATTGGCTACTAGACGAGTAGGTTTCTCAACTTTTATTTTAAATTCATTTCGAGAGGCCTTTATTTCCCCCTTTCCTTTTATATTTTTATCATTGCTTCTGCATCTTTTTGTATAGTCTTAGGACACTTTTCGATATAAACAATGTGCATGTTATGAAATCGGGGTTTGTTTTGTTTTATACATTGCTTTTAAATGTTGGATTAGATTTTTTATCATTTGTTTTATAGAGGTCAGGCTGGCAAATTTGGAGGATATAATATTGGAAGTAGCCCTGCTAATAATGAACTTGTATTGCTCTTTATAACTGAAATAATAGCCCCTCACTCATAATATAATTTAGACATAAATTAAGGTCATTCATTGGTTTTCTTTTTGTCAAGTAGGCTTAACTTAATAAATTCACATGTATCTAAAAATGAGTAACTATGACTTTCAAGATGTATTCATAAGAATGCCGTTTGAAGTTTCCTCAAGGGTTAGAACGGATAGGTTTGTGGTGTTGAGTAGATTTAACACTGCACAAATTTACTTTCCCTCCAGCTTTGCCCCATAAAAGGGTCAAGCCACTTTCTGACACTGTTATAATCTAGCTCTACAATAAGAAATATACCTTGTAAGGAACTGACCTCTTTATTCTTTTGAAGGAAAAAGACATAAGTGTTTTTCTTAGGATGTTGGCCTGTTTTTATTTATTGAAATTAGTTTTGTTTAAATTCAAGAAACCAATGGGTAAAATACAGAAAATTACAATTCAGATAAACATAATTTGTTTTGATATAGACTGAAAATATTAAATTATAGTGATGCATATTTCAGGAGCACACTGAAGTGGTGATCCTAGTAAGAAAAACAGGTTCCAAATACAAAAATACCTGACGAGCTTAAAATATATATAACTTCCAATGTTACATATTTGAGAAAAAAATACTGTAAATAAAACAAGAATGCAGCTTTATTTTGGATGCCATCCAGTGTCAAACAGTTGCCTCTTCTGGATTCAAAACTGCTCCACATCTATAAAAACAAAATTCTAAGAGATGGCATGAATTGCTTTCTTTGACGGTATATGAAAAATAGAAATAAACTCAGCAACAAAAGAAATTTCTAGAACTTCAATATTTTGCTTGCTCCATCCAAATAATCAAAGTAAGTCTCTTCTTAATTTGGAAATATATTAGAGCATAAGGCAGAAGCTTGGTATACAAATAAATCATTCTATAGATAGATAGATAGATAGATAGATAGATAGATAGATAGATAGATAGATAGATAGATAGATAGATAGATAGATAGATAGATAGATAGATAGATAGATAGATAGATAGATAGATAGATAGATAGATAGATAGATAGATAGATAGATGTGAGATTTGATTACTATGAGTTCCTTTCTTTTGCATAATTGCATGATGAGTATTGAGCTTTTTTGAAAAAAATCTCAAGAGACGAATACATAAATCATTACATTTGAAATGATCAAAATGTAAACATGCATGCATCTGAAATATACACAGATGATTGCTAATCTGATGTGAATAGTAAAACCCCCAGATAATTTCTCTGTGTGTCTGGAAACTTAGAGAAAAGAAAGAAAGCATATATTTATTTTGGAACAATCCAAAATTATCCTTAGAATGTCAACATTTGTCACTGAAAATTATTGTCCCCAAGCATGTTGCAGTGAATACAATCAAATAGCCTAGTGTGAAGAATAATGGTTCTTTATAATAATTGTTAACAAGAACTAGAATATGCTTTTGGAATATTGTAGATTGGAAATGTGTGTGTGTGTGTACATGTGCATCAATTTTTAAAATATAAATATAAGATTTTAAAAAAAATTATATGGATATTTTAGATTATACTAGTGATCATCGTAATGTAAATGATTTAATAGTATGAAATAAACAAAAAATGAGAGATTGCCTTTTTCTCTAGTAATCTTTGCAGATAAATATAAATACTGGTCAGACCTTTAAAATGCTTATTGTATCTTAACTGACGGGGGGGGGATTCTTGGATCTTTTAGGATGATGTATTGATGGCATTGTAAATGATTCTTGGATGTGTACATCCTAGTTATGAAGTGATACTGCTAGATCTCTTCCTTCAAGCATTTCAAAAACTTATAATGAAAAATAAATACATATTTAGTCATTTCTGCATTATATATGTTCTTTTTATTTAAATCATTTTGGAATTCTGGTAGTTAGCCAGCCTTGCAGAAAAAAAATATCTGACTTCAATTAAATAAAAAACAACAACATTTTATTCCGCTAGTTCAATCTACTTCATTCTATTCTGTTCTAAAATAGCTTTTTAAATATCAGATCTGGTAAAGATAAAGAAGTTGAGCAAAGAAAAATAATGAACTACAATTTGAAAACATAATGTTTCAATGCCTTCTGTTCCTTCAGTTCTTTCTCAGTTAACTGTTAACAGATTTCTTCCATCAAATGGATCCTTCATAACAAATTGTTGTTTTTTATTTCAATTTCATTAACCTACAGCCAGGAGATTTTGAGCTTTATATCTGAATTCTGCATGTAATTATTGACCGATTTAATTTTCCATAATTATTGCAATTTCACAACATAAAAAGCTAAACTGCTATTAATTTATTTTGGATGCCACACAATGTCAGAACAATCGTTTATTCTCATTGCTACCGTAGATACTGCCCTAAAAATCAACTATAAAAGAATAAAAACGTCTCAGTGTGACAATAAGGGGGAGGAAGTGTCTGAATTAAATCTATGTTGTTGGTACAAACTGCAATCCTAATCAGATTAAGAGCAAATCTCAGGTCTGTGAAATTTATTTCTGAGCAAATGTGCAAGATTATGCATATTTCTGCAATTTAGTGGTATTAACGTTGCATACATTTCAGTTGTTACTTTTAATTTCTTAGTCATATGCAAGAGATGATTATTGATGCTAGACGTATCTTGGGGATGGTGGCATCCATCAATGGAAAATCAGTAATGAATTTAGCAATCAGAAAAACAAAAGACAGAATACTTATAGTATATTTTCATTTTAGTTTTTATTTCAATGTAGAATCAGTATCATTGTCTCTTAGAATTCATCAGTCTTCCCCTCTCTTCTTAAATTTCAAAATGGTTGTACATTTTTATATTATTATTCACAAAAGGTTAAAGGCATTTCCCTTTCTCAAGGAGGATTATCTTCCAGAGGATTCTGGGACTGCAGATGTACACTGCGGCAAAATCCTGAATTTATCTGTTACAAAATGAAATATTTTCTAGATCCCAACTGCTAAAAATAATAGAATTATAGTAAATCATTGATAAGATTAAAACAAAACCATTTTACACTCCAAAGCATTCTAAAACTTTTCTTCTAAAGCTTCTTATTTCATTTCTTGAATAATGCAAATTTTAAAATAGTTTTTTATCCTGGGCACACTGTGCCATGAAATTGATATTTTTTTATCTTTCTGTTAGTAGGCAACATGGTGAGCTATTGCAGTGATTGCTAGCAATGGATATCTTCACATCAGCTCAAAAATTTTATATTTCTTTTGACTCTTCCTATAGAGGACATGTAAGATACAAAAAAAGTTATGATAGGGGTGTTTTAAAAAGCAAGAAAATATTAAGTAGAGGTGTTCCATATACACATGTATGTATGTATGCATGTATGTATGTATGTATATTAAAGGAAACAAGCTAGTTTACTGGATTTTAAACAAAAATATGCTAAAAGAATAGCTGGTGTGATTATAATCACATCATGCAAGGTCCACGGTTTCCATTTAGTGAAATTTCGCAGAGGGCAACTTCTTAAGAACATCCCTGCTGTGCAGAGTGAAAAGCATGAACAAACCAAAGACAGAATTCATCTGTGTTTATATTTTACAGACAATGAAAAACCTACTCTTTGTGTGCCTCTCCTTCTTCACCTTATTATTTCATGAAAACTGCAGCATTTTCTCCATCCCCCCAAACACTCATTGCCCCAACACTGCAGTATTCCGTATTTTCTTCTTTACCCTGTCTCCTCTCCCCCCCTTGCAAATTCTGCACGCGCCATCTTTGTTCATTGTTATTCTTTTCTGAATTTGGTTGCCCAAAGTCTTTCAAATCTCTTAATAAATAAAAAGCGAAGATGCTGGAGAAAATAAACATGCTTTTCTCAATTTTCACATGCAGCCGGAAGAGGAGAAGCAGACCCACCCAGAAATTGTCTGAGGCTGCCATAACCTGTTGTAGACAGTGATGCTGAAAATATTAACATAATAGCAACAGCTGCAGCCTAAATAGAAGCTATGAGATAATTAATGTGCTACAACAAATTAATTTGCTGCAGGTGTGTGAGATCTGAACTGCATAACTCAAGCTATTTCCTGTTTGAATATAATTGTGCTCCTCACTTTTGTGCCAACCAAAAATAAACAAAATAAAAATAAAATGTAAATTGTGGTGTCTCACTGTTCTTCCATGCCTGTTGTCAATATCCACCTCTCCTGAATATTGTAATCATTGACAAGGACAAAAGAAGGGGAGCTTCAACTCTCAGGAAAAGCATTTAGCAAATTTTAGAAGTATTTAAAGAAATTGGATGATATACCTAACCTTGAATAAGATATATCTCTACTACTCATGTAAGCCTGATTGATAATGGAGATACACTGAAGCACAAGAAGGGCATGTACATGCACCCATGAGAAATGCTGGTGATGATCACTGCTCAGAAGCTGTTAATTCAGATGAGGGAGCATTGCATCTTTCATTAGAATGAATAAGGCTGAATAAATATGAACTAGGGGACCAAATATAGAAGATTTGTTGATCGCATTGAGAATCATGACCCTCTCAACATCTTTTGAGTAGGACTGTATCTGTTCTTGATGCAGCAGAGCCTGATTCCTGTTTCCATCATCTGATGATTACATACTCGCAATGTAGCACACGGCTTGAGAGCTCACCCAGTTGAGATGATACAAAGTCCAGTCAGAGGGCAAGAATATCTCTGATTTCAAATTGGTTCAACTTCTGGTGAATCTGTGAACATACAAACATTTTCTTGACAATAATGGGAAGTAGTTAACAGTTGTCTTATTCAAGGATTTTTCCCCCAGACAGTCTAATTCACTCCCATTGAAATGTATAGCTGTTGTTTTATTCTAGTGAATGTTTTTGTACGTTTTGCATCTTGATTGGCCACAACATTATATTTCAAAGAGGGGCTGAGAATAATAAATGGGCTTATATTTCATAAAAGAGGTTGTTTTGCTTCCCATGATAACTTGCATTTTTAAAATTTTCATCAAAAAACTAAAGTGCTATGCATTAACCTGTTGTTAATGGTGTTATACACTTAACGTGTTGATTGGGCTTCATTGGAATTTTGACTTCTGATGATCTCAGTGTCAGGAGATACTTATAATTCATCATATTTGTATTGTTATGAAGCCACATTATTCTTACCTTTATCATGAGTAATTTTGTTGAATGTGGTTATAGAAATTGAGGCTGCAGTCTTAAAAAGAAAATCTATTTTTCTCTGAAGGACACTGGCCTTGTCCCAGCCAGCCTCTTCTTGGACATTGGTGTTTTAGTGCATTTAATCATATATTCAATTTACCATCAGTCAAAGCTATCCATACATGTGCAAATAAAAAATAGATTAAATAGTTGGTTGATTATTGTTAACATAATTAAATTATATTCCTGGACCATGAGACTCTATTCAGAAAGTCACTCATGCTCTCATTACTTCCAGAAAGGATTAGTGTAATGCAAAGGGGCTGCCCTTGAAACTCTTCAGAAGCTTCAACTGATGCAGAATGAGGCTACATGACCAGTTATATGTGACTTTAGGATGGCAAATGTTCTCTGTTCTGTGAGCTGTATTGTCTGCCAATTTGTTTCCAGGTGCAATTCAAGATGCTGGTTTTGATCTTTAAAGTTCTACTTTGATGCATCCAGGTTATTTAAGGGACTTTGGCTGGAATTAAACAAAATCAGGAAGAACCGTTATGTTCTGCCTCTTCCTAGTCTATCCTTCCCATCAGGTTGAGTGAGTGGGGTGGGGTGGGGGGTCCTGTTGGCTAAAGAGCTGATGGGATCCAGACCAACATGACTTTTCTACTGTGGCTCCTGCCCTCTGGAAATAAATCTCATTCCCCCATCTTCTATTAAGTTAGCCCCATTCTGGTAGCTTTCCAGAAGGGTCTGAAAACTTCGTTCTTCCAGCAACTTTGAGGATCCCATGGGGAGCCTGTGTGATAGTTGTTTACATGGATATTTTCAACAATCTTATTTTTTATTATTTATCTTGTTTTATTTATTTTTAAGAGTATTTTAGGAGTTGTGATAACTGTTTTTATTATTGGTTGAATGCTGTCCTGTCATGTTTAATGAGATGGATGGATGGATGAATGGATGGATGAAAAAAAACTAATAAAACACAAAATACACAAAAAACAGAGTATCCCCTTTTGAGATATGGGCCTACTCCAATTTATGATAGAAAAAGAAACTTGGAGATCAAAGTAAATGAAGGCCTATGTTTTTACATCTTTTATCCCTGAAGACTGTCTCGTTATCCTTGATATTAGAGCTGAACCTTGTTGGAATGAATGTATATGGAAAAGAGTTACAGAACAGTACGGAAATGGAGAATAACCTTCAGACTGTCTGGATAACATTACTTGAAACATGCAGCAAGTGTCAGAAGGATGGGACAAAGCAATGTATTAATAGCACTTCTTCCTGATTTTAATTCCAGCCAAAGAAAAGTGCTTTTAGGAGCATTTATTATAGGATAATTCAATAATTCAATAATAATTCAATTATCAGATGAAATCAGTCTAAAATAAATTCTGAATGTGCATACATTATTTATTAAAGTTAAGTTAAGAGTAGTAGCAATCCTATTTAGCTTAGCCACAGGTAAGAGAGATTGAGCTTTGTGTTTCATTTCTGGATAGACTTGTCTGAAATCTACTTGCTCTGACAATAAACTAAATAAAATTAGAAGAACATAACAAATACATTCATGGATGAAGTCCCATTAATTTCAACAATTGTCTACATATTCAGTATGGAAACAAAAATGTAAAGTTAAAAAAATAGTAAAAAGTAATTTTTTAACTTAAAAATTTATTTAACATTTTGAAATAAAAAAATAAAAAAAAATATGTCATGGATTAATACAGCTCTTCCCCCAAAGTGCTACTAGCATTTTGAAGTGTAACATTAATATTCCATTGAAAAAGTTTCTACAATGTTACTAGTATCAGCCTGGTCTTCACATTAGGGAAGATATAGTGAGACAAGTACTGACAATGGGTGGTTTCAAAAAATTGCCTAGCATATTCTGTCTAAACATACATAAGTATGAAAGAAATGGATAGGTGCTTAGGAAGCCATTTACAAATTAATGGTATGCTCACTGAAAATAAGGTCATAAAAATAGAATAAACAAAGCAAATGATATTTTTTTCAAAAATTCACATGTGGCTATTATATTTGTAGCACTTGGAAAAGTATATTTTTCTGTTCCCCCAGTTCATTCATACTTTCTCTGTAGCAAGAAAGGTGTGTTGCTCTTTTCTTATCTTGAAAGAAATCTTTGTGGATTTCCATTTATTAACAGGAAATTCCAAATCCCTCCCATTTCATCTCTATTCCAGGCCATGCATCTTGTATAGGCATAGACTCTCCAATAGAATGGGATCTCCATTTTCCTCTTTGCTTTAAAGCTAGATCTTTACATGTCATTGCTTTTTTTGTATTTCGTCTGTTTCTTTGTGCCATTCTGCCAGGCTAATCCTTAAGCCCTTAATCGGACCAAACTTCCATTGATGTCAGTAGCTCTTTTGTCTGGATAACAACTGCCAGGCCACTCCCCACAGCTGCATCACTGGAGTAATATTCGTAACAGTTTGCTTTATAGTGTTTGCATGAATAATAAGTCTCCCATTTATTGAGAGGAAAGAAACCATTCTGTGGCACATCTAGCACAGTAGAAATGCTGCTGGAGATTTTTTTCCCCTTATGAATTAGAGTTTTTTTTTTATTCTTATGTATTAGAGTTTTTATACACACACACACACACACACACACACACACACACACATGTTGGGTTGCATCTCTGTTGATGTTCTGTCTTTATCGTTCAGGGTCTTAAGTGGCTTTTTAATTAATTAGAAAAAAAATTCCAATCTTATTATTCTGGAGCTGTTATAATTTATATGGTAGCTGCTTCAAGTTCCATGTTTCAATAAAGAATAATTGTAGAAAAGCTACAATTTTGTATAAATGCAGGTTCCCTCTGTGAAGGCCTACTTGGGTGTTTATGACTTTCTTTCTGGAGAGCATCTAAACAGTGACTTTGGACATGAATTAATTTTATTTGGGACTCCTACAAGCACTCTTCAGAGGCATTGTTAAAATTGGAACCAAAATATACAGTATCTCCTGAGATCCCACATCCTCAGAGATATCACAGCAACAGCAAAATCTTTGAAGATCTCACAAAGGAACTCCAAAATCTCTCAATATCATATGAAGTCAAAATACACTTGTGAGATCTGAATTTTGGGTGCTGTGATTGATCGCTGCTTTGATTGCAATGATTGACAGCTGTTAAATTATTTGAGAAAATCAAGTTGGAAAGGATCAACCTGAAAATCCACTGCCAGTCAGAGAAACCTAGGAGTCAATGACCTGCAAACATAGGATGTAATCAAAAGCTCTCAAAACAGTCCAAATTTCTCACCCAGTGCAAGGAATAAACAAATTTTAATGGCCAAAGACTGCACTTACCTTTCTTGGCTGAGGTTCACAAAAAGGGTGCCACATAGAGCATGGGCAGGACTGGATTGAGGGGGGAGAGATTTAAAGGTTTTCTTTATTCTTCTGTGATACATTTGTTCAAAGGCTTACATAAGAGTTTTCCAACTCAAAATGGCAGGAAATAAAGCCATCCTGGGGAGAGGAGGCTCCGAGAATGCCCCAAAAGGCCTAGGGGCCCCAAGTTACTCTTCCTTGTGCTCCAGCCTGAGTAAAATTAAAATAAGCACCTCATGCATGGAGGTGAGAAAGAGGAGAAGAGATTCTTTATTCTGTATTCTGTATCCTGCTGCCTCTGTCAAATTATTCCTAAGAGAATGCAGCCATTGGGGAATGGTGGGAGGGCTTCCCTAACTCAAAGAATTGAAATGGTGGTTTGCTTCAAATTTTCATAAAAATTGTCTTTGCATTGGTCAAATCTCAAACTATTGTTGCATCCTTGAGAATTTTAAAAATGTTTCCAGCCTATGGTATTCTTCCTCCAGCAAGAGTTTTTGTATACTCTATGTGCATTGCTTAGCTAATCATCACGAGGACCTGCATAAACTGGTAGAAAAGATTTGCAGTGCTAGATGAAAACTATTTTTTTAAGTGTGTTATGGAAGATTGAGGTGTTGTATATGGAAGAATATATCAGCTACAAGACTGATGTTGCACTGGGAAAAAAAGCTTTCACGTACTGAACACATTGTTGTTAATTGGACAAAATAATTCCTTGGAGCTGTTTCCTGCATAATTCTTTTAGCATGCTTTCTACTGAATTTAGAAACAAAAATAGTGATAAGACCATTTGACTAGATTGAAGACAGCTTGCATAGATTTTTGTTCGCCTATAGACGTTGCTTTTGAGAAAAGTCATAAAGAGCAGGAGGATAGGAAATTAGCCATAAAATTGAAGTCTTATAGCATACATTAAATAGGGCAGCTAACTATGCAGCATTATCTAGTGTTTTTCCTTATTACAACTTTCTGAAGTTATAAAAGTAAAATTGTTAAAAGCATCTCTGGTTATATGGTATTAAAAGAAACATGCCATCTTGGTAACCGCACTTCCGTATTGCCACAACTTGCACTCGTGAAAGATTGCGAAGTTGGAATTGATTGATTGACCTTTTTTTCCCCAAAAAAACCTTCCTTTGTTTCCTTGCACGCAGCGGCGGCAGATCGCAAAGGAGAAACGGCATGGGGCTGGGAGTCAGGTAAGGAAAGAAAGGCAATTTCTGGGGGGAGTGAGGATTTCTTTCCTTACCTGCCCCACTTGTTCCAAGGCAGCTTTCCGCTCAACTGCATTGCTCTTGCCAATGGCCCGACCACCCACTTTAGCACCCTCCCTCCCTGAGCCTCCGGCACTCCACCTGCTGCTTTGGTCGGCCTGCCAGCCCCCACATCAACACCCTGCTCACTGTCGCCCAGCACAGCCACCCCGGTGCTGCAGGGGCTGACCTGGCATGGGAAGGGCACACGTCCCACCCTCCTACCACCATACAGGGTAAGGTTGCCACGCCCGCCCCTGCCCAGATGCCCCCGTCTCCCCAAGCATTTTTTTTACTAACCTGCCTTTCAGCTGCATTCTATTTCTCCGCTTCTCAGCCTTCGCCGCTTGTTTGTGGGACTATCGGTAAAAACAAAAAAAAGTTCCATCAGACTTTCTAACTTCTTGAGACCTGCGCGGCTTCAGCAGGTGTCTGGCAGGAGGAGGGAAGCAACTGGTCTACCACCATGCTAGTGCCGCCGCGTTGCACAGGCCCTGCCCCACCCCTCGCACAAAGCGCCCTGTTCCCACTGCTCTGCTCCACCCCCCTGCATGGAGCGCCCTGCTACGCCACCCCACCCCCCGCAGGGAACGCCCTGCTATCGCCGCTCCCTCCAACCCTCACGCGGCACCTTCTTTCCAGCTCCGACGCATCACTTCCTCCGCCGCTGTGTGGGACTAAAAATAAAGTTCAATCAATCAATTCCAACTTTGCAAGATCTTTTTTTTCCCACGAGAAGTTGAAATTGATTGATTGATTGAACTTTTTTTTTTTTTTGCACATGGTGGCGGAGGCCTAAAGCGAAAAGGTTTTATAAAACCCAGTTTTAAAAGCCACTTGCCCGGGGAGATTTTGATGCAGGTTGCTCATGGACGGGACTGAAGGCCTAGGACTGGGACGACGGCGCATGTGCCCACAGAGAGGGCTCTGCGTGCCACCTGTGGCACGTGTGCCATAGGTTCACCACCATGGTCTTATAGCATACATTAAATAGGGCAGCTAACTATGCAGCATTATCTAGTGTTTTTCCTTATTACAACTTTCTGAAGTTATAAAAGTAAAATTGTTAAAAGCACCTCTGGTTATATGGTATTAAAAGAAACATGCCATCTTGATAACCGCACCTCCATTTTGCCACAACTTTCACTCTGTAACCCTTGAAAAGCAGTTTAATGATGATCTGCATACATTTCCATGTCTGCTGATCTCAACTTTTAATTACTGCCTTGCCTTGAGTTGCCACAGGTCCTGGAATAACAAAAATCCCTTTCCCATTTCACCCAAAAAGGAAAATTTAAAATTATATTCCCATTAAAAAAAATTTGTTTTGAGCAGCTCCTATGAGGAGAAAGTGAAAAGCTGCCATTCACCTTTCCCTTTGAAAGACTTGTCGTGCAGAGCTGGTTGATGCTGTAAGACTATAGTTTCTGCTGTATGGAAAATATATTGTTCAGAATATACATTGTTCAGTAACATTTCAAAGAAAACATTAGCTGTAATGCATTTTCCAATACACTAAAGCTGAGCCAAGAAAACAAAAACCTAGCTCAGTTTTAATCTTAGTGTATTTCTAAGCAGTACTACAAGGAGAAAATGGAATGACAACATGCGTGCCAAGACATTACCAGAGATTGGGGAACAAATCATTGTATTTACATAAAGTCATTGCATCTTTGTTGTGTTGATATTTTTGTAACTTGCTATAAACATACCATAGGATAACACTTGTGCAGCTTGGAGTTGAAGTCCATAAGACTTAAAGTTGCCAAGGTTGGGGACCTCTGGGTTAAAGCACAGAAGCTCCGAGTGTCCATAAAAGGGGATTACTGGAGCCCAGAAATTTAAGGGCAGGATGAAGGAAGAATTCAGTGCAATAATCCAGAGTTGCCCAACCTTTTTGGCTTTGTGGACCAATGCGGGGGGAGGGGGAGGGAATGGTTCTGCACATGCATGGCTGGCAAGAACACACACATGCAGCTCCATTTGCGTGAGCAATGTGCACGTGCACCCACTGCTCATACAAATGGAGTGCACATGCTTGCCCACTGCTCACGCCGTTTCCGCAGCCCGGTTGCCCAGCCCAGAGATTGGGGACTTCTGCTCTAATCCATGCATTTTTTCTAGAATTGTGAGATTGGAAGGCTAAGATTGGACTGTTGCCTGTGAACAGTCTAGAACAGAGTGTAGGCAAGGGAAGCATAATGAGACAACCTTTTTATGTATGGATTATCAGTGGGAGGTGGTGATTAAAGTCAAAGATCTTTGAGCAGTTCCTGCCCCCCCCCCCATTTCTGGGCAATTACCCTAGCTCAGTTATTGTTCTGAGAAAAAAATAACCTCTGAATGAAAAGAGGCATATAAATCAAATCAGTGAAACTCCAGTTAAGTGGCTAATAGCATATCTCAGGCTTCACACAACTCCAGTGTCATACAATCCAAGGCTACCTATGAAGGTGGTAGAGTGTGATTGCATGAATGTGGGAGAACATCCAAAGAGCTGAGGAGAATTGCACGTTAATTATGCTGCACCGCAAACAATCTGGTCTGAGTCGGCCAGCTGTGGGTATTCCTGGAATAAATATGTAACCTATCGCATCTTGAAGGATAAAGCCCAGAGGATTTTTACAAAGCCAGTTATATTTAATTTCATCCTTTATGATAACATTATCAGTTGCATTTATGCTTTCTGTCATTTAAAAAAAATGCTGATAAGCAATTGTAGGACTGCATTGTTTTAACTACTGAATGCTTGCAGTTACAGTTATTAAATGTGGAGTCCTTAATTGTTTCTCTAAGCTTGATTGTTTTCTTGCAGACGTTTCATTTCCCAAATTAGGTAACATCATCAGTGTTAGAAGGGAGTGGCATTTGTTCTCTGGTTATATACAAATGGCTTGCCCTGTCAATGTTGATGGGAGTGTTCGTGAGAGTTTCTTGATTAGGCTTTGTTTATTGAGTTGGTAGTTCCTTAATTGGGTCATTTTTACCACTTGATATTCATCTGTGCTTATATGAGTGTTGATTTCTGGTTAGGAGGGTTGGGGTCTTTTAGCTTTTTTTATTGCCTCTTTTGAATGGTATGCAGATGTTGTTTATCTCTATATGCCTGTTGATGGTTGATTTGTCTGAGTGCCAAGTTTCCAGGAATTCTTTAGTGCAGAGGTCCTCCCGGTCCACAGACTGGCACCGATCTGCGGCCTGCCAGGAACCGGGCCACGCAAGCGAGCAAAGCCCCATCTGTGCATGTGTGGGATCCAGGCAGCATGCAAAACCATGCCCCCCCTGGCCCATGGAAAAACTGCACTCTCTGGAACTGGTCCCTGGTGCCCAAACCTTGGGGGCCACTGCTCCAGCACTTTTGTACTTAGCTTCGTCTAGAATGTGCATATTCTTCTGGTTGAAACTATGGTTATGTCTGTCTATGTGTTGTGCAATTAAGGAATTTTCATCATATCTTCTAACTGCTAATTTGTGTTCATGGATACCTTCTGCTAGTCTTCTGCCTGTTTGTCTTACACAATGTCTATTACAGTCCTTATGTTGTATATTGGGCAAGCTCCATTATGATAATAAGTCAAGGACTACCCATAATCTATTTTTCTGTTATTTTAGCTAATAAAATTTTGCAGGGTCTGAAATGAACTATTGTATTTTATCTGAATGGCGTATACTTTTTAGTATAGTTTCAGTTAATTTCTTTTTCTTTTTTTCTATTCTTGTAACTTTTTAGAAAATGGGGAGAGCTTTTGTAATATCTTGAACAGAGCAAATACAGCAGACTACAAAGCTAAATGGTGAGAAATTTTCAAGTAAAAAATATGTCTAATTTAGAGTCCTCAGCAATTGACAGCCTTTTGAGACAGGTCAAGTAACAGAACAGGCAATACAAGCACAATAGATAATCCTTGACTTACAACCATTTGTTTAACAACTTTCAAAATTACAATGATGATGGAAAAAAAGAGACCAGCTCTTGCACTTATGACCATCACAGCATCCTCCTGGTCATATAATCAAAATTCAGATGCTTGGCAACTAGCATATATTTATGATGGTTGCAGTGACCCGGGGTCACATGGTCTTCATTTGTAACTTTCCCAGGGATCTATGACAAGCAAAGTCAATAGGGAAGCCGAGTTTGCAAAGTAAATGGGGGGGAAGTCAAGACTGCAGCAAAAAAGGTTATAAAATTGGGCCTGACTCACATAATGATGTCTTTACTTAGTGATGAAAGTTCTGGTCCCAATTGTTTCATTGTTAGAAAATATAATAGCAGAATCTGGAAAGCCTGCAAAAATGTCTTCTGCCCCCTCTTATACCAAACAAAATCAAGGCAGGGTTATTTTCAGTTTCCTTCTACACCCACACCTTTTCCAGGATTAAATTGTTTCATTTTCTTAATATTTCTTGCATTGTTTTATCAAAGTCATCTCTGTATTTGTCTAACCCAGTATTTCTCAACCTCAGCCACTTTAAGATATGTGGACCTCAATTTCCAGAACACCTCAGCCAGCATGTTGCACTCCACACATCTTAAATTTGCTGAGGTTGAGAAACACTGCTCTTGAGCACTACTGAAAGATCTGTTTGCTTAAAGAAAAGCAAATAATGAAATTCTTTATTCGGAACTGTCAGTCCCTGTGGGCCCATCAGCATTAACAATATATAAAAATAGGTAGTATACCAGGTGTGTTGGACCAGATCAAATAGTCAAAATGGCCATGATTGCAATCAAAGTACCACCTCTTTTTATGTGTAAAATGGGGACAGTGATTCAGTTATATGGTTGCAGCCACCATCTTGACTTTTTTTTATAACTCCCAGGGATGCCCCTGTGATAGTCTATTGATGCAAAATTAGTTTATTGCAAAAATCAGTTCCAGATCACTTTCAGATCAGCAATTCTTTCCACCACATGCCTTCTAATTCAGCTCAGGCATTATTTGGCACTTTGTCAGCTAAAACTGGAATTAAAACTATGGCTGAGCATGGACTTGATATAGTGCCATATTTTGCTTAAAAATCCCATAATACCCATTTCTACAGGTAGAATTGTTTTATTAACCAATGTAGTTCAGTAGGCCAGAAAGATCAGTATTTAACTCTTACTCAACTACTGCACTCAGTGAATGCTTTGTTCAATGTACTTTACAGAATTCTTCTTCTTCTTTAATGGTGCCTCTGAGTCAAAGCTGACTCCTGGTGACTGTCTGGGCTTGTCTCTGGAGTTTCCCTGGCAAGATTTTTGAAAGTGATTTTCCATTGCCTTCTTCCTAGGGCTGGGAGAGAGTGCTGCCCTAAAGTCATCCAGCTGGCTTTGTGCCTAAGCAGAAGTAGACCACTTCATGAAATCTTTTCTTTCTAGCCTGATCCCTAAAGCATTACACCAAACTGTTTCTTTTGGGGAGGATAAAATTAGGAGAAGCTGTTATGGATGTTCCCTTCAGGTCTCAGAGAAAAGATTTCAAGTGTAATAAATACAATAAAGTTATTATAACATATTTAAATAAGATCTTCCCAGCAAAGAGACTGCTCTTCTTGAACCTTACCTTTTGAATAAATAAATGATAAATATGTACCCCCCATAATTAGATGTTTCCTATGCGTTTATATGGCTGAAATAATCCTTTAGCTGAAGACTGTCACTTGAAAAAAAATGGCCTGCTTTTTTTGCAGCCAGAGCAATTGTTTATTTTATTTGAACTTTTAAAGTTTGCATCATCTTATCAATAGTTCATAATCCCCATTATTTGTCAAATGTCATCAACTGGATATTATTGATTCCAAGCCATTAGGTACACAGACTCACATACTGTTTATTAAAAATAAAGCATGGTGCAATTCCATATGTCTTTGTTATGAAACACTTCAATCACCAAAAACTGCTGTGGCATTCATAGGCGTTGCAAACAACAACTTAAGGCAGTCACAATTTCCAAAATCATAAGGTAACTACTACTATGGGATCTCAGGAAAGGAAAAATTTAAAAGGTTGCAGACAGGTATTCCAAAGTTCATCTTTGCCTGAAGCAAGAATGGGTCTCATATACAATACACAACGCATCACATAGGATAGTAAACAATAGCCACTACTGTCTGGCTTTTAAGGGAGGCTGAAGGTTAACAGATATTGCTAATTAGCACATGTATAAAAAAGTTGACAGAAATAGATCAGGCTTTTTTCTTTTCCTTTTATTTAATTATTATGACTTTTTTCTATCTTTTATGTATATTAACTTTTATTAAATTTATTTTGCCTATTTTCATTTCCTTCTATCAATATATCTACATACTGATACAGACACACATGTTAATTAACAATACAATGGAGATCTTAGAACAAAGCAATTTGTTCAAGACTTAAATTATTACCACATAACTAATATTTCAATGTGAGTTGCAATGGGTCTTTCCTTTTTATCTTATACTTAACTTTGGATGAAAAGTTAAAAGTTAAACTATCTTATTCCTTTAATAATGAATCCTAAATGACAGTTAATAATGATAGAATTTTTACTTTTGTGTTTTCATTTTCAATACTTTTTCTTTTTTTATTTTCAATACTTTAAGCTTTTTAATAATAGAATGTTAATAATTTTAATCATATTAAATAAATACTACTGCAATTAAATATTCATTGAAATAATACATTGTATCATGATTTATAACATTACAATAGAAAGGGGGGAAAAGAAAGCACATCTTTGCCTTTGAACTGAAGTATGACATTTAAAGCTTATTTACTATTCAGTGGAATTTATTTCCTAGAAAGTATATAATATCCAGAAGGTATTTCGTGTTCACCTTAACACAGGGGAGAATGCCTTTTCTACAATCGGATCTACTTTGACGTACCACATGAGATGTGTCTTTTCTTCTAGAATTCTTGTTTTAAAATTTGATTAACCAGCTTGTTTTAACAGCCCTAATTCATCTGGATTTCAGAAAGTTGAGTGGAACATATTAAATAAGTCTCTCTTTAAGCACTTTGGATGCTTGTGAAATCTTATGCATTCTCAATAAATAGTGTTATAAACTTTTAAATATTTACCATTATCACAGTACAGAGGCAAATGGCTTATCTATACATCTCCTATCAGTAGTGGTATCTATGAAAACCGAAGTTATTTGATTGATCCATTGTCATTTTTTATTATTCTATTATTATTTTTTAAATTGGAATTTTGAAAAATACACAGTAAGCGATCAACAATAACAACAAAGTAAAAACAAGCAATTTCTCATTCCTTCAGGACAAAACAGATTTCAAGTGTCAAGATATGGCTACAGATTGGTTGGTTTGTTTTACTATCTTTTTTATATATATACTTGATAATGAAGAGAGATATTTGTGAGGTGTTTTTTTTTTTCCTCCCTAACATATCAAAGTAACTTGGCTTTGGGCTCTAAGGCAGCTTGACTTAGCTTTTGGAGATCTTTCTGGCGGCAAAATATCCTGGGCCTTCTGGCTCCTTTAATCCATGTCCTTTATCAGATTCCCTTTCAAATACATCAATGAAATTGTTTTCTTTGTGTCTAGATTTTAAAATGTATCACCTTATTTACATTTATATTGTCTAGAATGTGTACTTTCTCTTACTCTCTCCTCTGTGTATTTATTAGTATATAAAGGATTCTTAAGCCACTGAGGTTTCTAATGTGTTTTTCTGTAATAATGGTCTCATCTTTACGAAGACTATACAGTATGTGTTCATTACCATATAAGGGATTTCTATAGACTAACCACTGTACAACCAATATTTCCTTCATTTCGTAATGTGCTTAGCAATTATTTTTAAACACACGACTATGACTCCAACTGATCCGATACACTGATTATTTCCACTTTACATCAGAGACTGTAATTCCAATTTTAACATATCCAAAGTAATTCCATTTTAATCAGTTACATATGACTCAATTTGGATTCATTTGTAAGATTATAGTTTACATATATACAGTATATAAACATGCATGTGTATGTGTGGAGAGAGAGTGGTGTTTTCCAGCATATAATGAAATAGTAGATAATAGAATTTTGAATTTACAGCAGGAGTCTCCAAACTTGGCAACTTTAAGACTTGTGGACTTCAACTCCCAGAATTCCTCAGCAGGCTAGCAGAGGAATTGTGGGAGTTGAAGTCCACAAGTCTTAAAGTTGCCAAATTTGAAGATCCCTGGTTAGAGGAAGTGAAGGTTCAAGTTTTTGGACCTCATAATGACAGATATTACCAAAAACATAGTGGAAAAAATAGGATATATGGCTGCCTATCTCACAAGAAATGATTTTGGGCAGCCATATCTTGGCTAACTCATGTTTCCACTCTCTCACTCTCCAGATGCTCTAGCAATGTTTCCACAGATTGATATTTTAAGTCCAGCATAAATCTCTGTTGTACACCAGCAAAAATCAAAGAAACACTTTCCTTCATTTTGTTGTTGACATTAGGAATAATCACCCTTTTCCTAAAAGATGTGAACAGCACCATTGCTGTTTTCTGATCATGATTCTGCAGCTGTGATCTTAGGGATACCTAGCATTGCAAGGTAACTGACAATGGTGTTTTGCCTGCTCTTGCTTTGTTGATGTTGTACCTCATCAGGGGATCAAGATGCAACACTTTATCCACGAAGGCTCACCCAATTCCAGATTTTCAGATAACTTTTTGGTGGGAAAGGATTTGGAGAATATTTTCTCTTTTTCTCCCTTAATTCCGGAAGCTGTCTGGATTATCTCCAATTCTTCTGAATCTGTAGATCAAATTATAAGAGTTATTCCACCATACATTTGTTATCTTCCAGGTCTTTTCCGTTAACAATGCATGCCAAGTTGACAATCCACTACACTTGTTTAGGGACTGATGAAACAATTGCAGCAGATGGACAGTCCGTGTGTACCTCATTTTATCCAAAATTTTGTTAAATGAGTTGTAGCCAATTTTACAATTTTTTTGGCTACATTTTTAAGTGAATCACTTCAGTTGTTAAGTGAATCATGTGGTTAAGCAAATCTGGCTCCCTCCATTGACTTTGCTTGACAGAAGGAAGTTTGCAAGTGACAATCACATGACCCTGGGATGCGGCAACTGTCAAAAGTTTTATCATGTGATCATGGGGATCATGTGACGGTCATAAGTGCAAAGATTAGTTGTAAGTTACATTTTTCAGTGCGGTGGTAACTTCCAGCTGTCATTAAATGAATGGTGAAATAATTTGAGTACTACCTATATAATGTGTGCATTTTTTCACATTATAGTGTAAGGTTTTTCTGTATGACAGATGATCTATGCATAAAAGATAATTCTGCTTGTCATACATTCTCTCTGTTTCCTTGTCATTAAAGTCACTAATTCCATTGAGCCATAACTAATACCTTGAATAAGTTGATAACTTGGGCAGTTGATCTGATGCCTCCTAAACATCCATGCCACCTAATGATCTATGATTAGTATTTCTTTTAAGAAATTTAAAGTTATTCCATGATTAGGTAGAAACCTGGGGCATAGACAGAAAGATTTTCGAGATGAATGCAATTAAGTACACATTAAGATAGGGGTGCCAAACTGGTGGCCCGCAGGCCGGATGCGTCACATGCAGGCCACGCCCACCCCGGCTCCACAAA
This sequence comes from Azemiops feae, assembly GCA_023970755.1. NCBI lineage: Eukaryota > Metazoa > Chordata > Lepidosauria > Squamata > Viperidae > Azemiops > Azemiops feae. The sequence continues at coordinate 168,467 of JALGBA010000848.1, read as the reverse complement.
GGCAAAAAACATCAAGATAAGTCATGATACAGCACGTGACATGATCACGTTTGACACCCAAGCATTAAGAGATCATTATTGTTAAAGAATCTAACATATGAAGACTCTTCCTTCAGACCTCATTCAGTGCAAACAGGCCGTGGCGGAACAGTTTAAAAATATTGAAGACAGAATTGGAAATGGATTATCCCACAGCCCTGCTAGATTCAATCCCTACAAATATGCTTTGGGCATTCAAATAAAACATTATTTATTTAAATCTTTATATAGCTGCTATCTACTAAGCAACTTCTATATTATACTAAGCATGAACTCTGCTATTGAAGTAGTACTTTCTTTCCCATGTATTCAATTTCCATCTATAGATGAACAAATTAAGAAATAAATTATAACAATTTTATGTAGTATATAGCACTTAATGCTTTAAGAAGCAAGGTCAGTTTTCACTTTTATTCTGTTCCACTAATTAATCTGCTGGTTGCAATTTTGATACCTGATTCAGTTGGGATTAATTTGATTCTGGTTCCTTCCTGATATGCTAAAATAGAGCCTGGCTCAGTCTCAGTAAAAAAGATGGCTAAATCCACCGGAATCTTCTTATTTTTAACTCTAGGGCAAAACTCAGCAAGAAACAAGAGCACCTGGGAAGTGTCCATGAACAGATTGGTACCACAGCAGAATCTCACAAGATGTCAGAAGTTGTACCTGCAACTTTACTAACTAGCTGTTTAGAGACCTTCTACTTTTCTTCTTAAAATAATTAACAGCATTAAAATTCTTTCGGAATCAGATTTGATTGGAAACTTAGGCAAGAACTAGAGAAGATAAGGAAAAAACTTCCCTCTATAACAGTGAAGAATGCTAATAATGTACAAAAACTTTTAAGATGGCTGTAATGTTGCATTGTACTTGAAATAGGACCCTAGAGATTAATAATAGCTTGCAAAATAAGTAAGCTGACATTCTGGCAGAAGTTTTAAAAGATTTTAAGAACTGCTGTGAACAGAGGAAGAATGCTGCATTAGAATGATACCAATTTTAGCCACTTAAATTTAACAAGACAGATGGCATAGACAGCTCTATAAGCTGGTGAGATTCAAAGTGCAAGATTGTGAATTTGGGGTTTTTGAAAACTTTGTGGTCAGAGATTATTTTTTGCATCTCTGATTGAGAGCTGAATGGTTAGAATGATGTTTCTCAACTTTAACAACTTTAAGATTTGTGGACTTCCACTTCAACAATGGCTGGCTAGGGAATTCTGGGAATTTAAGAACACCTGTCTTAAAAGTAATCAAGAATGAGAAACACAGGGTTAGATCATCCAAAGGCTCATGGGAAACATTTACAGAGCTTCAGCCTTTATTCAAGGACAGGCCTTTACAGTTGTAAATGAATCACAGCTCCTGCCTTCACAGGGAACAGCACCCATCAGACCTAGTCTGCAAAAATCCAGCTGACCACTTAATGATAGCAAAAGATGCAAAAACTTAGAATTCTTTACTATCATTAAGTAGATAGAATTCTTTATTGGCCAAGTGTGGTTGGACACACAAGGAATTTGTATCCGGTGCATAAGCTCTCAGTGTACATATAGTAATAGTGATAATCATGATCATAAACAACATGAAAATACATTAATCATAAATTGTAAAATTACAACACTTCATCATAAATAATAAGATGCAACATTTAGTGATAGTCATAGAATACTAACTAAGCAAACAACATAAATCATACTAGGATACTAAAAACAATATAAATTGTAAGATACAAGCAACAAAGTTATAGACATAAGATGATAGGTAATAGGAAAGATGATAAGTATCATAGTAATGCAGCTTTACTAAGTAGTTTGACAGTATTGTAGGAATTAGTTGTTAAGCAGAGTGACGGCATGGGGGGAAAAGCTGTCCTTAGGTCTAGTTGTTCTGGTGTGCAATTCCCTATAGCGTCGCTTTGAGGGAAGAAGTTGAAACAGTTTATGTTATGTCCTGGGCCTTGCTGAGTCATTCAGCAAGGCTCAGGAAGGCTGCAGGAAGGTTGCAGAGACCCGGACAGACCACGTGTCTGCCCGGGACCCAGACATGCTGTCTGCGGCCTTGCGCACATGCGCAAGGTGGGAGAATGGCCTGCAATGATTGGATGTGCATCCCCTTGCAAGGGAATATAAAAAGCCAGTGGTCATTGTGTTCTTGCTTCTGTTCTGTGACTGTGTTTCAATAAAGAGAGATCCTTGTTGTGAACCAGTCTCGTCTCGATGTCTTCTTTGCAAAAACAGAACATTGGCGATGAAGGTGGGATTCGCTGCAAAGGAAGACAAAGAAGAAGAAGCTAGGGCTGACTCACCTGAAGGCCTGAAGCGAAGAGAAGTGCGTCATCCAGAAGAAGCAACCGCCTGCCAGTATGAAGATGCTGGAGGTGGGCTTGGCTTCGTGGGACCCCTTCTCCTTCCTTGCGGCGAGAGACGTCAAAGAGGCTATCGGTCACAACGATGTCCAAGCTGGGCTGAAGTTGCAGCAAGACAAATGCAAGATTGGTGTAACATCCACCGAATTTCTAGGTTTTCGTATTGATGCTGAAGGCATCCACCCTGCAGAGTCTAAATTCAAGGCCATTCAACTGGCCCCTAGTCCCCAGTCAAAAGCTGAACTCCAGGCTTTTCTGGGCCTACTTAATTTTTATCATTCATTTCTCCCCCACATTGACCAATTGCGCTGGAGGCTTCCCGGCCATGTTTCCGCTCCGGGCTTTGCTCTCGGGGGGGAGGGGGACCCCAATTATGATTGTGGACCACAGTCTCTCCACGAGGGCGCTTATCCAAATGTTCCTCCACATGTTCCAGGTGGGGGTCTTGCCATGGAGACGGCTCCTGACTCTGGCATAGACTCCGGGGGTCTTGCCATGGAGGCGGCTCCTGACTTTGGCAGAGGTCCCTGGCTAGGTGTAAATGGCCATAAATCGGCTACTCAGGGTACCCCTGCTGCTGGTCTTGGGCTCGAGGGACAGTGCTCCACCCCACCAAGGGACTCGGGGAACTCAACCCCACCAAGGAACTCTGATTTGGGTTTGGTGGATCCAGCCAGTCAGCAGTCAGGGGGAACCCCTGAGTTTTCTGGATGACAAAGTCCTGGTTTGTTTTGCGCAAACCGGGAGCAGGCACTCCAGGCACCTATTCCCAATTCTCCACCTATAACTACACCTGCACCTAATCTGGCTCCACGGAGATCAGAGTGGGTTAAGGGTCCTCCTAAGTATTTAAAGGAATACGTAAGGTCCCTGTTTACTATACAGGAGGTTTACTAGTCCTTGCCATCTGAGGAAAACAATTGCAGTGCTGCACTGTTAATATTGTCAAAAAGAGAAAGTCCGTGTATATAACTGGGAACTGAAGGTAATGGGTTGCAAGGAGTAAAGGTTGAATGTATAACGTGCCAACCGGCCTGCTATGATGTGTTTGTATGTAAAGTGTTAAACAATATGTTAAATTGTTGTTTAATCCAAGGGGGGAGGGGTGTTATGTCCTGGGCCTTTGTGTTCTTGCTTCTGTTCTGTGACTGTGTTTCAATAAAGAGAGATCCTTGTTGTGAACCAGCCTCATCTCGATGTCTTCTTTGCCAGAACAGAACAGTTTATGTCCAGGATGTGAGGGGTCTGTAGATGTTTTCACAGCCCTCTTTTTGACTTGTGCAGAACAGAGGTCCTCAGTGGAAGGCAGGTTGGATATCAGTTGTTTTTTCTGCAGTTCTAATTATCTGTTGAAGTCTGTGTCTGTCTTGTTTGGTTGCAGAGCCAGAGTTATAGAGGTGCAAATTACAAACTCAACAATTACTCTGTAGAACTGTATCAGTAGCTCCTTGGGCAGTCTGAGCTTTCTGAGTTAGCACAGGAAGAGCATTCTTTTTTGATGACATTTTTGATGTTAGGTGTCCATTTTAAATCTTGAGATATTATAGAATCTAGAAACTTGAAAATCTCTGCTGTTGATACTGTGTTGTCTAGTATTGTAAGAGGGTGTAGAATAGTAGGGTTTCTCCTAAAATCTACTATCATTTCTACAGTTTTGTGTGTGTTCAGTTCAACATTGTTCCGGCTGCACCACAAGGCTAGTTGTTCAACCTCCCATCTGTATGCAGATTCGTCATTGTCTCGAACAAAGCCAATTACTGTTGTATCATCTACAAACTTCAGTACTTTAACAGAGGGATCCTTTGAGATGCAGTCATTGGTATATAGAGAGAAGAGTAGTGGACAGAGCATGCAGCCCTGGGGGGACCCTGTGCTAATTGTACAGGTATCTGATGTGATTTTGCCTAGCTTCACTTGCTGCTTCCTGTCTGTTAGAAAGCTTATAATCCACTTACAGGTGTGGTCAGTCACGGCTAGATGATTTAGTTTAGTGAGATGTATTGGGGGGTTAGATTTTATTTATTTATTTATTTGTTTGTTTGTTTGTTTGTTTGTTTGTTTGTTTATTTATTTATTTATTTAACTTACATGATACCCATCTTGCCAAAGGCAACTCTAAGTGACTTACAATCAATTTTTTATTCTACCTTTATTATTGTACTATACCATACCATTGCATTGTATCACATCACATCATATTCGTTACTATATTTGGAGCTCAGATCTAGTGGCTCTAGCAATAAAAGATATACTCTGGTACAGTGCAAAAATCTAAACAGTTTCTTGTAAAATTTTCTGCAATAAATAGAGCCCCTTGGCTACGAAGAATCTTACAAAAGACAACACTAAAGTCTGATTCTGTATCTGTCCTGTTTTTGATGCAATGTACTATCAGTATGAGAGTCAAAATTACTGTGCAGAAATGTGCAAAACTAAAAAGGATGCACCTCCTTTTTAGGCAAATTTTGCTCTTCTCTAGGCTCAATACATTCTTTATTCCTCAGAGCAGTATCTCCATAAATGTACCGGACAAATCAAGATTTTGGAATCTTGTTTCTATGTTGTAGTAATTGGCTTAAGTATATTTTTCAAATTTAGCTGCAGGCAGAACCATCTTTTGAATCATTGCCAACCAGCATATGAAAAGCTCCTACAAGCATATTACTGGGAGCCTTTGATAAGGCAAGGAATAAGCCTAAATTAGTCATAAATGCTCATTGCAAAACTGACTTTCATGAAATGACTCTAGAGTTTTACGTCAGGGCATGGTGAAACATCCTGCTTGAGCAAACCAGTTTGTGTCTCATTTGACACACATCTGCTTATGACAGCTTATGCATTGAGTTCATGGGATATTCTTGAAATTAAGGATTTTTTTCTGAGAATATCATCAGCTTTTTTTTTAAAGGACTAATGTGTTTGTCTGATACCCAGCATGATTGTGGACCCTACAGTGTTTCCAGTGGGTCCATACAAATCCTGTATGCCACAATTGTTTAGCACTTAGGCAAGGTAAGAAAGCAATTCCACATCTACCAAGCCAACTGCATGGTTCAATAGCTTTATGATTAATGAGAAAAATGTTTTATCTTTGCTTTGATTCTAGAGTCCTCAGCAAGGCCATAAAACATGCATCACTTTTGATTATCCATTACTAAAGTATTATCAGAAATATTGAAGGCAAGATGATTATATTAGATAGGCAAGAAGAAGTCAGGCAGATTTGGTCTCTGATGGAATTGGAAGAATAATTAAATCTGTCCTAAGAGTTCTTTTTTGTGAAATGTTGATTTTTTAATCATTCTGTTTTAGCACAGACAGAAGTCTCAAAATTAATTTCAGATTGTAGACTAGTCAGATTAAAGACCAGCAACAACCTTTGATTATTGAGAAGGTTAATCAATATCTACTGGAGACTGTAATAAGTATACCTTGAAGAACATATTTGAAGGAATAAAAAAAATTAGCATTTTGCATGATACAATTAAAAATATTTGACCAAAAATAAACTCCCATATCACTAATTTATAAAAAAGCACTAATAGCATGGCAAACCATTTGCTTGGAATCAATAGAATTTTAACAACCTGTAGAGAGAAAATTAAACATTCTGCTAAAATCTAGATGTACTAATGAAGTGTATTAGAGCATCAGCCAAGAGAAAAGAAATATAGAACAATCCATAGGCATTTTTCATAATAAAATATACAGATCAATCTAAGGTGACACATAGTTTGGACAATAAGATGAACCATATGACAATATAATTAAAGTCTTCTGATTTACCTAACACTGACTTGTAGAAAATACAGATTTCTTAAAGTCATATTGGTTTTATAGGAACCACAGTTCTATCAATATTAATTTATTCCTGCTTATTCTGACTCTACATGATCAGTACAATTTATGACATCTGTGTCTATAAAACATTAGAAATAAAAACAATATTAAACCAATCTTACCATCTACTGCATCTGAGTGAAATAATAAGCTACATCAACGTTTTTCTTACTTCTGTTAAAGAATAAACTTCTATGGTTTAAATAAGGGTAATTTTTAAGTAATTAATTCTACCTATGATAGAAATTGAAGCAGGCAAGGACACCTTTGAGATTTGGGACATTTTCTCACAATGACCACAAAGAAGGGATTGACCTGTCACCAAATACTCATTTACCAGAAGACAAACTAATGGCATTAATCCCCATCACTTTCTTTGGCTCTCTAAAATGATGATAACCACCATTGCTTACTTTTGTCATTTTTCTGGGCAAGTGTGTATTCTTTCAATAAAATGGTTGTAATCCATGCCATTTTATCTTTCTAAGAATGCCTCTGAGATTTACATGGGACCAAAAACATTCTTGGAAATAAATATGAATCTTGAAATGGATGCTTTGCATAAGGATGGTTTATTATTGTCTTTTAAGTAAACTCTAATAAAATAACAACTGGTGGAGACATGAAGCATGGTAGGCATCAAGGGAAATGTTCTGAGATATCTTAGCACTTCCATCCTTAATTGGGACTTATATTATGAAGAAATCTTAACCCTTTAATCCAAAGGTTGCTGAGAGTTTCTGGGGAGCAAGGATATCCATGGGTATCAGAAGAATAAAAATGGCAGCCATATCTGTGCAGTGAAACCCCACATCTTTTATCATGCTTTGTGTAATTATAGCTGGTATCCCACAGGTAGGATTGCTGACTTTTTTTAACCCCCCCCCTCCTAGAAACATTCCTACTGAGGAGAGTCTGTAGGAAGACTTTGCTTTTTACCATACCACTGGCAGACTGCAAGAGATCTGTGAGAAGGCTGGAGTGGCATTATACCATTTGTAGAGACCTCAGCATTACCTTCTGTTACCTTCTAAGTCAAACTGATCCCAACGCTGTAGACTTTACTGGTAGGAGGTTTGCTTAAAACCTCATTTTAGGTATCCTGGTTGGCAATACTCACAGGTGTTATAATGGCCAGGAGTGTTTATAACATGGTGGAGAACAAAGTACATCGCTATTTTAGGAAACCATATTTCAAGTACATATATTTCTATTGACTGAAGTTATAATTTCAAGATGATATCTGGAAAATTGCTGAGTTTACACGTCTAAACCTTAACAATTGTGGGTTTTGATGAGTAAACGTCAATAATATGGGACTATTTGAAGGATGCCCAGTGGTGGGGTGGGGGTCCAAACAAGATCACTAGGGGTGAGGGATCGAAGGCTGGGGACCAGGTATCTTGGGCAGTGTCCTATCAGCAGCTTCCTTGCTAGCAGGCTAATACATTCAATGGCTGCTGTGCTCGTTGAACTGCAGACTTGCCACCACATCTATGGAGGTAAAAGAGATGTGGGATCTGTTCCTTTAGAGAAAAAGTTTGTCGATCTTGATGTAGAATAGTACCTATGTCATTTTTTGTTATTATCTTAATCAGTTGGGTTTGAACATCTCTCTGACTTCTTCCTTATGGAAAATAGTTTTCCACTATTGGCTTCTGCTGTAGTGCCTCTTTAAACATAAAATTATCCTTTCTTATAATCTGAAATGAGATGTTTTGGTATTCCAATCCTTTTCCTTCAATGACTGATATAAATTTGTATTTGTTCTAAATATATACTGAGTTATTTTCAGGCAAGAAGGCAATCATTCCATAGACACAGCAGCTCACAATTGCAGATTCGTGTCCTTTCATCTTCACCTTTGTTTCTTTCAATAATACCAAATGAAAAGCTTTTATTTCTGAATGTGGACTAGCTCAATCAGTGACAACATTAAAGTAGGCTTGAGTTTTGGCACCACCGGTAGGTAATTTTGAGGAGGAACATTCATCAAGAGAGGGCACTTGTGGTGGTGGCATCCATCCTACAGAAGCCTCTGCATTTGAATTGGGGTAAGGCCTCAACATTTTTGTCTGTTGGTTAAGATAACTTTTTTTTTTTTAGATTTCAGAGGTTTCCTTGCATTATCTTTGAATGGGTTTGGTCCAATCAGTCTTTTTAGTTCTATGTTGCATTGGTTATGAATGAAGTGTAGTATAGTATTATGTACTTTTATTAACACTAATATTTATTGTAGCATTTTTAATAGCGGTACAAATAGATTGCAGTGTATTAGATTACTGAAGAAGAAATGCTGAACTTTTATTCCAACCTGAATGACGTTTTTTTTAATATATGGAAACAACTTTACACTTCAGATTACTCAGTAATTAATCCCAGTCAGCCAGGCGTTAATTGGTGAAACCTAAGATAACAATCTGGGTGATAATGATCCTTTCCCCAGTGTGTAAAAACCAACTTTTACCAACGTTAGCTTTTACTCTTTGAAAAGTTATTTTCTCCCCCCTCCCCCAAAAAAGACAACTGTAGAAATATAGCTTTATTGATTTGTAAAGCAAAGCCTGAAGAATAAGAAGCAAACCAGACAGGTTAAAAGGACTATCAAACTGAATATTTGGGAGACCACTACAATAGAGCAAGTTTGGTCTAGTACTGGTTTAAGGCATTGGGCTAGAAAGTGAGAGACTGTGAGTTCAAGTCCTTACTTAAACCATGAAAGCCTGCTGGGCCAATCACTCTCTCTCAGCCCACCTCACAGGGTTGTTGTCAGGGTAAAATAGCAGAAAGGTGTATTTGACATGTTCTCTGCCTTGAAATATTTGTAAAAATAATAAAGGAGGGATACAATTAAATAAATAACATAAATATAATAAGAAATAACTGATATATTTGCATGTGAATTTACAGTATTTATCATTAGCTTTTCTTGATTTTGAACCACTTCTTATTTTTCCTTGACTGATGCAAACACCCATAGGCAGGCAGAGTTAAACACATAGACCCCATCCTAGTGTAGATCCTGCCCTTAAAATCCTAACCCCAAACTGGGGTTAGCCACCTGATATCTTTTAGAATAGGGAGATGAGTATTCTGAGTGCATGGGGAAGGTTGTGCTCAGGTGGAGACCAAAACCTTTTTAACATTCCAATCTTGAGTGCGCTTTGGACAAATCCATCCTTTCTGCTTGGCCCAAAAGCAATTCCTGAATGCGGGAACGGATGATGATCTCCTCCTACACTAGCCCATCTCAAGAACACCCAGCAATATTTCTTTTTTCCCCCAGTCTTGATTAAAAAAACGCTCTTGACCACTTAAGCTCTTCAAAAGAGTGCTTCAGTCTCCAGTGCTTCATTCCAGTCTAGGGGCAACCTCAGCTTCAGTTGGCTCCCGTGCCTGAATTGCTCTCTCCTTGAAACAACAAGTTGCTGCCAGGTTTGCCACATTGTCAAATTCTCCACTGATTGGCAGCTGTCATTTTTAAAAAAAATATAATCTTGCAGTTTATCTAATAATGATTTATTAAGTCAATGAACTATCTTCCCCTTGTGTTTTGCCATCCACTGTAGAACCTTATGCTCCATAGAGTTTCTGTCCAGATGTTGAAGCACATTCCATTTACTTTCTTTTTTCTTAGACAGAAATTATAGTAATTTTTAAAATCTTGGTTTACAGTTTGAGTCATGCTGATCGTTAATTACTGCAAAATAATTTGATTTTACCATAACATTATAATACTGATTTAAAACCAAAGCAAGCCTTGGTTATATTTAATTACCTGGGTTTGTACAATATAAAAAATAAAAAAGTCATGATTTTCAAATTGAAATGACTTGTTTTATACCTTATGCTAAGCCAAAATTAAGCTAAATATGTTATGGATTACTGTGTTGTATAAATTGTGCATTTATGTAACAATTGCACAATGGAATTTGTCAGTCAGTTTCAAATATTAGTGATAATAGTGGAATTTGATGTAACAGTGCTGTGTTCACAGTTTTCCTCCATGCTTGTAGCTAATCCAGACTGTGAATGGGCAGTTATTGGACAGAGGGAATTAAATTGTATGTCTAACTGTGGCATATGTTATTCTTTCTGGTCTGTCCTCAGTTTTGTAAAGAGAAGCTTCTGGAAATGTAGGATAAAATTCTAAAAAAAATGAACCTGAGAATAATCCCAGTAATCTATTTAGAATGATCCAAATTAATTTTTGGTTGTTATTGTGCAAGAGAACAGTTCTAAATAAATATCTAATTTAGGTGGCTTCCTACATTAGCAGGTTGGTTGGTTGATTGATAGGAAGCCAGGTAGAAATTTGCAGGATTCCATAACAATTTTTTCCCCCAATTATAAAAATAAAGAAAAAAATAATCTGAAAGTATGGAGAAAACCTTAAACAACCCAGCCATGAAATATGTGTGTGTAAATATGTATGCATGCTTTTGATGCAAAAACTGAAGAAATGCTTAAAATGTTGACTGAATTGTATATGAATTATGTCTCAAAGCACATATTCTTTTACTATTTAAAAGACCAATATGTTTATTAGGGCATACAGTATTATGGATTACGGTCTACTGTATCATGAATATATTTTTATGAATAATATTAAATATAACAACAACAACAACAATAATAGGAATATGAAATAGGATGCGGACTGAGCTGGACAGAAAAAAAACTAAATGTAGTTTAGGGTTTCCTGCCTGAGCAGGGGGTTGGACTAGATGACCTCCAAGGTCCCTTCCAACTTTTTTTATTATTATTATTATTATTATTATTATTATTATTATTATTAGTAGTAGTAGTAGTAGTAGTAGTAGTAGTAGTAGTAGTAGTAGTAGTAGTAGTAGTTATGATCATCTTATTAACAAAGGTCTTTCTTCAGTACTTCAGTACTCATTAGGCAATGCTCAAGGTACAGTAATGTTCATAATTTAACAATCAGTGGCATAATACAAGGCTTAAACCTGCCAGGATGATAGTTTTTTTAAAATTGTGTTTGCTTAAGCCAAAAGAAATTTAGTGGAACATCTTGATGAACTGTACTCTGCAGCTTCTAAAATTCCTTTGTTCAAATATGGCCACGAGCAATGTCAGTGATAGAATGAGTGGCCGGAAGGACAAAAGAATTCTCCTAGTTTTGGAAACTGCATTATTGGCAAACTGAAGGACACATCACTTTCAAAGATAATAAAGTGTATTAACTTTCATAAGTGGTTAAATCTGCCCAAATTTATCCTATTCCACCTTATCCTGTGTTAAGAAAAGTGAAGCTCAACCAGCAATAAGTAAAGAAAAATAATTTACCAGCCTCTTTATTGTGGCAAAATACAGGCAGTCCTCGACTTACAACAGCTCATTTAGTGACCATTCAAAGTTACAATGGCACTGAAAAATGTGACTTATGACAGTTTTTCATGTTTATGATTTCACAGTCATGTGATCAAAATTCAGATGCTTGGCAACTGGTTCATATTTATGACCTTTGCTGTCTCCCAGGGTCATTTGATCACTTTTTGTGACCTTCTGACAAACAAAGTCAATGGGGGAAGCAAGATTCACTTAACGACCAGGTTACTAACTTATCAACTGCAGTGATTCACTTAACAACAGTGACAAGAAAAGTCGTAAAATGGGGCAAAACTCACTTAACAAATGTTTCACCTAACAACAGAAATTTTGGGTTCAATTGTGGTCGTAAGCCGAGGACTTACATGTAGAGACTCTGAGGAAGGTTGCACCATTTACACCAGTACATACTTTTCTGCCAATCCAGAATTAGCTAACTAGCTTTGGTATCATTTCCATTGACACTGTACAAGTATTGCAACTAATGTTTCAGATTGTACAGTTTCTAATATGCTATTAGATTTTTAAAAAATCAAATTGAACTAATGTGGCAGGGCGTCTTTGGTGGAAATCTAGCCTAGTGAGAGATATGATTTCTCAGATAAAGTGTTCGGATACTTTTGTGTGAAGAGTACAGGCTTCCCCTCTCCCCTAGCAGGCAATTTTTCTAAGCAGAGCCGTAGAACTTACTTATTTTTTACTTATACTCAACTTATATAGCTGTCCATCTCAAAAATATGTCTCTGGACAATTCACAGAAAATTTAAAACAGTATATAAAAACACCAGAACTATGCAGAAATTATTTAAGAACAATAAAAACATTTAAAAATGTATACAACAAAATGCAATAGCTGAGGCATTCTAACATCCATTAATAACAGTACAGCTATACTACACAGGCTCTACCGCCCTCCTGCTCCCTTCACATCACATTAAAAACATGACACAAAGTTGCCTGCTAACTTTTTAGAGGCATGTTGTTGTCTGCCTCTCAATCCCAACCTTGGTTCTAAAGATGCATCTCCAGGCATTTGGGATGCCTGACTAGGCATAAAGTGGGCTTCTTATAGACATGGCTTACTGCCATTCTAGACTTTTTTCTAAATGCAATGTCAATTGTGTATTGGCAGAATGCTAGACTAATCATTTCAAAAAGGGATTGGCTCTTCCGTTGATTTAAGATGGAAAAGACAGTCATGTTGCTGATTTCATTATGAATCATTGCATTAAAACTGTTCTCTGATTCTATGAACCAAACATAGCTGTGCATTTTATTGTTTATATTAGTTAAGAGGGGCAGAGAGGAGGCTAAGAGAGGAGGCATCAAATTTACCAGAAGAGCACTTCCCATCCACTGCACCAATCTGTCAGTTACACTATTTTTGGATACAAGTTTAGCATTCTCCCAAAAGATTGCTAGACCTATGTTCAGAAATGATCTGCACAGTAAGCCACTAACACACCATACACCTGCCCACAATTGCCAAGGCTTATTTCCCCATAATGGACAGTCTTTGTCTTTCTAGTCAGCATGCATGATGCTATATAGGACAGGAAATATAGCCAAGGCAATCCATCAATTTCTTCCTTTAACTTTAACTTCTAAGGACATCATTTATTTGCAGTGTTTTTTTTGTAAAAAAAAAAAAAAAGGTGCCGGAACTCACACATCTCATACAACCCACTTTGCCTACCCTACAAGGTTCCATCCAAAAAAGGTGCCTGAACTCCGTTCTGAGCGTTCTATGAGAAAAAAAGCCCTGGTTATTTGTCTTATCACAGAAGCAGAACAATAGGATATCAGGGCAGAGCAAATTTTGGTGGCATACTTTTCTTCCAGTTCAAGGAGAGGAGAAATTTACATGGCTGTGAGGAAAAGGCCATAGCCAGACTAAAATCTGCATGAATCCACATCCCAGACTAAATCCTATAGAAAGTCTGTTCTTGTCTTAAGTAGATATTCTAAATGATCATCTAAATGAACACTTCTAATCTGGTCATCCAACTACTGATTGGTGAGTTTGAATCTTCTTCTTACTATCCTCTTTCTCTGGAAAACAATATTTTATGAAACTTGCATATTTTAAGTTAGCAGGCTTAAGGCTTAAACACCCCAAAGTAAAGTAAAGGGGGTACAAGATTTTGAAGTACATAGGATCTCCTCCATAAAAATTCTCAACCATACAGGTTTTTTTTTTATGTTTCATTCATTTAAAAAAAGTACTTGTCCATTCCTAACTTCTGTTGGTGTGGCACTTGGCAAGGAGAATTAATTACAATTTTCTGCCTAGCTTAAGGAAAAATCTTATTGACATGCTAGACTGCTCAGTAAACATGCTTAACTGGTTCTTAAAGCAATTAAAGGGAAGTTCTGGCAAAGAAGTTGTCTTTTCCCATATCTCAAGCAGTAAGTCTGGTTTCTAATTTGTCCAAGCTGAGTCTTGCTGTTGGTATTGCACCACGACTTGGCTGCTGTCCCACCTTGCATGGTCGTAGGTAGATACGCCCTGTTTGTCAAAAACTGTAATGTTTACTTTAAATATTACAGTATTTAAAGATTTGCAGGGAAGATCCTGGTTTGTGATCCAATTACTTTTCTCAGGGTGCCATCAGTATTTTCAAAACAGCTCATAATACAGTATTTTTATTTTCTGGAAAATTATTGTGTGTTTTTGTCGCCCTTAAGGTTAAGCAAGGTAGAATATTTACAGCATTATTTGGTTTCTACAATAAAGCTGAGTGCATCCTTCCTACTCCAGTTTGGATCTCACCATATCTTTTTAGCAGATCTAAAATGACTTCTTGAGTAACATTTCATCCCCTTTGCTGCAGAATATTTCAGGTAGATGTGTTGTCACAGAATTAGGTTATTCTTTTGACCACTTGAATTGCATGAGCAATGGAAACTTTCTCTCCAATTTTTGACAGGTCATTTAAAAAAACAGTATGTTGATAAGATGGGAATTTCAATGAAAGTAGAACATTAAGAACATGAATATTGTACTTGGTGATATAATATTGGTATATTACTCCAGTTCTGATTGCTAAAATGAACACTCATTTTCTAAATATTGTGGGAAATGTAATGATCAGATTGGATTTTCTTTTCATTTTTGGTGGCAATGTTCTAAGGCTAAGCTATTATAAAAAATATCAATACATACATTAGAAAGAAACATATGTTAAAAAGCTGAATTTCCTTTTCAATCTGAGATAGTATTATTAAATTTTACTAAAACCATATATCCCCATAAATTATACTGAATTAGCTTTGCATATATTAACTGCTGTGAGAATAGCTTATACTTCTTATTGGAAAGGATCGGTGATACCCTTGTGGAAGTATGATTAACTAAGTTGTGGGAACATGCTTCAATACCTAAAATAATTTCTCAAAATTAAAACCTGATATAGAATATAACTCAATTTGGAAACCATTTCTGGATTATTACACATCTACAGTTTGGGCTTCTTCTTACTTAAAATATTATTTCAGCTTTACAAAGTCCTTTAAATCAGAGCATGAATAGAATTTATTGTGGTTTATATTATTTTGCTAATTATACTGTGCTAACTACTGCTTCTGGAATTTATGGGATTTTTTAAGAACATTATTGCAATATAGTGCACTGTTTTGTTAAATAATATACTTTACAGTGGGGCAAAAAAGTATTTAGTCAGCCACCAATTGTGCAAGTTCTCCCACTTAAAAAGATGAGAGAGGCCTGTAATTGTCATCATAGGTAGACCTCAACTATGAGAGACAAAATGAGAAAACAAATCCAGACAATCACATTGTCTGATTTGGAAAGAATTTATTTGCAAATTATGGTGGAAAATAAGTATCTGGTCAATATCAAACGTTCATCTCAATACTTTGTTATATATCCTTTGTTGGCAATGACAGAGGTCAAACGTTTTCTGTAAGTCTTCACAAGGTTGGCACACACTGTTGCTGGTATGTTGGCCCATTCCTCCATGCACATCTCCTCTAGAGCAGTGATGTTTTGGGGCTGTCGCTGGGCAACACGGACTTTCAACTCCCTCCAAAGGTTTTCTATGGGGTTGAGATCTGGAGACTGGCTAGGCCACTCCAGGACCTTGAAATGCTTCTTACGAAGCCACTCCTTCGTTGCCCGGGCGGTGTGTTTGGGATCATTGTCATGCTGAAAGACCCAGCCACATTTCATCTTCAATGCCCTTGCTGATGGAAGGAGGTTTGCACTCAAAATCTCATGATACATGGCCCCATTCATTCTTTCCTGTACACGGATCAGTCGTCCTGGTCCCTTTGCAGAGAAACAGCCCCAAAGCATGATGTTGCCACCCCCATGCTTCACAGTAGGTATGGTGTTCTTTGGATGCAACTCAGCATTCTCTCTCCTCCAAACACGACGAGTTGTGTTTCTACCAAACAGTTCTACTTTGGTTTCATCTGACCATATGACATTCTCCCAATCCTCTTCTGGATCATCCAAATGCTCTCTAGCAAACTTCAGATGGGCCCGGACATGTACTGGCTTAAGCAGGGGGACACGTCTGGCACTGCAGGATCTGAGTCCCTGGCGGCGTAGTGTGTTACTGATGGTAGCCTTTGTTACGTTGGTCCCAGCTCTCTGCAGGTCATTCACTAGGTCCCCCCGTGTGGTTCTGGGATTTTTGCTCACCGTTCTTGTGATCATTTTGACCCCACGGGGTGAGATCTTGTGTGGAGCCCCAGATCGAGGGAGATTATCAGTGGTCTTGTATGTCTTCCATTTTCTAATTATTGCTCCCACAGTTGATTTCTTCATACCAAGCTGCTTGCCTATTGCAGATTCAGTCTTCCCAGCCTGGTGCAGGTCTACAATTTTGTTTCTGGTGTCCTTCGACAGCTCTTTGGTCTTCACCATAGTGGAGTTTGGAGTGTGACTGTTTGAGGTTGTGGACAGGTGTCTTTTATACTGATAACAAGTTCAAACAGGTGCCATTAATACAGGTAATGAGTGGAGGACAGAGGAGCCTCTTAAAGAAGAAGTTACAGGTCTGTGAGAGCCAGAAATCTTGCTTGTTTGTAGGTGACCAGATACTTATTTTCCACCATAATTTGCAAATAAATTCTTTCCAAATCAGACAATGTGATTGTCTCGATTTGTTTTCTCATTTTGTCTCTCATAGTTGAGGTCTAGCTATGATGACAATTACAGGCCTCTCTCATCTTTTTAAGTGGGAGAACTTGCACAATTGGTGGCTGACTAAATACTTTTTTGCCCCACTGTATATGCAATTAATGAAATGACAAACTTTAACTAACATTATACATCTAAATCCCTATGTGCTTTTGCACTTTACTTTTGAATATATTTTTAATTTATTTTTTCTTGGGATATTTAATAAACATTACACATCTTTAATATTAAATATAACATATAATAATATACACATATTTAATATTTATGTGTTTAATAAAATACATTTTATTGATAGGCTAGAATGTAGTGAAATGTCACTAAACTGAGTTAGTTGAACTGAGTTCAAGCCTAGAAATTATCTTTAAACATTGACAATATTGTACCAAACAAATGCATTTCTTTTGAGAAAATCTGTTTTTGCAGGAGTATCTGAGTAAGCTACAGAAAGGAAATAAAATATTAAATGTTTTTACCCTCTATTGCATCACCACTCTAACTTATACTCCATTAACTCTGTTTCCCAAAGTGTGGGCTGACAACATTTTCTCCGTGATTAATTTCCCATATAATTATGAAAATAATATCTGCATACATAAATGATATTTTCATTTCTTGGTATATGGAAATACAATTATGAACTAGGGGTTGGTTCGAATGATCTTTTAGGGGATCCCTTGTTTCTGTGGCCTCCAGCTATAGAGTTAGTGGAAAACCTTTCTCCCAAGGAATGTTGCTTGGCTGGTTCTTCCTCAGACATGTCTTTAGAGTTATCTCAGCAGAAGATGACTCATTCTCTGTCCTGCTGGGACAAGAGAAGAGAGCTCTGGATCTGGTTCAGAGCTACAGTGGAAGAAGGGCGAAAGAGAACAAGAGTGTCTCCACAGTAGAAATTGTGCCCCTTATTGTCGCAATAGAAAGAATTATGATTTCTGTTATAAATTGTCCTGGTTCAGTTTGCTTTCGTGTTTTGCATTTGGAAAAAAAGTAAGATAAAGCTCTTTAAATCATGATCTGGGGATGAGACAAGGTTAGCCACATGGGGACCAGATATAAAATTAGGACTGCCAAACTGTTCCACTGAGGCTGAAAATAATTATTTAAAAGTTGTTTTGACATTCCAGGCTGGTGGAGTTTTATTGCTGACTAGCCTCATCTGTACAGTATATTTGTGAAACTAACATTTATATCCATTGCTGCTCACCTACTTCCACAGAAGCATTCTGGGTAGATTCTGGGTGGATGGCACTCTAAATCTTCTTATCTTTTGGAAACCGACCATACAGATTGTAAGTAAATATATATATAAATATATATATGAATATATTTGAATATATTTTGGCCTTCTCCTATACATGCCAGAAATTTTAGATTATTATTAAAAAAGGAAGGGAATGAAATCTGACAAAAAATTGATGTAAACCCTGTGGTCTACAAAAAAACAGTGGAGATCCCCCTGCCAGCAGAATCTGATATTTCAGAGAGTCTGCCTTTGAACTCTTTTGTCACTCATCTGTGCATTTTTATAGATTTGCAGTAAACTCACTAAAACCAGAAACAATAAATAATCCAAAGAAAAATGATAGCCACCTCCTACCCTCAATTTATGTATGGTCATATTTTAAAATCTAAATAGAGCACTTGTATATACAGCTGCATATGTGTTATATTAGTAGGATTCCTGAATGTGCAGATTATTCTTTTCAGATTTAAAATGAATAAAGTCAAAGTCTCTCACATTCACAGATTAATTAAAGATTCATTAAAGCCAAATTTTAGATGCCTGGATCTCCAAATATTGTTTTGAATATCATGGCCAACATTGAAGGATGATGGGAGTTGTAGTTCAGAAACAATGATAAAAGGATGTATAGATGATATGGAGAGCCATTTTGGTGTAGTGGTTAAGGCATCAAGCTAGAAATTGAGAAACTACACTCTAGTTGTTTCTTAAGCACAAAGCTAACTAGGTGACTTTGGGCCAGTCCCTCTCTCTCAGTCCTATGAAGAAGACAAAGTCAAACCTCTTCCAAAAATATTGCTGAGAAAACTGCAGGGAGAGTCCAGTCAGTCATCAGGAGTCTCAACCACATGATATAAACCAAATTATATTAAAGGTATCATATATCTCGTAATTCACAAAGTAGCTCCTGCTGATGGAATTGTTGGTGGCCAAGTTCAAGCATCATCAAGGAGGGCTATCCTCTAGCCAAGGGTAGGCAATTAATTTTTGTATGGGGCCACATAAGAAATTTGGACTGTTGTGGAAGGCTGAATCAATAGGATGAACTTAATTCTGCTCAATACTGATTTTATGTTTTATGAAAAGGAAGTAAATTATATGATTTTGATTAAATGCTACTGGTAAGAATACATGTTACATATTTGATTCCTAGTTTCCGAATAACTTCATGAGGGCTGCACAGCGACAGCCAAAGGCCAAATGTGGCCTGGGGGCTGTAAAATGCCCAGGTCTGCTCTAACCCATTTTTTCTGTGACTATAGATATAAATTTACTGGCTTGCCTCACCTATAATGTGACTGTACAGTCACTGTTTAGGAGCAGTGTGAAGGAGGCTTTTCTTACTCTTGTCAGCAGATATTTGGGAACCAGTTAACTTAAACAAAATCCTTCGACATTTTGCTTATACTACGGTATCTCCCACCTTCTTTTTGTTTTGTTATGTTTTTTCAGTACGACAGCATTTATGGCTGTTCTGGTTTCCATAGAGAAACTTTGACTGCCTATCCCTTGGTAAATTTCCATTTAAAACTGAAGTTCATGATTTGCTGTTGAAATAGAGTTCTGGACTTGGAATTTTCTGCACAAGCTCCATTTTATACATATTTGCTTCTTGTATGACAGTTCCTTGCCTTCAGCAGACACTTTTTGTTGCAAAAGTATAGGAAGAGAAACCATTCCTCAGAATATATGAGGATTAGCAATTTTGGATGGACAACCATTTGGTGATTAGAGACTTAATTACTTTTTGAGAAACTGAGATCAGATTGTGTGGGATGATGATGAAAAAATGAAGTGTGGCTAGGACTTTTTATAGCTTTTGAGAGCAGGAGAACTTAGTGATTTATTGTGGATTTTTAGGGACAAAACTATGTTACTACTAATTTTTGGCAGTAGTATTGGAGGAGGTTTGGGAGCCACACAAGGAAAAAATGAGGTGAAAAGCCATTTGGGCTATAGGTTGCCGATCTATCATATATTCTTCATGCTGACAGAAGCTGGCTTACATTAGTCCACTCTTAAGATCATAATAGCACTATACATTGCATTACATTTTAAATTATATCACATTTACTTAGCTTATCCTAGTAAACAAGGCAATTAGATTTAGAGTTTTAAACAGAAATGGAACTGTTCCAAAATAATAAGGTTTTCTCTTAGCAATTATTTCATGAACTCAGGAAACAAATTTATATGGTGATTCTTCCAGTGTTCTTGTCCACAATGCATGTCTACCAGAGGAAGCAATTTTGAAATACAATGTTTGTCAGGAAATTACAAATTCCTAGGTGGGGCAAAGCAGGAGGAAAAACTTTTGAATATATAGGGAGAAATGCAATAAGTAGTTTGTATTTAGAGGTCAGCTTGGAGAGAAAAAAGAGTGTACTCTTCTAGCATCTCTGCTAAGGTTTTATTCTAGTTAGTGATTGACTTTTTGCATGAGATGAGAATGATCAAAATAGTTCTGCCAGCTATCTGGATCTCCCCCACTAAAAATGGAGAAGATGAATGGCACTTGAACAACATTAAATGCCCTTAAACTAAAAACATTATAAAGCAATCTTTTTTCAGACAGGTTCTCTCACCTTTTCTGTTTTGATAAAGAAAACAAAATAAAGGCCTGGAGTATTTTTTTTTAGAACAAGCTGATAGGCATATGGAGTTGCTGATAACATTCAGTATGTGCATATGGAAAAGGAGTTTCATTTTCACAGATTTTTTAAAATGTACTTAAAATTAGTAATATTACAAGAGGAAAACTGAAGATGGACTAAATTTGTCGGCAAATTAAATTGAACAGCACAATTGACTTCCAGCAGAGTTCAGGATAGAAGAGAAATACACACAGCTTGAGGAGATAGAGGCCTCCCCCTTAATTTTTAACAAAAGCCTGAGAACTGTTGGTCATCAAGTAAGGAACAGTTATGGCAATTATTTCAGATAAACTCCTGGGAGATTATCATGGCTATTCAAGTTTAAGAAAAGCTTGTTATTTAGACCATAATTCAGCTTCCAGATTCTCACACAGTGACTAATTGGAAGATTCACGATGTGAAATATATTCTGAGTCTATAGTTATTCTATCATTTTGTGAAAGCTGGAGATCTTGCTCAGGAAAATGTCTAATTTTATTTAGGGAAACAAGAAGCGGAAAAACCACCTTCCCAACCTCTGATCATTTCTAAAATTATTAGTACAGACAGGGTTTCTTTATTTTCCTTTTATTTTTTTTGAAATTATAGACAGGGTCTGTCAGCTTGTGGTTTATTTATTTATTTCCTCAGTACTTTTAGCTTGCTTGTTATTTAAACCCACTTGATTTCTCTATAAGGCATATGGGGAGAAAAATTCAGGGGCATTCTTGCCACTTTTATGCAGAGCACTATTAGAGTGACAAGCCATTCCCTGGTTTCAACAACATTCTTGATTTACTTCTCCCATCCCCCTTCTCTCTTTTCTTTCCCTTTTGTGTTCTTCCAGCGGATGTTAGACAGACAAAATAAACACAAGATATGCGGAGAAGGCAGCAAAACCAAAGCAAATTGCAGAATTATATTATCAGCTGTTTCCTGTTGCCAGAGAAATAAATGATTGCTTTAAACTGGGGGCGGGTGGGAGAGAGCAACCAGAGCATATAGAAAACCAACAGTAGACTACTTAATGCTTCTATAAAAGCTGGGATTGATTTTAAACTCCACTTTTTTTGTCTCCATTTTCAAAAGAGTTCCACCTTTTTCTTTTCTTTTATATGGTTCCAAGTTACCTGCAATTGGGTATAATACATCACTCTTTCAGAGTAAGACTCACTATGACTGCATATCTCTCAACAGAACTGGCTTTGACACTAAATATATACACTCCTGTGGTTGATACTAATGCATTGGATTCCAAATTTAATCATTTGTAGTCAGTGCACTACCATCTATCGAAAATTAAGGGCTGTCTGGAGGACATCAGGTTAGGAAAGGCAGTTGAAAAGTTTCAAATATATATAAGGTTAAATACACAGGCTGGCTTTCAGAAAAAGAAAACAATCTCCGGGTGACATTTAGTCATACTGCAGAAAAACAGTTAGGTTGTGGAAGGGGTTATATTTTTATTCTAGGTATCAGATATTGGCAAGGTCATCATTTTCCTCCCATGGCCCACAACTGAAATGCTAAATAAAACTGAACAGTGATATAATCTGGAATCCATCCTTCTTGGTGCTGAAACAAATAATATAACACTTGCCAGATGATCCTTAGCTGTAAATTTCAATCCTAAAAGTGCTCTATTTATTGCTTGCAGCTTATCTTAAAGATGTGAACTAAACAGACAATCCTTAAAAACTTTCAAAGGAATAAAGTGTTCAAAAATCAGAAACTGTTTAGGAAATGCAAGATTCTGTTAAAATGATGACATTTTGTTTGGAGGAAAACAATTGAGTTCTCAGTACCTGGTCTCATCTAGATATTGGTAACTCCAAACAGATAGTCATGTATTGTTGCTTTTTAAATATGGTACTTTTTTAGGCACTGCATTTGCTTTGAAAAATGCTTCTTAAAATCTGAATTAGTGTTGTATATTCCACAGATTCCCAACAACCGCCACAACATAATATAAATACCTGTCCTGAGCCTAAGCCCTCATTCCCCCCCCCAGTAGTGACACTTGGAATCAACATCACTATCTAAATGGTTGCTTATGCTGTTATGCTTCAATGTATTATGGAGCTGCCCCAAATTCAGTGTTTGAAATTTATTCAGAATTATATATTTGATCATATGTTCTTGACCTCACTCTTTCTTTCTATGTGTTGCTATCTAAATTTGCTCTCCGCCAAGTTAAACTCTCAATGAGCCACATCTTATTGTTTGATGTTTTGTAAAAGCTTTGAGGCATCTGCCCGGCTCCTCATATTCCTTGAGAGCAGAAGTACCTTAACTGATCTGTCTTCAAAACCAAATACAATCAAGAGAATTACAAATCTTTTCTATTGTTCCCTTCCCCCCCCCTTTTGTTGCATCAAATAATAAATCCTGCTAGACCAGCTTAGTTTTGAATTTTCAGCCTTTGCTCAGTCTGAAATCTAAACCATTATTTCTCTACACTGACAACAAGCTAGCTGGGGAATTGTGGGAACTGAAGTCCACCCACCTTAAAGTTTCTGAGTTTTAAAAACACTGATCTAAACCTTTAAACAATATATTGTCAAAAAAAAGAGAGCATAAGGTGGTTGCCTTAACTGTGTATTGATTTTGAAATCACACTTTTATTACTTTCAAGTTTTGCCTCATTTGTGCCAAGCACAATTCTTATAATGATGTAACCCGTATCAGTGGAAAGCTGGGCTCTTTAGATTACAACACTGGACATAGAATTATTCATTCATGAACGTTGTCAAAAACAATCTAAATAAGAAATCCCACAGCAGTTAAGGAAGTGGGCTTGCCCAGGAACTTAGCCAGAGTATAGAAAAGAAATATCTTTGTTTCCTTCTAGAATACTGTATCTTGTTTCTTAGGTAACCCTCTTAAAATGAGACTTTAATTTCTATTTAAAACAATTATTGTCATTTATGTCAGTTTAAGATCATGTACTGACAAAGATTGAGAAATCATATTTTTAAGCTAAATAACTGCACATGAAAGCACTTTTTGCTCTCCCTTTGCTCATGTGAAGATTAAATGCGTGCCTTCCAAATAGATTAATTTGTTGGAATGTTTTTATTTTAAAACAGCAGTGTAAAATCAACCCAAAATTTAGTAAGTAAGTAAGTAAGTAAGTGAGTGAGTGAGTGAGTGAGGAGGAAGGAAGGAAGGAAGGAAGGAAGGAAGGAAGGAAGGAAGGAAGGAAGGAAGGAAGGAAGGAAGGAAGGAAGGAAGGAAGGAAGGAAGGAAGATTCCAGAAATCTATATGTATATTGCATAGGAGTTGGCAGATGCTACTGCCATATTTGTGAAGTGCCTTGCTGAAATCTGTAATTTTGTTAGAAGAATACAGTAAGAAAGACAGAAAGTGGGAGGGTAATCATGGGATGTGGGAGAAACGTAGGCTAAAAAGAATACATTTGTGGACCAGTGATAGGAGGGGATCAAGATAGCAGTGAGATACATACCCGCACCCATTCCATGAATTGTTCTGATGTGAATTTTGGGTCCAATCCTGTGATTGTTCAGGTTCTCAAGCAAATGATTTCTAAGTGGATGCATGTACTTACCCATATCAACAACAATAGCTATTCGTGGTTATATTGACAACAGTGTCTCATGATATCAAATCATGATCCACCAACATTGCCCTAAGAATTTGGGAAATAATTCAGCAGATATGAAATAACAGAACTGGTCTATTTGTTCTTTTAAATATGTTGCTCTGATGCTATGGAGCTATGTTGTCTAGGAATGAAGAAGAAGGCTTCAAACTATACCTCGCTGGCCGATCTCACCCCCAATCTTCATTTTTAAAATGAATTCCTGACAATTATTTTAAATAATGGATAGGCTTTCCCATGCTATATTAGGGTCTGTTTGTTCCTCTAATTGTTGCTTTCTAGATACTGCTAGAAAGAAGCCCCATGTAGGAAGATGAACAATGAAAGATGGTAGGATTGGTAGTTCAAGGAGTGAGGAAGAGCACAGATTTGTCAGCTAAGTATATTAGCAAACTGCTATTGGAGCAAAAGAGGAGAACAGTCAGGAGGTTGACTTAAGAGAGAGACCAGATTCTCTTTTGCTCTTCCTCCTTGAATGACCACAATTCGGAGGGGGGGGCATTATAAGAGAAAAAAATGTAATTTTTAACATTAGAGGCAAGTCTTTTCTCTGTTACATTGTCTTTGAATATTATGTCTTGTAGTTTTGAGCCAAGAAAGTAGTTTTTTAAAAATGTAAATAGGTCTGAGACATGAGTTAATAATACCATGATACTAATTATAAAATGGATTTAGTAAGGTATAAAGGCATTAGATTAAAAACTGGGAGATCATGTGTTCTAGTCTTGCCTTAGGCACAAAGCCAGCTAGGTGACCCTGGACGAGCCATTTTCTGTCAGCCCTTGGAAGGAGGCAATGGCAAAGCACTTCCAAACATTTTATTTGTTTGTTTGTTTGTTAAATTTATTTGCCACTTATCTCACCATGGCTGCTAAGAAAACTGCAGAGACTAGTGCAGGCTAGTCTCAGACTGTATAAAAGTAAAAAAGTGATTAGGATATCTGATTAGGATTTGGGAGATCTAAATTTAAATCTTTATTTATCTATGAAACCCAGTTTAGTAACATGTTGTGGTTAGTGGAATAAATTAGAAAATCCTTGGTTCACATATTGCATTAAGAGCTGTAGTGGCGCAGTGGTTAGAATGCAGCACTGCAGGCCACTTCTGCTGACTGCCAGCTGCCTGCAGTTCGGCAGTTCGAATCTCACTGGCTCAAGGTTGACTCAGCCTTCCATCCTTCCGAGGTCAGTAAAATGAGGACCCAGATTGTTGGGGGCAATATGCTGACTCTGTAAATCGCTTAGAGAGGCTGTAAAGCACTGTAAAGCGGTATATAAGTCTAAGTGCTATTGCTATTGATTCAATTGTTATATTAGTTACTGACTGACCTATTGACTGACTTACAGGGCTTATAAGGAACTCCCATCAACCAATTCTGAGTGGCATATAGCTCCCCAATATGTAATTGGGGTTTACCTGGTATATAGATCACAACAGCTGGATTTATTAATATAGTGAGTCATAACAAACCAAATCATATAATTGAAAGCAATATTTAAATCCAGTCACTTAGTCTAACTTACATCACAGATTGTTAGGGAGACAGCAGGGAAATAGTGGAGAACCATATGTTTAGCTTTTGTTTATTAGTGAAAAGGCAGTATAACATATGTTCATAATTTCCATCCCACAGCTTTCTGGACCAATTAAAGCTTCCAAATGACCAATACAGAATGTTTCAATAGTTCAAGCAGGAAATGATCAAGGCAAAAAGGACACCAAGCAGCCTCTTGATCCAGAAAAGAGTGGAACTGGTACATAAGAAGTAGTTGTGCAAAGGCCCATTTGGGCTCTTCAAATCTGAGCCCTGATTCCAGGAAGACTCCCAAACGGCATTCCCATTTTGTCTAGGGGAATGCTATCCATCCATAGATAAAGATGGAGTGAAAGACAGAGTTTCCAGAGCAAACCACCACTAGAATCTGTCTTCAGGGTCCCTCAGCTATAGGTTGACTTTGAGACACAGCCAGGGAGGCAAAATTAACACATTCTTAGATTAGGGATCATTGGCAGTGGGATGAGGGTATGGCCAAAGAAAACGTAGTCCTCCTGAGCACCATTTCAGAGTTCTAGAAAGCAATTTGATCATGTGGGTAAAAGAAAAAAGGTGGCTTGGCAGCTTTCTGATTTCCTGGATGTGCTGAGCCAATGCTATACTGGGCAGCAGACTTGTTTTGGTGATAAAAATAAATCTTTTCTTTCCCTTTCCAGAAAGGTTTGTAAATTACAGGAGCACACAAAATTTGAGGGATGGGGTTGAAACTCTATATTAGAGTAGAGTAGAGTAGAGTAGAGTAGAGTAGAGTAGAGTAGAGTAGAGTAGAGTAGGGTAAGATAAGGTAGGATACAGTAGGGTAAGGTAGGGTAGAGTAGAATTAATAATAATAATAATGATGATGATGATGGTGATGATGATGATGTTGGAAGGAACTTTGGAGGTAATCTAGTCCAACCCCCTGCTCAGGCAGGAAACCTATACCATTTCAGACAAATGACTGTCCAAACTTTTCTTAAAAACTTCCAATGCTGGAGCATTCACAGCTTCTGGAGGCAAGTTGTTCCACTGATTAATTGTTCTAACTGTCAGGAAATTTCTTCTTAGTTCAAGGTTGCTTCTCTCTTTGGTTAGTTTCCATCCGTTGCTTCTTGTCTTGCCTTCAGGTGCTTTGGAGAATAGCTTAACTCCCTCTTCTTTGTGGCAACCCCTGAGATATTGGAACACTGCTATCATGTCACCCTCATCCTTCTCTTCATTAAACTAGACTTACCCAATTCCAGCAACCATTCCTTATATGTTTTAGCGCCAGTCCCCTAATCATATTTGTTGCTCTTCTCTGCACTCTTTCTAGAGTCTCAATATCTTTTTTACATTGTGGTGATGAAAACTGGATGAAGTATTCCAAGTATGGCCTTACCAAGGCATTAGAATAGAATAGAATAGAATAGAATAGAATAGAATAGAATAGAATAGAATAGAATAGAATAGAATAGAATAGAATAGAATAGAATAGAATAGAATAATCTTTATTGGCCAAGTGTGATTGGACACACAAGGAATTTGTCTTCAGTGCATAAGCTCTCAGTATACATAAAAGCTATGTGATAAATCATGATCATAGTCATCGTAAAAATACATTCATCATAAACCATAAAATACAACACTTAGTGATAGTCATAGGATACTAAATAAGCAATCAACATAAATCATACTAGGAAACTAAATAAAACAATATAAATCATAAGATATCAGCAACAAAGTTATAGTCATAGGTAAATAAGGAGATAGGTAATAGGAAAGATGTGAAGAATAATAGTAATACAGCCTTACTAAGTAGTTTGACAGTGTTGTGGGAATCGTTTAGCAGAGTAATGGCATGGGAAAAAAGCTGTCCTCGTGTCTAGTTGTTATGGTATGCAATGCCCTATAGCATCGCTTTGAGGGAAGAAGTTGAAACAGTTTATGTCCAGGATGTGAGGGGTCTGTAGATGTTTTCACAGCCCTCTTTTTGACTTGTGCAATGGAAGGCAGGTTGGTATCAATTGTTTTTTCTGCAGTTCTAATTATCCATTGAAGTTTGTGTCTGTCTTCTTTGGTTGCAGAGCCAAAGCAGACAGTTATAGAGGTGCAGATGACAGACTCAATAATTCCTCTGTAGAACTGTATCAGTAGCTCCTTGGGCAGTCTGAGCTTTCTGAGTGGGCGCAGAAAGCTTTTTTGTTGTGCTTTTTGATGACAGTTTGGATGTTAAGTGTCCATTTTAAGTCTTGAGATATTATAGAACCTAGAAACTTGAAGGTCTCTACTGTTGATACTGTGTTGTCTAGTATTGTAAGAAGTGATAGTATAAGAGGGTTTCTCCTAAAATCTACGATCGTTTCTACAGTTTTGAGTGTGTTTAGTTCAGTATTGTTCCGGTTGCACCACAAGGCATACAGACGAGAGGTTGAACAACTAGCCTACTACCACTTCTTACAATACTAGACAACAAAACATCTACAGACCCGTCACATCCTGGACATAAAATGTTTCAATTTCTTCCCTCTCGAATGAGACCAATCACTGTTGTATCATCTGCAAACTTCAGTACTTTAACAGAGGGATCCTTTGAGATGCAGTCATTGGTATATAGAGAGAGGGTTTCTTCAGCACTGGGATGATAGAGCATTTGAAGCAAGTAGGAACATAGCACATCTCTAGTGATTTATTAAAGATGGGGGCCAGTTAGTCAGCATAAGCTTTCAAGCAAGAAGGAGTTATCTTGTCTGGGCCTGGTGCTTTTCCACACTTTTGTCTGTGAATTAGCAGTGTTAGCAGTATTAGCAGCATTGATTGAGTGAACTTTGTCAGAAGACTAGTTGAAGGATCTCCCTGACTGAGTGCAATACAAATTATGTCTCATAGGAAATCAAGGAAGGTTGCTTTGGGAAAAATAGGGTGTAACTTGCCGAGTGAAATCAGTGATAGAGTACTCTAGCCAGCCAGCTTATTTGTATCAAATAAATCTGATCCTATTTATCCATAGGGTTAGCCATCCGAAGCAGACACTACAGTACTTAAAGTAAAACTGTTCTTTTGCAACTAGTATTGGTCAGTCATTAACCAGTTGCAGAGAAGGTAAATATCTTTGTGTAATTTAATTTATTTTGTACAACTCAAGGTGGCGTATGTTGGAGAATTAATTCTGAAAACAACAACTACCAAAAACTCAGTTTATAGAACTAGAATATCTATATTTAAAAAAAAGGTGTACAAAAATACTAACATATAGAACAGGCAAGTGTCTAATAGGGTTTTTTAAAAATGAGATGAAAGCATGAAATAAAAAGTGTGAAATGAAAACTATTATAATTGAGCTACAGAAATGTAAGCTCACAATACACCAAAATCTGGGAATGGGGAAGAAATAAGGATTTCTACGTAAGAATATTAACAGAATTGATGCATGAAATAGCAGGTCTGCTAGTGACTCTGGAAGAACACCTGGCAACTGAAAGTAGTTAATGTTCTTACGTTTAAAAAGAACAAAAAACAACCAGAATAAGAGCATAATAACCTTAGCTTTAGATATGTTAACTTCAGAGTTCCAAAATGGCTGAATCATTTTGTAAGTGAAACATTTTATTCAACAGCCAGGCAATGGAGAAATTTCTGGATTAAATAACAGGAAATAAATAAATTTTCATTTAATAAGATGTTTAATTTTTTTCCTTTGATTTCATTTTCTTTCCTGCTATGTCTATCTCTGTCCTTTATCATTATCATCTCTCTCCCTCTTTGTCTAGAGATCACCATGAGGTTTTCTCATAGCTTCCTATCCAAGTATTAATTAGTTACAACCCTACTTTTTCAAGAATTGATTAGAATTGACCACCATACTCTTTAAGATATTCTTTTGTCACAAGGAGGCAAGATTTCTCTTCAGTTGTTCTGAAAAGAGATGAATCAGTCTCTTGGGGTTATTAAAAATTGCAGTGGTAGGCTTAACCCAGCCTTCCCTTCTACATGTACAGGATATACTTCTGTTATATAAATTTTAAACACATTACTTCCCAGATATATCCACAATGCAGGATCAACCAAGCTGGAATATACGTTTCAATGCACTGCAGTCTTTTAATTTTAAAATACTAAATTGTAAACACATTTTAAATGTTATGTTTGTATAGCTAGCCCTGTACAAAGGCAGGGGTGGGGCTGTCTCCTGCAGCTGAGCAGGGAAAGATTTCTCCACCTTGTCATCAATTAGAGCAAACTTACCATGTTTCTGAAATGAGTAAAGGGCAATTCTATCCTTGGCAGCTTGTAATTTCATATTATGTGCACTTAGTCAGCTCATTTTTCACCAAAGGGATTTTAGAAGCAAAACATAAGTTGCCTTTTTGAATGGCAATGCATTTGTTTTCCTTTTTTAAAAAAATATGTGTTCACCCCTGCATCTATTTACTTAAAAAGAAAGAACAATTATTTGACAGTTGAATTGTTTGCTATTCATTTGATCATTTAATGATGAATTATACACTTAATCATAGCATTTTTAAAGTCTTTGTAGTCTTTAGTGGAATCTTATTTCAGTTGTTCTTCAGCATTTGTTACTAATATGTTTAGAAATGGTTTAAAAAATACACTTATAGGATACTAATATAATCTCATTTCATATATTTTTGTACTGGTTACATTGAGAAAAGAGATATGGATTAAGGTATGTTATATAATAGAGCTGCTTTTTTCATACCATAATTATCTGTAATTTAGAATATAATATTCAAATGTAAATGTGAGAATTGTAATTTTTAGAGATATGTTTTATAATTCCAACTTTAGATGCTGCTAAGTGATATTTGTGAATTTCTTTTTATAGTTGTGATAAAAACAGAATAGTATTTAGCCAGTACTAAACTCAAATATTCACATATAATCAATTTTTATTTATTGACTTGTTTATTGATTTATTTAGTCAGTCAGTCATTTTCTACAGCCACCCAACTTAACCAAGTGACTCTGGGCAGCTTACAATTCTTTTTGTTTATTTCCTTTTCATCCTGCTTTTTTTTAAAGGCAGGAGTGGAGAATTTGTAAATTATCAGTTTTGGCTTAATTTCAAATTGCCTGTGTGAACTGATCTATTAAGGGCTTTAGCAAAATTTTACTTGTTCCTTCCTTGGCTGTTTGCTGCATGGTCTGCTGGGAGAAAGAGAAAAACTTCCAGAGAAAACCAAGGAAGGAAACCTTGTAAAGTTTGAGTTCTGAAATTCTTTCCAGTCTCTTAAAAGCAACTCTCTTCTAGGTCATTTGACCAGAAGAAGAAAGCATCTCCTATAGCAGAATTTCTTAACCTTAGCATATTGGCTGGAGAATTCTGAGAGTTAAAGTCCACCTATCTTAAAGTCATTAAGGTTGAGAAACACTGTCCTATACATTGGAGGTGTAGTTTTTTTTTTAATTCTCTTCTCTTCACAGCTATTAATTGAATCAACTCATATTTGAAATCAAGCTTTCTTTTGTTGATTTTTCTTGTCACATCAAATTTGGTTCTCTTTTGTTCTAATTTTGAATTGTCATCCTACTCATGGACAGACAGATAAAGTATCAAGACCATTAACATGATCTCTTTCCAGTATTCTGTTGAGTTGGAAAGAATAGGTTAGAGAAAGCTTGCAGAAAGTGGCATCTTGAATTCTTTTCAACGCTTTTACCAGCAGTAGCCCCAAGAGACATCTACATTTTTTTTGGTATATAATGAACACATGGCAATTGCACATGTTTATGCATTTCTGCTTTCTTCTCATGCTACATCTGAATGTATTTGTGTAAGTGTGCATTGGGAAGCAGAGACAAAGTCACCATCTTGTGATTGTGGCATAAGGGCTTCTCTCTCTCTCTCTCTCTCACACACACACACACACACACACACAGAGAAAGAGAGAGAGAGAGAGAGAGAAAGAGAGAGAGAGAGAGAGATGTCATATGTACTTATGAAAGGGGAGGAATTTGTACAGTATTGTGATGATGTAACACTACAATTTTCTAAAAGCTTCTGATCCTGCCAATGCCTGGGTCTGTGTCACATGTTAGGAGTGAGGCGAACTTAGAATAGAGCAGCTGATAGCATTCCAAGCCTTTCTTATATAGATGAATTAGATAAAAGTTTTGGGATTATTTTTTTCCTGCAGCCATAACATCAATTTATCCTATTTTTCATACTTGATATTTATTTTGTCCAGCATCTCATACTATATTACATCGACCCTCTTCTGTCATTTTCTTTCTGGCTAGTTGACAGAATCCTGAGCCCTTTTTTGTATTTTCTTTTGAACATTCAACTGGGTTGTTCAGAGGAGAGGGAAGTAGTAGCTCTATCCATTTGTGGTTCTGATCCCACTAATTACTATATATTTTTACCAGTTAGCATGATCTCCTAATAAGTAATCACTGAAGAAATAAACACTTGAAGAGAAAAAGTCACCTGCCTATTCTAAAGTGTTAGGACAATATATGTGGTCACTTTTCTCATTTGTTTTGCAGTTCTGTGACATACATAGGTAAGGCTAAAAGAGAATGGCTTTGTCCAAGATCACCTACTGCTCTTGTGTGTGGGGGATTTGGACATTGTTATTGTCCAAAGTTAATTTAATTGCATCATTTTCACTCTTAAGAAGGTCCATGTTAAATTCAGTCAGGGATATTGTTGGCTTGGGAATTCTATTAGGTATGTTATTGATAGCAAGAAGCACTATTAGTAGCTTGGAAACATACCTAATAGTATGTTATTGATACTATTGATAGTGTCTAAGGCTGATCTTTTACAAGATTAATATGGCAGTGGCTACTATTATGAAGATTCTTAAATTGATGCTAATGCATTATTCTGTTCTACAGAATTTTTTAAAATCTATTTTTATCCATGTGTGTGTGTGTGTGTGTGTGTGAGAGAGAGAGAGAGAGAGAGAGAGAGAGAGAGAGAGAGAGAGAGAGAGAGAGAGAGAGAGACAAATCTCAATCAGGATCTTAAAGTGGCATATAAATAACAGCATGTAGAGTCTCAGCACAGCATCAACTATTCCAGAGTCTTGAGGGTTAAATATCATTGTGAAAGTGTTGAGTGTAGTTGCTTGTAGGCTAGTGATTTCATCCTCCAGTCATAAAATAGTTAAAAACACCCAAGCGTACTCTGCTGAATTTAATGGGTTAAAGTTCTAATGCATAGTATTATATTTCAAGTTCCATTGAATACACAGAATCATATTTGCCATTCAAACTTAATATCTATTTACTCTGTCACATTATATCTGACCAATAGCTCATCAGAAATATTCAATAAGATTTTCAAACAAGCATAGAAAGATTGTATGGCATCTGGTATCCTCCAGCCAGGTGAATTACACTGCCCAAAATTCCCAGAAAACATTGATCAGGCTACTTAGGAATTCTGAAAACTGGCAGACTTAAGGTTAGGAAAGATATATGCTTCCTCTCCTCCTCCCCATTTGTTTCAACCTTGGACACTGGGTATGATTTGCTTTGCTCATGGACAACGAAAGGTGCTATGGCAGTTTGTGAAAATCATAGTTTGGCATCCCTTCTTATTTAAAGCAATGCAACACAAATGAAATGATGGACAAATACACCGATGGAGAACTTGTGGCCTTCCGGAGAGTACTGAATTATATACGACTCACAGCATTCATAATTGCCATGCTGGGACTGCTGAGAAGTTGTAACTCAAAAACATTTGAAAAACCACATGTTCTCCACCTTTGGAGTAAAAATATTGCTGACTTTTTAAGATCTTCACAAGTGCAGAAGCAATGTGCAAGCAAGGAGTTATTTTAAGCAGATAGAAAGATTGAGAGTATTTCATACCTACATTAGGCTATTTCCCTACCTCTGTAAATGTAATAAACAGCATGGGCCAATCATAAATTGGGTCAGTTGCTCACTATTTCCTCCAGGGTAATGTATTATATCCCTTGGTTCCTGAAGGAGGTGACGGAAGACTATCACAGGAAAAAAAAAGTCATGCTTTTT
Organism: Azemiops feae; assembly: GCA_023970755.1. Taxonomy (NCBI): domain Eukaryota; kingdom Metazoa; phylum Chordata; class Lepidosauria; order Squamata; family Viperidae; genus Azemiops; species Azemiops feae. The sequence continues at coordinate 134,673 of JALGBA010000848.1, read as the reverse complement.
GAGAAACATGACAAAATAATGTAGAGGCAAAAGCAATTTTCTATGAGTGTGCATATGTACACACATGTTTTGTATGTGGTTTTTCAACCAGTGGATGTTTTATGCATGAAATAAGGTCTCCTAGCCTCTAAGAAAGATTTGTTAACCTTATTTCACGTGGCTCATGCAGATAAGGAGGCCTCTCACTCCAGTTCCCATCAGAAGCCTGGATTATGGAGTACACTCCCAAAGGCCATAATTACTTCCAAAAACTGAAATTTGAGTGACCCAGATAATTAGTTCAGCTCTAGAAATTATTTACATAAAAGTCAATTTGCTTTAAGAAAGGAGGAAAATACCCTTTCCACCCAAAGCAAATGACCCAGTTAGTTCAGTCATGCAACAGCCTCAAAAGAGGCCAAGTACTGAAAGGAGAGTTTGCAAAAGGTGGCAAAAATCAAAAATAATCATGCAGTATTTCTTCTGACTAATAATTTTTACTAAAAGGCATAACAGTATATTGTATTCCATCTGTTTCATAATACATTATTTGAGGATGCATTAAATATTCTGAAAATTGTGTAGAAGATAATATTATCTCTCATATGGTAATATAATCTAGAGTCTGGGGAATTTGGGATAGGGAAAGAAAAAGATTAGAAATCTGTCTTTAGACATAATCACAGACTCAGCCACAAATGCCCAGAGCATAAAGAAGGATGGATTAGGAACCTTTTAAATTTTCTAATCCTTTCTTGCTTGTGCTGTGGCCTTGCAATTTCACAACTACACAGAGAGTCCTTGGGTTAGGACCACTCATTCAATAGCTGTTTAGATGAAAACACATGAGAGTACTTCCCAGTGTTCCCTGCCAGCTTCCCATAAGCAACATAAACGATGAGAAATTCAAAATTGCACTCACATGAGGTCCTTGCTTAAGCCACAATCAGAACTACAGGAATTGCTATTGCGAAGCAATGCAGTGATGTTGCATTTTATAACTATGTCACTGAGATGGCAGTTCTGATCCCAATTACTGCCCTAACCCAAGGACTACTTGTATTGCCATGAAAATATTGCAAAGAGCAAAAGTAACAATGGCCATTTATTTGTACTGATTGAGTAAATAGCCTGGGATGGAGTTAATAAGAAAATGTGTGTGAGGAAGTAATTCCCCATTCCTCTCCTCCCTTGGGCCTGTTAACTATAGGTTCTGTTTAAAAGATAGGAATATATTATTAGCAACATGCAATTTGATCTTCAAAAGATTGCTACTATGATAATTCCATGGATCATTGCATGCTTTGGAGAAACTTGATAAAGGAGTGGGTCTTTGAAGCAAGAAACAGGAAGATATTTTTAGTTGAAGTTGTAGAATTAATCTATCTTCTCATGTGCTTTCCTCTGGTTGATATTTAATACATTTGGTCAACTGTACAATAGAGCTAGATGCCACTTATACACACAAAAATTCGGGGGATCACCCCACACTTAGTGACAGCGATGCCAGTAAGCAACCTTGAAATTGAGATTTCATGTCTGAGGCATAAAACAAAGTGGCTGCTTTAAAAGCCTGTCCGTTCATAAAATGGCTGCTATGTTAGCACATGAATTTCCAAAACATTAACAGAAGCAGACGTCTAATGTTGCTCCATGCTACCTGCTCTAGCTCCCTCCCAGATATCCTCTACATCTTGCTTCCATAAAATAAATTGGTTGATATAAATCAGCCATAAGGATAATAATTTGTTTTTAATAACATGCAAGGTGTTTCAACCTTCAGACATAATCATTTGTACTTTACATTTCAAGGGACATAAAACATTTACACTGTAAAGCATCATTACAGCAATTATTGGAATTCTGTGCCTAAATTACAATAGAACCATTTGTTAAAACTTGTGGATCAATTCTTATGATCTGCCTGCTGTAATAACTGGTTTTACATGTAAGGTCTACTCATTCAGACAAGGTTACAGCTAAGATGAAAATTTTCATGAGATTCTAGTTCAGGTTTTTTGCTGGCTATTCCTATAAAAACAACAGAAATGAGTTTTCTTCTGCAAGGAAAAGATTGAGAAAGCTGTTTCTCAGGTCCTTTTTCTTTCTGATGATTGCATTAGTTAGGAGGTACAAAATGCTACCTTGTTTACATTTCTTCTTATAAAACAAAGAGTTAATACTTTTGACATTTCCCAGCAGAATATTCTGTCTTTACATAGCATATAATTTTCACAGCAGGGAACTGCAGAAAATGAAAAGAAGCCAAAGGAATAACATGGCAGACACAGATGTATTGTATTTATGTTGCTAAGGGAGTGTCTATCCAACAGGCTTCCACACTACCGAAAGCAGAAGGTTTACTTTTTGTGAGTAAATCGGGGGATATTTCTGAGTGAATTTTATATTTGCACAAATGTACACAGGTTTAAACTACTTATTTATTTTTTCAACTGAAAGCATAAGCAGAAAATATTTGAACTGGCAGCCTTTCTCCTTCTCTTTTTTAAAGAAAAATCCCCCCCCCACAAGTCTTTGGGGGCACTTGTGTTAATGTCTCATAATGCACAATGCTCAGACAACTAGCTTAAAATGTGTCATGAAATAGATAAAAAAGGGAGGTTCTCTTTCATATCTGAGACAGAATATAGCCAATTGTTTAGCTGTTTTAAAACTTGATTTTGTGTTCATGTTCTGTTCTTACAGAGGTAGACATTGAAGAGACTCAGTAGTAAAGGAACTTAGTTTATTCATGACACACACACAAAACAGAACAGAAAGCAAAACTGACTCCACCCTTTTATACAAGGAGCCAGGGAACTGTTAACCAATAGATGCACGATTTCTTCCCGGGCTAAACATGCATTCCCAGGTTTTCAGACACCCAGTCTAGCTAGCAGGCCACATGGTCTGCTATTGTCATTGGTGCACGCTTTGCACCTGCTGTCTTAACAACTCAGTACACTACACCCCTCCCCCCTTGGTTGGAAGTATAATGCACCCCCTGAACAAAATAATAATGACAGCCTCCCTGTGGAGACTTCCAAATCACTCCCAATAGCCTAGGTTTAATTTCAATGCCTAGGACCTCTTTAGGACGTGGCGCTGCCGCTCAAGGGCAGACATTGTAATCCTAGCAAGGTTGTTCTTTTGAGTGTGTTGTGAATTCTAGGCTTCGCTGATAGAACCCTCACGTAGTCCTGCAGGAACTTTGGGGGGCCTCTGGCCTGCTCTGATCTCCTCGGAGGGGCCACTAGTGCCCGGCCTGTAAGCTTGCCCACCGGGCTCGGCAGATCGGGACTTGGGGACCCGCTTAATGCGGTCAGGATTGGAGCATGCAGGCTGGCCGATTGGCGCAACACTGTGTGCCGGTTTGGGGTGGTATTACCCGTAGGGGTGGTATTCCCCATAGGGGTGGTATTCCCCTGGTCAGCGTTCCGCTGCAGGGTGGAATTCCCCTGAGGGGTGGTATTCCCCTGGTCAGCATTAGCAGCCGATTGGGAGCGATGTCCCATAGGCGCGAAACCCGCCATTGGAGTGGCTTGGAAAGCCAATCGCGAGCAATGTCCCATGGACGTGGTGCCCGAGTCAGGAGCCGCCTCGCTGGCAAACCCCTCTTTCGATAATTGCAGTGATCTGCTGTCACTGCTTGGTTGATCTTCCCGATCAGGATCAAGGGCTTCCTCCCCCCCGAGAGCAGAGCCAGGAGCGGAAGAGTGGCTCGGCAATCTCCAACGAAGCTGGTCAATGTGCCGTTGCAGCACGTGACCATCCTCCAACGCCACTTCATATGAAAGAGGCCCGGTGACCCTGCAGACCACAGCTACCACCCACAAGTTGCCATGGCCATAGTTGCGGGCCCAAACTGGATCGCCCACGTTCAAATGCTGTGGTGCCCGCGGCTGGGACACCTGTGATGCACCCCGGTCCAGGTGTAACCTATCTAGCTTGGTGATAAGACAGCAACCCCATCGGAGCTCAGCGGGGCTCTTGCCCATAGATGTGCACGGAGTGCTGCAGTGGCACAGGAGAAAGTCAGCCAACCGGTGATGCCAGTTGCCGTGCGTGATCCATTTTAATGACTCTTTCGTTGTCTGCACCATGCGTTCCGCTTGGCCATTTGACGCCGGGTGGAATGGTGCCGACGTAGCATGTCGAATTAAGTTCACCCGAAGGAAGGACTGGAACTCCGACGAGGTAAATTGAGCTCCGTTGTCGGAGACAATTACGTCGGGAAGGCCATGAGTGGCAAAAATGCCACAAAGTACCCTGATGGTGATAGTGGAGGTCGCAGTGGAAACTGGAACTACTTCCAGCCACTTAGAGTGACTGTCCACCACAATGAGGAAGAGCTGCCCCTGAAAAGGACCAGCATAGTCGATATGGATCCTCGACCAAGGAGCATGTGTTGTTTCCCACCTATGAATGGATGCTTGGGGCATTTCTGGCCTGGACTGCTGACAAATATGGCATCCTTGGACCTGTGCTTCGATTTCCTTATCGAGCCCTGGCCACCACAGGTGGCTGCGCGCAAGCGCCTTCATGCGGACTATTCCCTGATGTCCCTCATGCAGAGAAACAAGGACTCTAGTCCTCAGTGAGGTCGGGATTACTACCCTACTGCCCCACAGTATACAACCCTTAAAGGTGGATAGCTCATGCTTTTGTTTCCAGAAACTCTGGAATTCCATGCCAGGACACGTGCCCGGCCATCCCGATAACACCCAGTTCAACACACGTGTTAGCGTGTTGTCGGGGGGACTCAGGCAAATCCTGAATAGACAGAATGTGGTTTTCCAGTGCAGGATCAGGCTTTATTTGTCTTAAGGGCAATCTACTGAGGCTGTCTGCGTGGCCCATCTCTTTGCCCGGTTTGTGAATCAGGCAAAAATCGTAGGCAGAAAGGAATATTGACCATCTCAACATTCTAGGAGAGATGATTTGGGGTGTCTGCTTGTTCGTTGTGAACAACCCCAGAAGTGACTTGTGGTCCGTAAAGACCGTAAAGACCATGGAACTTCTTAATGCCCACTATGATTGCCAGTGCTTCTCTATCTATTTGCGCGTAGTTGCGCTCAGCAGCAGAAAGGGTCCTGGAATAGTAGGCTACAGGGACATGTGTCCCATCAGCCTTGAGGTGGCTTAAGACAGCCCCGATCCCATACGGAGATGCATCGCAAGCTATGCTAACTAGTAATCACTCGTTGAAATGAGCCAACACTGCATTAGACGACAGTAAGGCTTTGACTTCAGCAAAACTTTTCTTGTACACATTCGTCCACTTCCATGGAGCCTGTTTGTCTAAGAGCCGGTATAATGGCTCTGCCACTGCGGCCTTGTGAGGGAGGAAAGCGTGATAAAAATTAAGGAGCCCTAGGAAGGCTTGAAGCTCTCCCTTCGTTCTAGGGCTGGGCGCCTGCTGAATTGCTTTGAGCTTGGATTCAGCAGGGTGGATGCCTTCAGCATCTATGTGAAATCCCAAGAATTCCATGGAAGTAACTCCCACTTTACACTTTTCTTGTTTTAGCCTCAGGCCCGCTTCGCGGAACCGCTGCAAAACAGCCTGGAGCCTGTCAGCCAGGATTTCGACTGATTCCCCTGCGATGAGCACATCGTCGAAGTATGGGCATACACCCGGAATATTTCGGAGCGTGCGTTCCATGACACTCTGGAAAATGCCAGGGGCGACGTTAACCCCGAATTGCAACTTCTGCAACTTGAAGGCTCCCCAGTGGGTTACAATTGTTTGAGCCTCTGCCGTGGCGTCGTCCACCGGCAGCTGCTGATAGGCCTGGGCCAAATCTAGTTTCGCGAAAATGCGACCTCTCTTTAGCGATGCCAGAATATGGCTGACTACTGGCACTGGATAGGAGTGCTGCTGTAAGGCTTTATTCAAGGTGCATTTATAGTCAGCGCAGATTCTGACTTCTCCGTTGGCCTTAAGTGGTGTGACAATGGGGGTTTCCCATGGACTGCTATCCACAGGTTCTAGAATGCCTTGCTGCAACAACTTGTCCAGCTCGGCGTCAATTCTCTGCTTGAGAGCAAAGGGCACCCGGCGAGGTTTAATCCTTACTGGAGCGATAGAGGGATCCAACCTCAAAGCAATTGGTGGCCCCTTGTATTTCCCTAACTCTGGGCTGAACACGTCTGAAAATTCTTTACACACTTCTGTTAGGTCGGCCATTTGCAGACTATTAAGGCCTGTCACCTGAATCCCCAGAGCCTCGAACCAATCGAGTCCGATTAGACTCATGCAGTTCCCGTCGACTACAGTGATGTCCAAGGGGCCCTCGAACCCCTTGAATTGTACCCCGATCATGGCCTCCCCCTTGACACTGACTCAGGAGTTCTGGAAATCTGTTAAGACCAGGTTTGACGGCCTGAGATTAATCCATTGGCCGCTTCTGCCACAGATCTGTTTAAAAATGTTCTGGGAAATTATGGACAGAGCCGAGCCTGTATCCAGTTCCATTCTCAGGGGGACCCCTTGTAGCCTGACTTCGATATGCAGTTTCTTTTTTAACGGCCGGTGAGCCCCCGTCCTATAAATACTTCTCCTGTTTGCACAAAACCCCACCCTGTTCTGGCTGGGGACCCCGGTACCTTTCCAAGGCAACTTCCTTTGGGGGGTCTTTCCTATGGCCCAAACATACTGTGGCGATGTGGCCTTGCTTGCCACATCCCCTGCAAATTGCTGCGCGAAAATGGCAGTCAGCTCGTTTGTGCCGACCTCCGCACCCGATGCACCTCGAGGAGGGAACTGCCTTGTCAGTAGGCTGCGGAGGTCTTCTTCCCAGGGGTTGTTGCACCTGATCAAGCTCTTGGTCCGATTTGGCATCTTCCCCAGGTTCTGGGTCCTCGTGGTGGACGGTATCCGAGCACTGGGTGTTCTTTGAGAGCCGCAAGGCCTTAACAGCACCTCCTGCTGCCTCTTCGGCCGTTATCACTCTCAATGCATCTTGGAAAGAGACAGTTTCTTTGGCGAAGATCTTTTGTTGCAGCTCTCGGCTCCTCAGGCCACAGACTAAGCAATCCTGCAACCGTTCTTCCAGGTCCCTAAATTCGCACGGCCGTGCTGCTTGGCAAAGGGCTGCGATGAAGTCTGCGGCGGACTCTCCAGGACGCTGGTCCTGCTGCTCGAAAGCGTGTCGCCAAGCGATGAACGACAGTTTCGGCTCGAAATGTTCTTTGAGCATTTTCTTTAAATCGCCGTAAGTCACAGCGCGGGGGCCACTAAGTTCTCCGCAATATCGAAAGTAGCTTGGCCACAAACACAGAGCAGCGTTGCGGCTTTCAACTCGTCTTCCAGAATCCTAGCAGACAACTTTGTCTCCCAAAAAGTAGAGAAGGGAACTAGGGGATTAGCCATTTTGGATCTAATTCTCACTAACAGAGATGAAATGATAGAAGGTGTTGAAGCCATAGGAACCTTGGGAGGAAGTGATCATGCAATATTGGAATTCAACATTATGCAAGCACAAGCAATAGAACACAGTCAAACTAGAGTCTTGGACTTCAAGAGAGCTAATTTCAATAAACTTAGAGAGGGCTTGGGAAGGATTCCATGGATGAGAATCCTCAAGGGGAAAACAACTCAAGAAGCTTGGGAAATTCTGAAAAATGAGATAATAAAAGCCCAGTCTAGCACAATACCAACAAAGAGGAAAAATAACAGCTCTCAAAAGAAACCAGCATGGCTGCATAAAGAACTCTCTGACAAATTGAAAGATAAAAAGGACAAGTATAGAAAGTGGAAAGAGGGGCACATAACTAAGGCAGAATATCAGTAAATAGCCCGAGCCTGCAGAGATGAAGTGAGGAAAGCTAAGGCTCAGAATGAACTAAGGCTTGCGACCAAAGTCAAAAATAACAAAAAAAGCTTCTTTCAACATGTAAAAAACAAGAAAAAAGTGAAGGAAATGATTGGTCCATTAGTGGGTGAAAGTGGCAAGAAGGTGACAAGCAACAGGGAGAAAGCAGAACTATTTAACTCGTTTTTTGCATCTGTCTTTACACAAAGAGAAAAAACAGACCAACCTATCAAAAATAGTGCCATAAAAAACAGAATAGAAACACAAGTTAAGATAGGTAAGAAAATGGTAAGTGAGCACCTGTCCAGCCTAGATGAGTTCAAATCACCAGGACCAGATGGATTACACCCAAGGGGGTTGTCTTCTCATAGGAACTGGCAGACTGTGACTCAGACCCACTGAACTATATTTTTCAAAGATCCTGGAGCATGGGGAAATTACCGGAGAGGATGGAAAAGAGCGTATGTAGTTCCTCATCTTTCAAAAAAAGGAAAAAAAAAAATGGACCAGGAAATTACAAACCTATCGCCGGGACCTCATACCTGGGAACGCTTCTGGAAAAGATAATCAGAACAACGAATAACAGCACGAAACCTAGAGGCAAACAAAATCACTACTTAAAAAGCCAACATGGGTTTGTCCAAAAAACAGATCGTTCGCAAGACAAATCTTTATTGCATTCGTTGACCAAAGTGACCAAAATTAGTAGAATAAGAGGAATGCTGTGGACATAATTACTGGCATTCAGTAAGGCATTTGATAAAGTAGATCACACTACTACTGATAAGATAGAGAATGTGGGTTAGGACAGCATCACCACCAGATGGATCCGTACCTGGCTGACCGGCAGTACTCAGCGTTGTGATCCTCAAGGACCGCACCTACATGGAAGGGAAGTGTGTAGTGGGTGCCCCCCGGGCACTGTCTGGGCCCAGGTCTCTTCATACATCTCATCAACGATGGACGAGGGGGAAGATGGGAAATCATCAAATTTGCAGACGAAACCAAGCTGGCAGGAATAGCTAACAATCCAGAAGACAGGCGTAAGATACAGGAGGATCATGTGACAAGATGAACACTGGGCATAGCTAACAAAATGAAATTCAATGGTGAAAAAAGCAAGGTTCTACATTTAGGTAAGAAAAACCAAATGTACAGGTATAGTATAGGGAGTACCTTGCTCAATAGTAGTAACTGTGAGAGGGACCTCAGAGTCCTAGTGGACAATCACTTAAATATGAGCCAGCAGTGTGCTGCAGCTGCCAAAAAAGCCAACACAGTGCTGGGTTGCATTAACAGAGGGATAGAATCAAGATCACGAGAAGTGTTAATACCACTTTACAATGCCTTGGTAAGGCCACACTTGGAATACTGCATCCAGTTTTGGTCACCGCGATGTAAAAAAGATGTTGAGAGAAGAGCAACAAAGATGATTAGGGGACTGGAGGCTAAAGCATATAAGGAACGGCTGCTGGAATTGGGTATGTCGAGTTTAATGAAGAGACGGACGAGGGGGGATATGATAGCAGTGTTCCAATATCTCAGGGGCTGCCACAAAGAAGAGGGAGTCAAGCTATTTTTCAAAGCGCCTGAAGGCAGGACAAGAAGCAACGGATGGAAACTGATCAAGGAGAGAAGCAACCTTGAACTAAGGAGAAACTTCCTGACAATTAGAACAATTAACCAGTGGTACAACCTGCCTCCAGAAGCGGTGAATGCTCCAACACTGGAAGTTTTTAAGAAGAGACTGGACAGCCATTCAGATGACCTCCAAGGTCCCTTCCAACATTATTATTATTATTATTATTATTATTATTATTATTATTATTATTATTATTATTATTATTATTATTATTATTATTATTATTATTATTATTATTATTATTATTATTATTATTATTATTATTATTATTATTATTATCCGGTTAACTCTGAAGTAAGTTAGAGCTCCACCTTTCAAGGTGAGCGACATTGAATTCTGCAAGTCGCCCTATTTTCGCCATGGCAGGGTTTCAGCGGTCTCTTCGCTACCACGTGCTGCACAATCTGCTGGAGGGGTTCCGGGGCAGTTCCTCGCAGCACTCTCCTCCAGCGTTTGCGTACTGGCAGATGAGTGAGCTGAGGTAGGAACACTGTCCCTCTACGTGGTCTAGGCCTTTCCTTCAGGGTGATTCGGGCCTTTGTTGTTGTGGCAGCAATTCCACCTTCGTCGCCAATGTTCTGTTCTTACGGAGGTAGACATTGAAGAGACTTAGTAGTAAAGGAACTTAGTTTATTCATGACACACACACAAAACAGAACAGAAAGCAAAACTGACTCCACCCTTTTATACAAGGAGCCAGGGAACTGTTAACCAATAGATGCACGATTTCTTCCCGCGCTAAACATGCATTCCCGGGTTTTCAGACACCCAGTCTAGCTAGCAGGCCACATGGTCTGCTAGCGTCGTTGGTGCACGCCTTGCACCTGCTGTCTTAACAACTCAGTACATTACAGTTCACATACACATGGATGAGCTTGTGGTTGGGTGGGTTAGTGGCATGTTTAAAATTGTGATGTTTCTGTTCTTAAAATCTAGAAATAATGAAGAAACATGCAAATTTTGATTAGAAAACCTTCACCTTTTATTGCTGTATGGAATGAACTGCTGGATGTCAATGTGAAAAGAAGTTTAAAATGTGGAATTACAATTACTAATTCTAGTGATTTCTCTATTTGAGGCTGTCATGAGGAACTTGCTGACTGACAGATGTTTGCAAAGATAGCTGGGGCAAGCCTACAGTTTATAACTTATGGTTGCAAATGTAGCCACCCCACTTTTGATCACATTTTGAGAACAGGGTGTTAGATTTAATAATCAACCTAAGCAGTTTTCAGACACACAATTCTGTTCTGAAGGGGCCCTAGCTTAGCTTTGGCAGATGCCTTGTTACAACTGTGGAATGCCAAATAAAATCCTGTCATGAGTGATACAATAGTATAAGGAGGAGCAGGAGTAATTCTTCTGTAATCAGTGCAAGTTCTTGGTAGCACAATAATTTTACCCTGGCTCTAGTGTGAGCAGAACATTTCTTCCATAAATGTCCACACTGAATATTGTATATGTTTTTGGACATTTCCTTTGTAATGATTTTGTAGGAGAATTCCACTTACCCTTGTCTAGTGCAATTTAGTACTGATAATTAGTTGACCAGATTCTTTTTTATAGGTTTGAATAAATTTGCTATGCTGCAACTTTACAAATGACCCTGATTCTTTGCACCTGACAGATCTATATATAGTCTTTTCTAGATGTCTATAGACATTCTCAGTCATCTAGATTCTAGATCATGGTTGTCCCAAGGTGCTTTTTCCAAAAGGCAACTGTACTTTCTTGGTTTTTTCTTTGGAAATGCTTCATTTCCCATCCAAGAAACTTTCTGCTGAAAGTTTTCTGAGAAAAAAAATCAAGAAAGTACACTTGCCTTTTGGAAAAAAGCACCTTGGGGCAGTCTTTTCTAGAGTTACCCAGTGACTGTTGTAGCTATATAAAGCTTGTCCTCATTACTGCTACATCAGCAGAACAATGAAAAAAAAACATTATAAAATATTGTTGAGAAAATGGTCTGTAATATTACTCTTTAGCTGAGGAATATAATTGATTTGATCCTTAGTGAAATACCATGGAGACTATAGCTATTGAATGTGGTTTGAGCTTTATGACTTAACCTGGAGGATTTTAGCTTGGTGGTGGAGGGAACTGATTCCATTATGGCTCTGTCCGGTAATATAGTTCCATCCAGTGATATAGTCCACTGTTTATCTAGTAGAAATATATTTTTCAAGGTGTGATGAGAACTTGTAAATTTTTTTTTTTAAAATATGTTTTATTATTTTTATCGGGATAGAAAGGGAAGGGTAGGTAAAGGTATAACATGGGGTAAAAAACAAGGATTAAACCAAGGGTAGGGATAGATACAATAATGGGGTTAACCCCAACACTAAATCAACGCTTTAGCAAGCAGACTGTCGTCCGGGTATACATATTAAGTATGCATGATTAACATAGCACTAAAAAGCTATATTAATAAATTTATCACTATTAATGGTAAAAACTTAACCCAATACATATCATTCATTCTATAAGTAACAATAATCATTATACTATTAGTGATGTATTACTTAGTAAATATTGTTACATATAAATATCAATATAACGCTTATTAATTATAATTAATTATAGTTAAATGTAAACATCTAACCAAAAAGTTAAAAAATAATATGCAAAAGAAAATACATCATTTATCTTATTTAATTTCATCATCCTTTTTCATTCTGTCTTATTGCTAACCATTGATAAAAATTTTCCCATGTTTTAAAGAAAATTGTGTCTTCTTTCTCTTTAATTTCTAAAGTTAGTCTATCCATTTCTGCACATTCCAATATTTTCATAATAATAATCTGGTCAGGTGGTATCTTTTCATTTTTCCAAAATTGGGCAAATGCTATTCTCGCGGCTGTTAATATATGTAAGATTAAATATTCATTCTCTTTTCCGTAATTAGATCTTAATATTCCTAATAAAAACAATTCCGGTTTGAATTCTATCTGTATCTTAGTCATCTTTTCTAGCCATTTATGAATTTTAAGCCAATATATCTTTGCATTAGGGCATATCCACCAGATATGATAATAAGTTCCTGGTTTTTGTTTACACTTCCAACACATATTTGATACATTTTTAAACATTTTCTCTAGTCTAACTGGTGTCATGTGCCATCTATAAAACATTTTGTATAAATTCTCCTTATATGCAGCCGCTTTAGTAAGTTTAATATTTCGATCCCATAGTTTTTGCCAATCTTCTAAGTCTATAGAATATCCAAAATTCTTAGCCCATACTATCATTGTTTCTTTTACTTGTTCTTGTTCCATCTTCCAGCTTAGCAGAAATTTATAGAGTTTTTTAATCAAATGTTCATCAGTTTTTAACAATATTTTATCTAGCGGTGTCTGTTCTTTATAAAATCCTGTAGACTTTATATCTTTTTCATATCTTGTCTGAATTTGCAAATAAGACCACCATGTTAAGTCAATACCCTGTTGCTGAAGAATTTGTCTGTCTTTAAGTTTCCCATCTTTGTCCAAAATATCTTTATAGCTAACGAGTTTATCATAGTTAATTAAATTTAGGTAGGAAAAGGCTTCCATTGTCGAAATCCACTCAGGTATTTTCATGTACATTTTATGTTTAATTTTTTCCCACTCTGAAAACAGTACATTCCTTATAGCATGATTTTGAAAATATTTATGTACTTTATTTTTCTCATACCACAAAAATGCATGCCAACCTAATTGCAAATCATGCCCCTCTAAATAAAGAAGCCTTTTGTTTCTCAATGTAATCCATTCTTTAAGCCAAAGCAAAATAGCTGCCTGATAATAAAGTCTCCAATCCGGGAGTCCAAAGCCCCCTCTGTCTTTAGAATCTTGTAATAATTTAATTTTAATTCTAGCTTTTTTACCTTGCCATATAAATCTGATTATTGTAGCGTTTAATTCATCAAAGAATTTTTGATTTAACTTGACAGGAACTGTTTGAAAAAGAAAAATTAGCTTAGGTAAAATGTTCATCTTAACAGTCGCTATCCTTCCTAGTAATGATAATTGAAGATTTTTCCACTTCTCCAAATCCACTTTTATTTGTTTTAGTAATCTCTCGTAGTTGTCTTCTTTTATTGTTGTATGTTTTGAAGTTAAATAGATACCTAAATATTTAACTTTTTTCGCTATTTGAAGGTTTGTCTTTTTAGCAAATTGAATTTTTTGTTTATCTGTTAAATTGTTCGTTAATACTTTAGTCTTTTCCCTGTTTATCTTCAACCCCGCCACTTCTCCAAATTTCTCTATTTTCCGCAAGAGTTTAACAGCTGTCTCTAGTGGTTCCTCCAAAATAAAAACTAAATCATCCGCAAAAGCCTGTAGTTTGTATTTTTGATCTTTTATCTCCAATCCTTTAATCTCAATATCTTGCCTAATATCTTGCCCAACACTTCCAATGTAAAAATGAATAACAAAGGGGACAATGGACATCCCTGCCTTGTGCCTTTTTTAATGTCAAAGCTGTCTGTGTAGTCTCCATTTATAAGTATCCTTGCTGATTGTTTATTATAAATTGCTTGAATTGCATTTATAAAATTTCCGCCAAAGTCCATCTCCTTCAACTGTTGAAACAAAAATTGCCAATTAAGATTATCAAAAGCTTTTTGCGCATCAAGAAATATAAGCGCCAACTGTTTCCCTGGATGGTTTTCATAATACTCCAACACATTTAAAATAATCCTTAAATTATTCTTTATCTGTCTTTTTGGTAAAAAGCCATTTTGGTCTGGATGGACGAATTCAGTCAAAAATTTCTTCATTCTTTCTGCCATTATTGTAGTAAATATTTTATAATCCACGTTTAGTAAAGATATTGGTCTATAGTTTTTAATTTGTGTACAATCAGTATCTTCTTTAGGTATAAGAGAGATGTTGGCTTCTTTCCAGGAATTTGGTATTTTTGTCTCTGAAAAAGCTTCATTACAAAGGTCTTTCAAAATCGGACTGACAATGTCTTGTAGAGCTATATAAAATTCTGCAGGGAGACCATCAGGTTCCGGAGTTTTATCCTTTTTTTTGTTTTTTTATCGCCTCTGTAATCTTCATCATTGTTATGTTCTCATTTAATATGTATTGCATATTCTCTGGTACCTTTGGAAGGTCCGCTTCTTTTAAATATTCCTGTATTGTCTCATTCGAAACCACCTCAGTTTTATAAAGTGTCTCATAATAAGCTGTAGTAATTTTTTTGATTGCATCATTGTGACAGTACAATTGGCCTTTTGTATCTTGTAGTTTACTTATCAATCTTTTTTCTCTTTCTTTTTTCAATTTATATGCCAACCATCTTCCGGGTTTATTGGCATTTTCAAAGAAATTCTGTTTACCTCGTTTAATCTGTTGTGCCCTTATGTCCATTTCCATTAGATTTAATTTGTGTTTTATTACTTCCATCTGTGTCTTCAATTCTTTCTTTTGTGGATCATTTCGTAGCTCCATTTCCAATTTACTAAATTGTTCTCTCAATCTAAGTTGTGTTTGTTTCTTTTCTTTATTCTTTTTGGCCACATAGGTTGTAACCACGCCCCTAAAATATGCTTTCGCTGTATCCCATACATTTTGAATAGAAGTTTCTTCTTTCTTATTTATTTTAAAAAAAATTCCATTTCTTTCATTGCTAATTGCAAAAATTCCTTTTCTTTCAATATAGCTTTGTTGAACCGCCATCTTAATTTCTTTCTAGTTCCTTTCCACATCATTCTAATTGGATTATGGTCTGCCCAAATATTAGGTTCTATTTCAATCTCCTGTATCATAGTCTTTAAATCATAAGAAGTCCATATCATAAAGATAAAGAACTTCTAGTTCTTAAACAGATCCCGAAGAGAATAAGAGAAGCACGAAGAGAATATCAATTTTTGACAAGGAAACTACTGAACAAAGGAGTAAATTTTAGATGGTTGGTCCCAGAAGGATTATTAATTTTTTGGGACTCGAGAAGATATAGATTGGATACCCCATTTAAAGCAGAGGAATTTTTTAATAATCATAGAACATTTCTGGAAGAAGGCGATATCAGATCTAAGAAACCAGAGGAAGAAGCAGGAGCATCGAAACAAACAGAAGAGGAAGAACCTAAAAAGACTCAATCAGAAGAAGATGTAAGACCCAAGGATCAGAGACAGATAACTTCTCCTAGAAGACTGAGATCTAAGTACAATTAAAACTATGGAAGAAATTGGAATTTTCTCAACAAATATAAATGGTCTTAACTCCCCATCAAAAAGGAGTAAAATATTTTATAGATTACAAAAATTAAAAATGGACATAATCTGTCTCCAAGAGACACATATAAAAAGACAACACTTTAGACTTCTAGAACAACCAAAAATAGGCAAACTTTATTTTTCATCGGCACTGCAAAAGAAAAGAGGGGTAGCTTTCTATATAAAAGAGAAGATGAGCCCAAAACAAATTTATGCTGATGACGAAGGAAGACTATTAATGGTGGAAACTACATGGAACCAAAAACAAATTTTGATGATTGCGATATATGCCCCCAATGAGAAACAAGATCAATTTTTTCAGCAACTATATGATAAGTTAATGGAATTAAACTATCAAAACCTTTGTATTCTTGGAGACTTTAATGCGATAACTGATGCAAAACAGGATTACAAGAGCTACAAACAAGGGAAAAAAGGGGGAAATACCTTATCTAATTCTTTTCTAAAGATGAAAGATGAATTAGGTATACAAGATATATGGAGAGAAATGAATCCAGATAAAGCACAATATACATTTTATTCAAATAGACATAAATCCTGGTCACGAATTGATATGAGAACTTGTAATTTTTAATTCTATTCAGAATTCTGTGTTTAGCTTTAGTAATTATGAAGCAAGCAAGAGCTTCTTGACCTTTGAAGAAGTCAATGAATTGAAGAATGTTTTCCATAAGGTGAGGACAAATGTCAGGTTTCATGCTCGGGCTCAGCACTAGGTGACATCTCTAGATGCTTAAGCCTAAATTACATTTTTGGGTGGAATTGGCTATATTAGCATCTTTATTACAAACATGAATGATTTTCATAAATACAGTAATTGTAGCATAAGGAAGTCAGAAACTTTATGTTCCAGAATTTTAAACCATTGGCCTCTATCTTTAATTTTTAAAAGAAAGTAGTAATTAGAACTTGTACCTAGTATATCCTTTCTTGATCCATCTTTAATTCATAATTCTGGTTCTCTGTATATTCCCTTTTGAAAATTTCCAACTAAAGTATTAATCTAGGGCTGTATGTAAGGCGGGAGAGAGAGCTCCAAATTTGATGTTGTGTTGAATTCCCTAATTAGTTAAACCGGCCCTGCTGTTAACAAAAATGAATAAAGCTCAAAAACAAAGAGAAAAACATATCTTCAAAGGCAATCAGCTACAATGCACTTTGATAATCTTCTAAAAAAGACTTAAGAAAGAAGGCAGCAATGATGGACGCAGGACAAATTTGACAACCAAAAGCATCGATCCATTTGCTGGTCAAAAAGGTGTCAGTTTAGCTGTGAAGGTGGACTGGGCAGTGAATCTGAAAAATGCTGAAGACCTATTTCGTGTGCTGAAAGATATTCTACATTTTCCGAAAGCTTTAGCAAACCAAGGAAACAAGAAAAATTGCCTGTACCTTTCAGTGTGGATGCAATGAGAATAACAGAAATTATGAGATTCATGATCATAGCAGAGGCTGATGAACTAGTAATTTAGTAATAACTAAAATGTTATCCCACTTCAAAGGCAGCTAGAAATAATTTCTAAGGAGAAAGAAAATATGTTCAATAATCAAAGAAATATGTGGACTATGAATAAATGTATTGGATTAAAGCTACCATAATCTCTAGATAGCATAGGAATGGAAGTCCAGTACATCTAAAGGGCACCGAGTTGGGAAAAACTAAATTACTTAATAAAGAAGCGATGCATGGGTAAACTTTAAAACCAGGATAATACAAATGAGACTTATCTGAAAAAGAGAGGCATCTGTTACTTAAAAGCTATACTTGTATCTGCCAACACATATTAACAAAAATTAACAGAAAAGATTTACATAATATTAAAATAAAAATCCTTGTATGAGGAATCTAATTATGATGTGCCATATGTATAAAAACACACTAGATTCAGTACTTTCATTACTTTTGGGAAATTATCACAGTAAAATAACAAAGTTTAGTTTAAGGATATATTCCTAAATCACAAGACAGAGTGGGGTAAATATAGAACAGAATTTCATCTATCTGGAAAAAGTTAATAATTTTGACTATTAGTACCAATTAACAAACTTACTACTGAATTCTGCACTAAGTAAAATTTCTGTCTTCCAAAGATCCCAACATGGTATTCATTACATACTTCTTACTTAATGTAATTAACTGTAAATATGACTACATCTTTATTTTTTCCAGAATGGTTAACAAACCTATTCAGAACCAGTGACAATAAAACAACAACAAAGCATTGATGTCATAGATAGGTAAGCAACAACATGAAACAAATTTTGCACAGTTTCATGTGGATACATTAATTTGTCCACCATTTTAAGACAAGAGTTTTTTTAAATATTCAGATTTGAGTTATTGTGATAATTTAAGTATTATTATATGTTCAAAAATAATTTGTAATTCAATTGCTTGGAAAAGTATAAGCAGAATGTTCAAAGTGCTTTATTTCTTGTTCAACTGTGTAATTTTAACTTTACTCTCAGGCTTTATCCACCACTTTGTTTGCTTGGTGTGTTTACAAGTTAGCGATTGCTCACTTAGACATTCAAACCTAGTGTCAATGCTGCTAACATTGGATGTTCTTGCTTTGACAACAGATGGAAATGCAGCCATTTTCCTCTTCTGCTTTTAGGGTTAGTTGATGCTGGGAGGGGGAATGTGAAAGACAGTCCAGCTAGTCATAGCAATAATAACTCAGCCGTGGGAATCCAAGGTTATTGCGCCCAGAGTTGATAAGGATTTGGTGGGCTGGAGAGCTGGGGAGAAAGCCTGCGCTTTAAGCTAATTGGGGAATGTGATTTATGACAGTTAATTGGAGGAGGGAATTGTGCTTTGCTACTTTGTGGCCAGGGGAGGCTTTAACTATGTAGTGCCGATACTTTGTTTCTCGAATAAAAGATTCTTTAAGGTAAACAATGCCTCGAAGTTCTTTTGAAGAGTTTCATCTGTTGGAACCATGACATTAAGCCAAAAACTTACAATTTTTACCTAACTATCTATCCCTAGAATTGAGGGATAGATCAATAAAGATTCGGGGAAGATTTCAACATGGAGAAAGAAAGAGCACCTGAAACCAGCACCCCGGCAGTGGCTGCTACCCCAGAGGGGGGAGCGCACCGGCAGAGAAGGAACTTTTTCTGGCCTCTCAGCAAAGCTGCAAGGACAGCTGATCTGGTTGTCGGAATGGACCTTACCCAGTAGAAACTCCAGACACCTTGAGACGGCCTTGCCACAATCAAGTGCTTCGAAGGTGGACGAGGGGATTCCCACACGTCGCATTCCCTAGACTGGTGGAGAACCACAAAATCGACTACCGCTGAACACTCAGGTGAGTGGAAGTACCTGTCCACAGCCCATAGTCAATCAATGGAGAAGTTGGTGGGGAAAGTTGAAGAGCTAGAGGTGAAGAGTGGAGAACAGCCTTCCCGTTCCCCATACGCGAGTGATCATGATGATTGGTGAGGCAGCCACCAACTCCTGCCAAAGGGAACCCCCAGTCCCACCTGTGCAGATCAGGCAGCCTCCCTGTCCTCAAAGCCACCTAACATGACCTCCAGCCTCGCAGGGAGAGACAGCTCCAGTCATCGCCCCTCCAAAAGCCCAGATCTCTGACAACGAGATAAGAGCCCAAGCTGTCAATGGGACAGCCAAACCCTGGATCGACGCGGTTACCGGCCACCCAGCCTGGGACCCATACAGCAATGGGGCATGTCGCAGCCTCCACAGGAGGGAGGCCAGCAGTTGCTGGCAGAGCAGCAGCCGATCTGGGGGTGGCCGCAGCCCCAAATGTGCAGCAGCAGATGGGGGCCTTGCAACAACCGGGGGTGATGCAGCTGCCAGGGGGTCAGCAACCACTGGGAGTACAGCAGCAGCAGTGGGGCTGGCCGCCGCCTCTGAACGTGCAGCAACCACTGGGGGTCCCACAACCAATGGGGATCCAGCAACAACCACTCCCGGGGCCGCAGGGGAGCCTACAACTTAGGAGTTGTCATTAGGAGTAAAAATGCAGCCATGGAAAAAGTTATTTCATCAATATGAAGACATTTTGTAGTAGTGTATGAAGTAAAATGCAGGCAGACAAAAGTTAAACTTTCAGAAAGCAATAAACTACTTTCCAATGTTTTGACCCATGAATCCCATCTACCATGGCTTATCGCAAAACACTTTGGGAGTTTCAGTCCCAAACAGGAACAACGTGTTGCCTATTCTGATGGTTATTTCCACAATTGTTTTTCCCCCCTAAAAGTGACAAAAGGTGCTTTTAGCTGTTTAAATTTTTGGAAATATATATATGTAGCTTGATCCAATGTAATAAATGATAAAATATTTTTAAAGGACCTGATAATGTTGATTGATGATAGTAAAGTATAATAAATGTATATAATAAAGTATATTATACCATATTGTATCATTTCATCTCAAACAGAGTTGCTTAGATGAAATGAGTGGCCACGAAAATGAAAAAAAAACATTATTATAATTTTAATAAAAATTGGGGTAGTTAATGTATGGAAACATTTAAAAAATAAGCAAGGTTATATAAAAGATAAATAGATTAGATTGGGTACACTATGAATTCTATTGTTTTAATCATGTGAAATATCATGGAATTAAGCACAGTAATTTATTCAGTGTTAAACTAATATATTCCTAGAGTTTAGTTATCTCATTTTGCAATCTGCAAGCTGTCATTACTTCCTACAGAATCCTTCATCTATGCTTCAAGCATATTACACTTTCCAGTTGTATGCTGTAATAAAAGAAACCTCTAAAAATGTAAATGACATGGGATTTTATGTACAAGTTTCTAAAAACCCAATTGTGATTGTTAGTTCAACACAACTCAAGGAAACAAGGCTCATTGAAGGCTGATTCTCAGCCATTTTTGTGGGAGTGGTTAATTTAAAATAAATATATTAGCTACTATATTGTAAAGGACAGAGGAAATGTCCTTGAAGGACAGGAGGAAGAGCTTCTAAAAATGACCTGTTCCCTCAGCCAAGAAAGTAACATGGATAAATATCTCAAATAAACCACTCCCTAATTCATCATCTGAAAATAATGGGATATGTGGGAGCACATTCCGACCTGCAAGATTCTGTTATTATAGTTTCCAATAAAAGTAGTACTGACCTACATGGCATTGTGTCCTAGTCTGGGCTATCTTGAAAGACTTACTTAACTTTACACATGATGATATTCTTGATTCTACATAGTGCAAATTCATCACAATCAATTCCATAGCCTGAGGCAGTGAGATATGTATTCTAACTACAAACAATTGTTTACTGAGCTAAACCTGAGCCCTGGTGAATCTATGGACAAATGCCACAATCTTCAGTTACTGATTTCACAGCTCACCCAGTGACACTCACATGATCTCCCTAGTCCCATCAATTGTATCTGTTGCCTTCCCCTTCCCCTTCTTTCTACCTTAATAAGGGTGAGAAATGTTGTTTCTCATCCACCATATACTTTCATCACAATGGATAAAGTATTGCTGATCAGTCCCTTGTGGAAACAGTCTGTGGCATTTAAGAAATATCTCCAAATCCATAATTTGAAGATATTCTCTTTTTCCTTCAGTATCCAACTTTCACAACTGTAGATTTCCATTGTACATTGCTTTAATTGTTCAGATCTTTGTGCCAGAGAAATACACTTTTCCTTCATGTTCTTATCTAATTTTTCATGGTTTTCCTCCCTAGAATCAGTTTCTTTAGTCCTGTAAAGTATTGTTTGTTTCTATTCTTAAGACCAAGAAACCAGATCTGCCATTTTTACTTCTTCACCATCAACTGTGAGTTAATTAAGCATGCTACCTTGACATTATATTTGTCTTATTATTTAATGTTAACTATTCATATTTAACTGTAGTTTCATTTTCCATTTTTACCTTCATAGCAAGTTCTTTTAAGTCATCTTCTTTCAACTAAGAAAATTATGTCTTCATAATTCAAATTGTTTGAGTTTTGACTCCAATTTTGATTCCAGTTATACAGTATTGTCCAAGGGTCAGTCACTTTCAGTCAGCCTAACCCACCTCACAAAGTTGTTGTTGTAGGGAAAATAGGAAGAGGGAAATGTGTTGGCTATATTCACTGCCTTCAGTTAATTGTAAAAATAATAAAGGTAGGACACAAATAAACAAACAAATAAAGTATTTCATACTTTTCTAGGTACATTTCGAATGCTATGAACTTGAAAAAAAAGGAGTTTTATTTGTTAGATGAAGAACATATGGTTCCTACCCTACAAACCTTGTATTTAATTGGGTGGGCTTATTGTTGTTTCCCATGTAATTGATATAGAACATCTGCTTGTGTTAGTTGATATAGTATCATGTCTTGATTACCTGGGAGGAACAGGGAGATCATGAGTTTAATCCCACCTTAGGCACAAAGCCAGCTGGGTCACCTGAGGCCAGTCACTTTCTCTCAGCCCTAGGAAGTAGGCAATGGCAAATCACTTCTGAAAAAACTTTGCTAAGAAAACTGCCAGCACTACAGGTAGTCCTTGATTTAAAAACCACAACTGAGCCTAAAATTTCTGTTGCTAAGTAAGACATTTGTTAAGTGAATTTTGCCTCATTTTACGACCTTTCCTGTCACAGTTGTTAAATGAATCCCTGCAATTGTTAAGTTAGTAACATGATCATTAAGTGAATCTGGCTTCTCTATTGACTTTGCTTGTCAGAAGGTCACAAAAGGCGGTCACATAACCCTGGGACACTGCAACCCGTCATAAGTATGAGTCAGTTGTCAAACATCTGAATTTTGATCATGTGACCATGGGGATACTGCAGTGGTCATAAGTGTGAAAAATGGTCATAAGTCACTTTTTTCAGTGCTGTTGTAACTTTGAATGGTCACTAAATGAACTGTTGTAAGTTGAGGACTACCTGTGGTCCAGGCAGCCTCTGCTTGCATTGGAAGATGCTATATAGACAAATCTTTTTCAGTTCTCTAAAACACTGTGATATTGTAATGAGTCTTTGCTCATTTGAATAAGATTCACATGAGTGCTATTGAATTATTCTAGCTGAAGACTGGATTAATGTGGGTTGTTTTTCAATAAATTTGAATTTTCAAATTGCTGTTGTTTTTCTGCTAATAAGAATTTTTTTCTCTACAATGTTTCTATTTTTGCCATTTCCATTTGTGAACATTTCAGCAGTCTTTCTTTAACTTTATTTTTTCTAATAGATCCTTTCCATTATTAGTACTGGTACCTTAGCTATAAATAGCCATGTAATATAACTAACCTTCTTACAAAGATATTTTATTTTTCATTTCTTGTTAAAATCTGTTTGTTGACATTTCCGTATAGAGAAATCTTTCCTTATGTTTTCTGCTTGATATTGAAAGACTGCATTTAGTTCCTATGTGTATACTTAGGTTACCCAAGGCTGTTCTCTTCAATCTGCCCTTGGATATTATGACACTTTTTTCTAATAGTAACTTGAATTCTTTTTCTCTTTGAAATTTCAGGGATCATTTTCTTCCAAACTCATTTCCAAAATGTCTTTTTGCTCATATTTCATGCGTTATAAAAATACTCTACTGCTTATCTATCTTATGACATCTACCTATAACATCTTTTCTGATCAGTTTATATTTCACTTATATTTGTAAAAGTTAATTTGTTAAATCACTATATATCCTATTTTCAAAGTTCTTATTTAAGCTTAATTTCCCCTCAGTATTTCAGTCATTCCTTAGTCCTAATTGTCTTCAACTTATTTTACCTTTAAAATTCAAACTTTTTTTTTTTATGTTTTATTGATTTTCTAATTTTACATTTAAGTATTTAAAAAGCAACGTGTCGGCTGAGTTAATCGATAATTCAATGACATATAAGTATCTTTAGTACAAGTCTCAAATTACCACATTAAATATTTCCTCTCTTTTCCCCTTGGTATTTACTGTCTCATGTTTAAACTAATACAATTCTTATTATATCAATTAAATAAAAATAACATTCTTACATTTATCAATAATTTTTAGCTTATATATATCCTGGTTATTTTAACATTCAGTCTTTATAGACAATCAATGTCCTAATTAGTTTTTTCCAATTTTTAGTTTCCCATTAATATTTAAATTTAACATTTAATATTTATAATTTCCAAGTTTTAAGTAACCAAAGTTCCCTTTATCACAATTCATCATAAAGTCTAATATTCAGAATACACGTCTTATCTATTTGAATATATTCTATTTCTCACCATCTTACATCATCTAATTAATAATACAGTATAACATTCTTATTTTCTATTAATTTCCAAATGTCTTAAATTTAGTAACCAAAATTTCTCGTTTCAACATCAAATACTTCCTCTCTTTTTCTCTTAATGTGTACTATCTCATATTTAAGCTAGTACAGTTCTTATTATATCAGCTAAGTAAAAACATGTTTATTACATTTATCAATAGATTTTTAGCTTATATATATCTTAATTACTTTTACATTCAATCTTTATAAACAAATCAATATTCAAATTTAACTTTTAATATTTATACTTCCAAGTTTTAAATGACCAAAGTTTTCTTTATCTCAGTTCATAACAAAATCTAGTATTCAAAGTACACATCTTGTCTATTTGAGTATATTCTATTTTAATCCTCACTAATAAGTCAAAACCCCAATTTTCTTCAGCCTTATTCTAGCTTTCTTTCTTTGCCAACTCGCCTTCCATATCCATGCTTTTAAGTCATCAAATAGATCTCCCTCTGTTATTATATATATTGTTTGAGATAAAAGAGGCCATCCAATCGCCATTTTTTTGGGAAGAGCTAACAAATCGTCTCTCTATTTTTCCATCTCGATGTAGTTGTCCTGAAATGTTTATCTTCCCTTTGGTCTGTTCTTCTTCTTGATCAGTCATAAAGGACTCAAATGTCTATACCAATGCACAGAGTATGAACAGCAAACAGGGTGAACTAGAAATTCAGGTTAATGAGGGCAGATATGACATTGTTGCCATTACGGAAACATGGTGGGATGAAACCCACAAATGGAACACACAGCTAGAGGGATTTAAATTATTTAAAAGAAACAGACCAAATAAAAGAGGAGGTGGAGTTGCTCTCTCTATAAGAAATAACTACATCTCTACAGAAATAGAGCACAACAATGATGAAAACTGTCTTGAATGCATTTGGGTCAATATAAAAGGGGGAAAAATGTCATTGCCATAGGTGTATACTATAGGCCACCCAACCAAACAGAGGAAATAGATGAACTTTTTGCTAGTCAGCTAACTAAGGTATGTAGGAAGCACATCACAATAGTAATGGGGGACTTTAACTACCCTGACATCAACTGGGAGACAAACTCTGCACCAAGTGGAAGATCAAACAGATTCCTGACAAACCTAGCAGACAACTTTGTCTCCCAAAAAGTAGAGAAAGGAACTAGAGGATTAGCCATTTTGGATCTAATTCTCACTAACAGAGATGAAATGATAGAAGGTGTTGAAGCCATAGGAACCTTGGGAGGAAGTGATCATGCAATATTGGAATTCAACATTATGCAAGCACAAGCAATAGAACACAGTCAAACTAGAGTCTTGGACTTTAAGAGAGCTAATTTCAATAAACTTAGAGAGGGCTTGGGAAGGATTCCATGGATGAGAATCCTCAAGGGGAAAACAACTCAAGAAGCTTGGGAAATTCTGAAAAATGAGATAATAAAAGCCCAGTCTAGCACAATACCAACAAAGAAGAAAAAACAGCTCTCAAAAGAAACCAGCATGGCTGCATAAAGAACTCTCTGATAAATTGAAAGATAAAAAGGACAAGTATAGAAGTGGAAAGAGGGGCACATAACTAAGTCAGAATATCAGCAAATAGCCCGAGCCTGCAAAGATGAAGTGAGGAAAGCTAAGGCTCAAAATGAACTAAGGCTTGCGACCAAAGTCAAAAATAACAAAAAAAGCTTCTTTCAACATGTAAAAAACAAGAAAAAAGTGAAGGAAATGATTGGTCCATTAGTGGGTGAAAGTGGCAAGAAGGTGACAAGCAACAGGGAGAAAGCAGAACTATTTAACTCGTTTTTTGCATCTGTCTTTACACAAAGGGAAAAAACAGACCAACCTACCAAAAATAGTGCCATAAAAAACAGAATAGAAACGCAAGTTAAGATAGGCAAGAAAATGGTAAGTGAGCACCTGTCCAGCCTAGACGAGTTCAAATCACCAGGACCAGATGGATTACACCCCAAGGGTTCTCAAGGAACTGGCAGATGTGATCTCAGAACTACTGAACTATATTTTTCAAAGATCCTGGAGCACTGGGGAACTACCAGAGGACTGGAAAAGAGCGGATGTAGTTCCCATCTTCAAAAAAAAAAAATGGATCCAGGAAATTACAGACCTATCAGCTGACCTAATACCTGGGAAGATTCTGGAAAAGATAATCAACAACGAATCAGCGAACACCTAGAGGCAAACAAAGTCATTACTAAAAGCCAACATGGGTTTGTCAAAAACAGATCATGCCAGACAAATCTTATTGCATTTTTGACCAATGACAAAATTAGTGGATCAGAGGAATGCTGTGGATATAATTTACTTGGACTTCAGTAAGGCATTTGATAAAGTAGATCACAACCTACTACTTGATAAGATAGAAAAATGTGGGTTAGACAGCATCACCACCAGATGGATTTGTAGCTGGCTGACCGGCCATACTCAGTGTGTGGTCCTCAATGGAACCGCATATACATGGAGGGAAGTGCGTAGTGGGGTGCCCCAGGGCTCTGTTCTGGGCCCAGTGCTCTTCAACATCTTCATCAACGATTTGGACAAGGGGATAGATGGGGAACTCATCAAATTTGCAGAAGACACCAAGCTGGCAGGAATAGCTAACACTCCAGAAGACAGGCTTAAGATACAGGAGGATCTGGACAGACTTGAACACTGGGCGCTATCTAACAAATGAAATTCAATGGTGAAAAAAGTAAGGTTCTACATTTAGGCAAGAAAAACCAAATGTTTGCTTGCTCAATAGTAGTAACTGTGAGAGGGATCTTGGAGTCCTAGTGGACAATCACTTAAATATGAGCCAGCAGTGTGCTGCAGCTGCCAAAAAAGCCAACACAGTGCTAGGCTGCATTAACAGGGATAGAATCAAGATCACGTGAAGTATTAATATCACTTTACAATGCCTTGGTAAGGTCACACTTGGAATACTGCATCCAGTTTTGGTCACCGCGATGTAAAAAAGATGTCGAGACTCTATAAAGAGTACAGAGAAGAGCAACAAAGATGATTAGGGGACTGGAGGCTAAAACATATAAGGAACGGTTGCTGGAATTGGGTATGTCTAGTTTAATGAAGAGAAGGACGAGGGGGGACATGATAGCAGTGTTCCAATATCTCAGGGGCTGCCACAAAGAAGATGGAGTCAAGCTATTTTTCAAAGCGCCTGAAGGCAGGACAAGAAGCAACGGATGGAAACTGATCAAGGAGAGAAGCAACCTTGAACTAAGGAGAAACTTCCTGACAATTAGAACAATTAACCAGTGGTACAACCTGCCTCCAGAAGCGGTGAATGCTCCAACACTGGAAGTTTTTAAGAAGAGACTGGACAGCCATTCAGATGACCTCCAAGGTCCCTTCCAACATTATTATTATTATTATTATTATTATTATTATTATTATTATTATTATTATTATTATTATTATTATTATTATTATTATTATTATTATTATTATTATTATTATCCGGTTAACTCTGAAGTAAGTTAGAGCTCCACCTTTCAAGGTGAGCAACATTGAATTCTGCAAGTTGCCCTATTTTCGCCATGGCAGGGTTTCAGCGGTCTCTTCGCTACCACGTGCTGCACAATCTGCTGGAGGGGTTCCGGGGCAGTTCCTCGCAGCACTCTCCTCCAGCGTTTGCGTACTGGCAGGTGAGTGAGCTGAGGTAGGAACACCGTCCCTCTACGTGGTCTAGGCCTTTCCTTCAGGGTGAGTCGGGCCTTTGTTGTTGTGGCAGCAATTCCACCTTCGTCGCCAATGTTCTGTTCTTATGGAGGTAGACATTGAAGAGACTTAGTAGTAAAGGAACTTAGTTTATTCATGACACACACACAAAACAGAACAGAAAGCAAAACTGACTCCACCCTTTTATACAAGGAGCCAGGGAACTGTTAACCAATAGATGCACGATTTCTTCCCGCGCTAAACATGCATTCCCGGGTTTTCAGACACCCAGTCTAGCTAGCAGGCCACATGGTCTGCTAGCGTCGTTGGTGCACGCCTTGCACCTGCTGTCTTAACAACTCAGTACATTACAGTTCACATACACATGGATGAGCTTGTGGTTGGGTGGGTTAGTGGCATGTTTAAAATTGTGATGTTTCTGTTCTTAAAATCTAGAAATAATGAAGAAACATGCAAATTTTGATTAGAAAACCTTCACCTTTTATTGCTGTATGGAATGAACTGCTGGATGTCAATGTGAAAAGAAGTTTAAAATGTGGAATTACAATTACTAATTCTAGTGATTTGTCCGAAATATAGGGTTTCCTGCCTGAGCAGGAGGTTGGACTAGATGACCTCCAAGATCCCTTCCAACTTTATTATTATTATTATTATTATTATTATTATTATTATTATTATTATTATTATTATTATTATTATTATTATTATTATTATTATTATTATTATTATTATTATTATTATTATTATTATTATTGTTGTTATTGTTGTTGTTGTTGTTGTTGTTGTTGTTGTTGTTGTTGTTGATCCTCAGGTTTCTTCTGGTTTACATAGAAAGTCTTTTCCATTTTCAGTCTTGTCAGTCCCTTTTCTGGGTTTTCCATTAACTGTGTTTGTTGATCAATTGAATCTTCTATCATAGTATTTGATTGTTCCACTTCTCTATTATATTCTATGTAGTTGATTCTTTAGTTGTAATCAAAGTTTGGGTTTGTATATCTAGGCTGACGTCTTGTTCTTTTCTGTAGCTTCTTATTTCATCAGAAGCTGTAAGAATAGTTTCATAAATTGCTTTCAACATAAAGAGAATCTGTTCCTGATCTTCATCCATGTTCTCTTAGTGGTGTGTTAAATTAAAAGCTTTACAATCAGAGAATGAAAATAATTTTGTCACTGAGTATAGAACACAGCTGGACTTCTGACAGCTGATATCTGCCAAGGTTGCAAAAGTCTTATCTATAGTCTGGGCTTCAAGCCAAGTCTCTTTTAGAGAATAACACGTTGTAATATCAGGTTTAGCCACAAGATGTCACACATACCGTTTAAGATTTTTTTTAAGTCCAAAATTTTTATAATCCTTTTTCCAATTTTACTTCTTTTTTGTAAGTAAAAACTGAAATCTTCAATAAGAGTAAGAAATCTTTTAGTCCTCAAATTTTAGAAAGATAGAAATCCAGTTATAATCAGGTTATTCTTTCAGCGTTTTAAACTCCCCTGGATAGTCAGTCTCCGCTGTTTTTAGAGGGTGGGATAGAATTTCTCTTCCCTCTCTGCACAGGGGGAAAAATACTTTGGGCAGCTTGTACAGGTGGGAAAAATAGTTAGGATTGAAAAGAGGTTCAGATCTCACCCAGTCTCATCTGCGCTGCTTTATAGGTGCCTGGTGGTAGGTTTGACTTCGACTGTCTGCAGCCTACTGATGGGCCATATTTCTATGGCCGATCTTTCATCCGCCGGCTTGGAGGGCTGCCCTGGATTGAGCAGAAGGGCTACCACCCCCCATGATCAAGCGGGGGTCCCCTCCTTGCTTGTTGACCCTACAGGGCAACTTTTGACCCTTTCCAGGGTCCCCCAGTGGTGCGAAATCGGACGTGGAAGACGGAGCTCACCTTCCAGTGGCCGCGGCGCCAAACTGGAAGTCACTTTTTGAGTATTCTTGTCACTCCTTTTTTGGTTTTGTTTCTTTATTGCATACTTTCATGCCTGAATCATGCAATAATCTGATTTAAACTTGCTGATCCTGCTCCATCGCAGTCACATATTCTTAAAACATGTGGTTTGACACATCTCATTTTTGCCTTGTTTCATCTTGTCCATGGTTCATGCTTCTCCCAATCCATATTCCAGTTGAATGTAATCTTACCAAATATTCATGGTACATTGGACATCTTTGCAGCTTCAGTCTGGTATGTCATCATCTCAAAATCTACTTGGAAAAATCTGACATTCTTCCTAGCTAGAGAAGTCACTGCTGATCTTAGGTCTTACCGTCTGTCAACTAAACTTGTTTAAATGTTACACTGCAGTCCATACAGTCTCCCAAGCTTTATTTTGGAGTCTTTTTTTAAAAGAGTTTGCCTTTGTACATACTTGTAGAGCTCCACATGCTTTCACCTCTTAGCTTTACTCCTCTCTTTTCAATCTTACAAAAAAAGGGTGATCCTACCAGAAGCTCCTGTTCCTGCCAACATTATTCTCATGTTCATTGAAACTACTGAAATCTCCTGTCACATCGAGGTACATTTGTTTAAAAGGATGAGGGAGATTGTTAAAAAGGTCCCCCCAGTTCCCCCCCCCCCAAACTGGCCTTGCTCCTGTGCCTTTATACAGCAGCCTGATAATCTGACTATGTTTAGAAAGATGATAGCAGAAACAATATTGAACAAAACAATTAACAATCAATCTAATGATAATTAAAACAATTAATCTGAAACTAAAACAAATTTCATTTGAAAAAAAGTAGAAAAGTAAATTGAAAAGAAAATCTAGGACTAAAACTGCAATCCAACAAATTTAAATTAGCAATTATAAACAGGCATTTCTTTAGAAACTGTCAATAGCTCATCCACACACCTTACTTATCTTGGTTCCAAGATAATGTATTAATTGAACATAGGTCATCGTAACAAATCATCCATTTCACTGCCGGCTTTAAAGTCACTTCAGAATGATCCAGCAGGAAAATATTGTTCACCAAAGGAAAACACGAAAGCATCTCTAGTGTGAATATTCTGTGTCATATGGAGGAGGAGCCTAAGCATAGTTTCTGATCTATAAAACTAAAATGCAAAATCACCCTCTTCTAACCAGCCACAAGGCTCTGTACTTCTAGGATCATTTCTGCTTTGTGTGTCAGAGAAAAAGTACTTTATCTAGCAGCAAATATTTTTTTAGCCAGTGATCTTACAGAATACCATCCATGAGGTTGATATACTGACTGATAATCTGTTTATTCCCTGCTGCCACCTCTCACCATGCTGATATTTTCACTGGTACTCTCCTTTGCCTTCCCAGTCCCATTTTTCTTGCTTGCTTGCTTGATCCTTGCTTGCTCTCTGGCATGCATGCAACCGATACTTTCCTAATCCCCTGCCCTTTGTTGCATCTCTTCTTACTTCTATTACTGGAGAACATTACCACAGCCCTTGATAATTGCTGCTACAATTAACTATTGTTCTTCATACTTGACTAAGATGCCCTGGGGCCAACAGCAGTGCTCTCCAGAAGCTTTGGAGGTAAAGCAAACTGCAGCAATGGAAAAAGTAGCAGAAAATGTAGTACATTATGCTCAGCTGCAGTTTTTGAATCATCTTCAAAGTGGGGCTGAAGCCATTGCAGTCATTATAAGGGTACAAATCACTGAGGCTAAGCTAATTCTGTTGAGATGTTTGTAGCTGGTCTATTAATTGAACCTGAAGACAGGCCTTCCATTTCACTTCTGTTTCAAAAGCAAATGTAAATGAAGGATAACTCCCATTATAAACTAAGAAGTGGAGAAGTTATTGCTGGATCTGGCCCAAAGTAAGTTGGCAAGTCCATAGTTGGCAGACAGGGAAGACATTAGGCCAAAAAATGTGTCATAAAGAAAGACAGCAAATGATGACAAATTGTCTTTTTTTTCTTACCCTGTCCTGAGTCCTAGAAAATATTGAAAAATGAAGTTGTAAGAAATTATAAGAATATAGTGAATATCTGACACAGAATATTTGCAGGATGAGGAAATTATTGATATGAAATGAGCAACATCTGGGATTCTAGGGAAATACCTCAACATCACAGTTTCTCAGTGCTTTCTCAGAGCTGCAGTCTCTTGCTTAGTTGCACATAAGTTCAACTGATGCTGTTTCTGATTGACTGAAACTATGTGATTTTGATCTGTGTCTTGGATTGACTATGCATAACCATGCACTGGGAAAAACTGGCATTTTTGTATTTTCAGCTTTTGACCTGATTTCACTTGATAACTATTCTGATTTTCCCAGCTTGCAAGTGTTTTATGGCCAATTCCTCAAACTACATATTTATTCTTCCAAAGGAACGGCTATCACATTTAGAACAAGCAATATTCTTAATTCCTGACATTCTGTTCAGTGCTTCCAGGATTCAATTTCTGGATTTTTGGCCCTCAACAGTCCATTACTCTTTTAGGCAGGTATCAAATACCTATGTGGCTTCTCGTAATTTGCATTAAAAGAAGAAATAGAGATGTCATTGATCAGAATGTTGTCATTGATCCAGATCTTTCTATAAACACCCCCCTTTTGAGGGAGAAGGAACAAAATGTTGTTGAACTTAATTCAGCATATGTTGCCCAAAGACTAGGCAATCCATAGAAGGCAATGACACAATTGACCTAACCTATGCAAATTCATCTTCTCTGTAGATGAATTTTTAGTCTTTTCCACTAGTAAACCAGAGCCTTGAAAACCAAACAATTAAGGATCTGATCCAACCAATGTTAAGCATCTTTACCTCCAGTGATCTCAATAGACTACTTGACTACTAAAATCAGTGAGGCTTTAAGGTACTTAATGTGATGTTGAAAGTTCTCATAATTTGTTAAAACATATTGTCAAAGAAAAAATAAGGTTTGGAAAAGATTTATCAGTAAAAGAGGACATATTTGCACAATTCTAGAAAAGACTACATGGAAGTAAATACCATTGATTTCTGTTAATCGGATGGATTAATTTATTACTCATTGTTTTGATGTCATGAGCACAATTTAGTGAGTACTTGTCATTCATGCATCATTCTAATTGTCTGTTTTAATATAGCATGTTAAACCATAAATCAGTTTACAAACAACAATGGTTGGATTTATACCACATACTAAACAATAAAACTACATTTTGGCATAGAATAAGATGCAAATAGTCAGTAGGCTGCAAATATAATCTCTATTTGTACCCTCAGATCTAACAAAGTTTGGCAGCAAAAATTTTAGTACTGTTGTGATTAACAATTAATATTAATATGCAAATTATAACTTTAAAACCTGGAGGGAGAAATGTGTAGGAAAACCCTGTAAGATTTGTTGTTGTTAGTTGCGAAGTCGTGTCCGACCCATCGCAACCCCATGGACAACGTTCCTCTAGGCCTTCCTGTCCTCTACCATCTTCTGGAGTCCATTTAAACTCACGCCTACTGCTTCAGTGAGTCCATCTAGCCACCTCATTCTCTGTCGTCCCCTTCTTCTATTGCCTTCAATCTTTCCCAGCATAAGGCTCTTCTCCAGTGAGTCCTTCCTTCTCATTAGGTGGCCAAAGTACTTGAATTTCAACTTCAGGATCTGGCCTTCTAAAAAGCAGTCGGGGTTGATCTCCTCTAGGACTGACTGGTTTGATCGCCTTGCAGTCCAAGGGACTCGCAGGAGTCTTCTCCAGCACCATAGTTCAAAGGCCTCAATTCTTTTGCGTTCAGCCTTTCTTATGGTCCAACTCCTGTAAGATTAGAAGGCTGAATTATGGTCCTCAGTCCCTCAAACATTTACTATCTATGTTATAAATACAGAGAAAAGCATATCTTTCTACTCATAGATATTACCAGCTGAGTACAGATTTATGCAGAATGCATATCATCACCTCTTGGGAATGCTGCATAAAAATCAAGGGCTATTTTCACATCTTTATCATTTTGATGCCCTAATCTTTCCCAGCCCTTTTGAAGCTGGCCTACATTAATCTTCATTTCTGCCAATTTCAAAATATTTTAGAAGATGCTCCATTTGGATCAATTGGAGAGTACAAAAAACAAACAAACAACCCCATAAGTTAATCAGAGTTATTTTCCTAAAACTGCTGTAGATCCTGAAGCAACAAAAATTCCCTGCTCTCCACAAATTTCCACAAGCACAAAAGCAGTGATAAAATACACTACAAAAATACTTCCCATTCATGGCTTTAATGGTTGCTATGAGGATAAGCTTTTCAGTTGTGTAGCTGAAGTTCCTCCTGTATATAACAAGTCCCTTACAAACTGTGATAGTGAAATGATAGCACGTCAACATTTTTGTAACCAGCTTTACATGTTGCTGCGACTGGAAGTAAGAGAATGTTGCCTACAGATAGGCATCAGTCAGAGATGCTGAAGTTAGAGGTCAGTTGATGGAATGAGGCAAGATAATGTCAGTGACAAAACTAACCATCAGTTCTGAAGTGTTGCAAACAAAACAAAACAACCCCCTGACATAAGTTTCACTTGCTTAATTTCCTGATACCAGCTTGAACTTAATCACACAAAACCAGTCCAGCATTAGTAACTTGACAATACTTGCCTTCAGATTTTGTGGGTGCTCCAGTATTGGAGGTTTTTAAGAAGAGATTGGACAACCATTTGTCTGAAATGGTATAGGGTTTTCCTGCTTGAGCAGGGGGTTGGACTAGAAGACCTCAAAGGTCTCTTCCAACTCTGTTATTCTGTTAAACTATGGAAAAAAATGGTTTGATTCAATAAACGTTCATGAAAAGTTTCAATTTAGAGATGTTTGCAAAGTTACATGCCCTTCAAAATAGCTTTGAAACTTATTCTGTCCATCAATTGTAGGTTGAGACTTCCAGGCAGGTATTAGAAGTTTTGGAATAGACTTCTGACTTTCTACATTTATATTAAGAAGCTTCTTTAAGCCATTGGAATTGCCAGATGAAGCTTGGAGGTGATGTGATATGCTTTGTTGAAGATAGTAACATTATATCCTTGCCTCAGTGAGAAGTATATCATCTCTAGGATGTGAAGCACCTCACTGAAAGGAAGCCAAGTCTCTTTCAGGCGTATTAATCACCAATTGTAATGAAATGTGCACCTGGAGAAGGAGCCAAGGGGAATCTTGGCAGCCCAGAGCTTACCCGGGGAGGAGGCAGTATATTCCATCAGACAGAAGTCCAAAGTAAGAAACTATACAGTACTGAGCTGAATGGAGGAGGAGGGAAGAGTTCAGGGTAGCCACACACCCTATAATATCTCAGAATATATCTATTAGGATAGAGAGTTAAAGCTTTTGTTTAGCAAGATTCTATCCCTTAGTGCCGGAGTGTCAAACTCGCAATGTTAAGTGACATGTCACGACGTATCGTGACTTTTTTGCCATTGCCAGCAAGGGGGTGGGTGCGGTTTTGCTATGATGCATCCGGCCCGCGGGCTGGCAGTTTGACACCTGCTATGTCCTGGGCCTTGCTGAGTCATTCAGCAAGGCTCAGGAAGGCTGCAGAAAGGTTGCAGAGACCCGGACAGACCACGTATCTGCCCGGGACCCAGACAGGCTGTTTCCGGCCTTGCGTGCATGCACAAGGCGGGAGAATGGCCTGCAATGATTGGCTGTGCATCCCCTTGCAAGGGGAGTATAAAAGGCAAGTGGCCATTGTGTTCTTGCTTCTGTTCTGTGAATGTACATAATAAAGAGATCCTTTGTTGTGAACCTGCCTCGTCTCGATGTCTGCTTTGCGAGAACAGAACATTGGCGATGAAGGTGGGATCCGCTGAAAAGGAAGCCATAGAAGAAGGTAGGCCAACTCACCTGAAGGCCTGAAGCAAAGAGAAGTGCGGCGTCCAGGAGAAGCAACTGCCTGCCAGTACGAAGACGCTGGAGGTGGGCTTGGCTTCGTGGGACCCCTTCTCCTTCCTTGCGGCGAGAGATGTCAACGAGGCTATCAGTTACAACGATGTCCAAGCTGGGCCGTCTTGTCAAGTTCGATACTTCGCACCCAGAACGATGGAGCTCTTACATAGCTCGCGTCGAGAACTACTTCAGGGTGAATAAGATCCAAGAAGATGAATTGAAAGCTGCTACTTTGCTGTGTGTCTGTGGGCAAGAGACTTTTGACATTGCCGAAAATGTTGTAGCCCCAGCACCACTGGAACCAATCGCCTATTCTGATCTAAAGAAAATGCTGCGTGAGCATTTTGAGCCCAAGCTGTCTGTAATAGCTTGGAGGCACCAATTCAAGCAGCGAGATCAGCGGCCAGGAGAATCAGCTGCGGACTTTGTCGCGGCTCTGAGGCAGGTTGCTAGGCCATGTGTGTTCCAAGACTTGGAAGACAGTCTCCGAGATCGACTCGTCTGCGGATTGCGAAGCCGTGAGATGCAACAAAAGTTGTTTGCTAGAGCTGATGTTTCCTTCCAAGATCCCCTGAGAGAAGTTGCAGCTGAAGAAGCAGCCGGCGGCACGGTGAAGGCCTTGCGGTCGACCAAGAACCCTCCAGCAGCAGTTCCCGTCCATCAGGAGGTCGTGCGAGAGGCATCCGGAGAAGAATCCGAGGAAGAAGAGGTGGACAAACTTCAACAGTCAGCGGAGAGAAGACTGCATGAACGCAGAGGACAGATGCCTGCATCCCTTCGGTGTTTCGGCTGTGGGGGTCGCCACAGGAGAGCCGACTGCCGTTTTCGTTCTGCTGTTTGCTGGGCATGTGGCAGGCAAGGCCACATCACATCAGCCTGCATGGGTCGCCAGAAAAACAGGTTCCCCGATGAATTGCCTCTAAAAGGTACCAAGGTCCCCAGCCAACACAGGGTGGGTTTCTGCGCATCCTGTAGGGGGGTATTCAAGACTGGGGTTCACCGGCCACTTAAGAAAAAGCTGCGCATTGATGTAAAGTTGCAGGGAGTTCCCCTGGCCATGGAGCTGGACACAGGGTCCGCTCTTTCTATTATTTCTGCAGACACCTTTAATAAGGTTTGTTCCAGGAGTGGCTCACGAGTCAAACTCAGAATGAGTCACACTCATTCTCACTGACTTCCAGAATTCACGAGTTAGTGTGAAGGGGGAGGCCATGCTTAGAGTACAGCATAAGGAATTTGATGGGTTGTTAGATGTGGTGGTAGTTGGGGGTGATCGCACGAGTCTTATCGGACCCGATTGGTTCGAGGCACTTGGGATCCAAGTGACTGGTCTTAACCATCTGCAAACTGCCAGCCTTGCAGGAGTCTGCAAGGAGTTTGCTGATGTGTTCAGCCCAGAGCTTGGCTCATACAAGGGGCCTCGTATTGCTTTAAAATTAGATCCAGCCATCACACCCATCAGGGTTAAACCAAGGAGGGTGCCTTTT
This sequence comes from Azemiops feae, assembly GCA_023970755.1. NCBI lineage: Eukaryota > Metazoa > Chordata > Lepidosauria > Squamata > Viperidae > Azemiops > Azemiops feae. The sequence goes on along the minus strand of JALGBA010000848.1, from coordinate 97,758 downwards.
GCCCTCAAAAGTAAAATAGACGCTGAATTGGACAAACTGCTCCAACAAGGCATTCTAGAACCCGTGGATTCTAGTCCATGGGAAACACCCATAGTGACACCATTAAAAGCCAATGGTGAAGTCGAAATTTGTGCGGACTATAAATGCACTCTAAACAAAGCCTTGCAGCAGCACGCATATCCAGTGCCTGTGGTGGGCCACATCCTGGCCTCACTGAAGGGGGGGGAAAGTCTTTGCTAAGCTTGATTTAGCTCAGGCCTACCAACAGTTACCTGTTGACGAGGCAACAGCTGAGGCCCAGACTATAGTTACTCACAGAGGGGCTTTCAAAGTAAAAAGGCTGCAGTTTGGGGTCAACGTAGCCCCTGGCATATTCCAAGGGGTGATGGAGCGAACGCTCCGTGGTATTCCTGGGGTCTGCCCCTATTTCGATGACGTCCTCATTGCAGGAGAGTCATTTGGGAACTTGGCTGAAAGGCTGAGAGCTGTCTTGGTGCGTTTCCGCCAAGCTGGGCTGAAGTTACAGCAAGACAAATGTAAGATTGGTGTAACATCCACCGAATTTCTAGGGTTTCGTATTGATGCTGAAGGCATCCACCCTGCAGAGTCTAAATTCCAGGCCATTCAACTGTCCCCAAGTCCCCAGTCAAAAGCTGAACTCCAGGCTTTTCTGGGCCTACTTAATTTTTACCGTTCATTTCTCCTCCACAAGGCTGCAGTGGCTGAGCCGTTACACCGGTTCTTAGACAAGCAGACTCCATGGACATGGACAAAGGTCCATGAAAAGGCTTTCAAAGAAGTCAAGGCTTTGCTATCCTCAAATGCAGTACTGGCGCATTTCAATGAGCAATTGCCTGTGTGCATCGCATGTGATGCCTCCCCTTATGGGGTAGGAGCCCCATTAAGTCATCTCAAGGCTGATGGGACTCAGGTCCCTGTGGCCTACTACTCTAGAACTCTCTCATCTGCAGAGCGTAATTACGCGCAGATTGACAGAGAAGCCTTGGCAATAATCTCAGGCATCAAGAAATTTCATGAATTCTTGTATGGCCGCCATTTCACGGTCTACACGGACCACAAGCCTTTGCTGGGGTTGTTTACAACCAACAAACAAACCCCATACATCATCTCCCCCAGAATGCTGAGATGGTCTATTTTCTTGTCAGCCTGTGACTACACCCTGGTTCACAAACCAGGGACAGAGATGGACCATGCTGATGGCCTTAGTAGGTTACCCCTAAAGCAAATAGAGGCAGACCCTGCTCCTGCTGTACACATTCTTTCCATTCAGGACTCCCCTCAATGTTAAGGATGTGGCTGCTGAAACTGCCACTGATCACATGCTTGCACGCGTGCTGACATGGGTGTTGTCAGGATGGCCTGACACGTGTCCTGGTACAGAGTTCCAAAGTTTCTGGCGTAGGAAACACAAGTTTTCCACGTTCAAGGGGTGTATCCTGTGGGGTAGCAGGGTAGTCATCCCGGCCTCATTGAGGACTAGAGTCTTGCTCTCTCTGCATGAGGGACATCCGGGAATTGTGAGGATGAAGGCGCTTGCGCGTAGCCATCTTTGGTGGCCTGGACTCGATAAGGACATCGAGGCCCAGGTTCAGGGGTGCCAAGTGTGCCAACAGTCATAGCCTGAGATGCCCCAGGCCCCTGTACATAGGTAGGAGGAGACACTCACTCCATGGTCATGCGTACACATTGACTATGCTGGGCCCTTTCAGGGGCAATTCTTCCTTCTCCTCGTGGATAGCCATTCCAAGTGGCTAGAGGTCGTTCCTGTATCCTCCACTACTACTGCTAGGACCATCCAGGTGCTCAGAGGAATCTTCACTTCCCATGGTCTTCCTGATGTCCTTGTCTCAGACAATGGTCCCCAATTTACCTCTTCTGAGTTTCAGGCTTTTCTTCAAGCCAACATGATCCGGCATGCTACGTCTGCTCCTTTTCACCCTGCCACCAACGGTCAGGCTGAACGCATGGTGCGTACCACCAAGGAGGCATTAAAGAGAATCACTCAAGGACCCTGGCATCACAGGTTAGCTGATTTTCTCCTTGCACACCGCACCACACCTTGCACACCTTGCACAGCTACAGGGAAGAGTCCAGCTGAACTCCGCTGGGGTCGCAGACTCATCATGAAGCTGGACAGGCTGCACCCAGACCGGGTGGCGGTTCCTACACATGTCCCATGGAGGCGGCTCCTGACTCTGGCATAGACTCCAGGGGTCTTGCCATCAAGGCGGCTCCTGACTCTGGCAGAGGTCCCTGGCTAGGGGCAAATGGCCATAAATCGGCTACTCGGGGTACTCCTGCTGTTGGTCTTGGGCTCGAGGGACAGTGCTCCCAAGAGGAGTCCACTGGAATTTGGGGGAACTTCACCCCACCAAGGGGCTCGGGGAACACAACCCCACCAAGGGAATCTGGGTTGGGTCTGGCGGATCCAGCCAGTCAGCAGTCAGGGGGAACCCCTGAGTCTTCTGGGCGACAAAGTTCTGGTTTGTTTTGCGCAAACCAGGAGCAGGCACTCCAGGCACCTATTCCTAATCCCACACCTAAAATTACACCTGAACCTAATCTGGCTCCACGGAGATCAGAGCAGCTCAAGGGTCCTCCTAAGTATTTAAATGAATATGTAAGGTCCCTGTTCACTACACAGGAGGGTTATTAGTCCGCGCCATCTGAGGAAGTAAACAACAATTATAGTGTTGCGGTGCAAATATTGTCAAAGAGTGAAAGTTCGTGGACACCACGGGGAACTGAAGGGAAATAGGTTGCCAGGAGTAAGGTTGACCGCATAACGTGCCAACCGGCCAACCATGATGAGTGTGTGTATAATGTTAAACAATATGCGTAGTATTGTTTAATCGAAGAGGGGAGGGGTGTTATGTCCTGGGCCTTGCTGAGTCATTCAGCAAGGCTCAGGAAGGCTGCAGAAAGGTTGCAGAGACCCGGACAGACCACGTGTCTGCCCGGGACCCAGACAGGCTGTCTCCGGCCTTGCGTGCATGGGCAAGGGGGGAGAATGGCCTGCAATGATTGGCTGTGCATCCTCTTGGAAGGGGAGTATAAAAGGCAAGTGGCCATTGTGTTCTTGCTTCCTGTTCTGTGAATGTACGTAATAAAGAGATCCTTTGTTGTGAACCTGCCTCATCTCAATGTCTGCTTTGCGAGAACAGAACAACACCCCTGCCTTAGTGTAACCAAATAAAGGATTTGATTTGATGGGATTTTATTGTGTTGTCTTTGAGCTTGAGTCTGACACCATATTTGTAAAGAAACCCATTCTTTGAGCAAAATGGAACTAATATTCAACTCATTCTTTGAGCAAAATTGAAATAATATTCAAACAATTTAATACAAGGTAAACTTTGGCTGATATAATGTCTCTTCTATGTTTTCATGACTTCCTATTTGTATTCTGCAGTAATCTTTTTATGTCCCATCTGCCAGCATAAGTTTTAATAGTTCTGTATTTCATTAGCACTGAATTGCTCTTTTCTGCTGCAATCTTATTCTGCTCTGAAAGTATTTTAAACCAAATACATAGCCATCAAAATCAAGAGACACTGAAACTGAAAGCAGTATATTTTGCTATTTTGCAAATGCTTGTGTTAACTATGCAATTTATTTGTATGTTAAATCTAAATTTCAGCCTGGAGAAAGGCTTGCATAGGAGTAGACAACCTGGAACTCTTCAGATTTTGGACTGTAATCTTCACCATTCCTATTATTGGCTACTCTGTATAGAGATTAAGGGAATGATTATCCAAAGCATCAAGATGTCAGCTTGTCTACCCTAACGGGTTAACTAAATTCTGTATATTCTAGATTAATGCCCCCAAAATGTCTTACGAGAAGAGCAATTACTTTTTCCAGAGCTTTCTTCAGAATGCTAATAATTATATGTTGTAGCCATCGCCAAACTGGTGCCCTTCAAATATGTTGGACTATGGCTGCAACAAACATGGACTCAGGGAATGTTGGATGTTGTTTTTTGACATATGAAAGTTTCATGCATTGATTCCAATGAATATATTTTGCATCTTTTCATTGCATAATCCATTCTTATACTTACATAGGCAAACAAATTGTTCACACTAAACAAACTATTTCATTTTCTTGCATGCTGAAGAGAAAATGTCTTTACATGACAATTAAGTCTATAGGCAATTTCATGTATAGATAGTCCTCCACTTACAGCCATAATTGAGCTTGGAATTTTGTTTGTAAGTTATGGTCATCAAAAGGATTATTACATGACCTGACTCAAGTTTATGACTATTTTACAATGGTAATAAAGCAAGTCACCTGAGTTGTTAAAAAAATCACATGATCATTAAGCAAACCCAGCATTTTTTCTGTTTTCTGCTGGAAAATGGCAAAAAAAAAGTCAGAAATCACAGTCATATGACTATGGGAGGCTGCAACCGGATATAAATGCAAGCAGGTTACCATGTGCCCAAATGTGATCATGTGACTGCAGGGCACCTGTGCAACAGTCATAATTTTGAGGATAGGTTGTAAGTAGCTTTTGTAACTTTGAACAGTCATTAAATGAGGACTGTCTGTAAATCAATGGTCCTAATGAATAATAAAACAACTCATTTAATTCAAATCTATGTTCTATCTGCTAATAAAGTATTAAGTTCCATCTGGACATACTATTAAAATAGCTTCAGATGATCACACAAGCTTGGTTCATTACTTAAATGAAATTATGAAATGGTGAAAAATCTATCTTAGTTCTGAATTCGAACAAAAGCTTTCTCCAAGATCCATAATGTTATCTGTTGCTGACTTTTTCAAGCAATTAGAAGATAGGGCAGAACTAATGAGTTAGTGCTATTTGCATGAGATTTGTAATGACTTTGTAATATTTCTTTTATTTAAAAGCATGTGGCGCTTTAGACTGTGTCTTTATTGCCGGTAAATAAAGCAAATATTACAAATCTCTTTCTGGAAAAAAATGTATATTCTTACAAACCACTGTATTTACTGCCTTAAATAAGCCCTACATATCCCAGGCATCTAAATGTCTTTGGGTTTATCATAGCCTGTTTTGATATTTATAAAGAGGAATTAGGTGGTTTTAGAAAAAAGGATTATTATCAGGATTTTTAACAGGCTATAGTTATTCTATTGATATGTTATTTATCTATTACAATTGATTCCTGCATTTTCTCAGAAGAAAAGTACATATAACCCAAATTGCAATTCTGCAAGCCTTGGTTGAGAAAAGGAAACTTCTTGAAGCCAGTTCCACACCAAAATATACTCCCATTTATGTAACAAACTGGAGTCCCTAGTGATCAAATTGTGAGAACTAAGGACTTAATATTTCAGGAAATTTCAATATATTCTAGTTGTTTTTGCAGTCAAGAAACATATTTCTGGATAGTTTTTTGTGAAACTGGCAAGGCCGGAAAAAAAATTGTAAACAGCCGGGAACAGTTTGAGCCAACTGGTTTATTACCAATTAACTGTGATCAATTTAACCTCTGTATACTTCAAGGAAAAGTTGCAAGGAAAATAAAACTATGAATAGATTTGCAAAACAGTTAAAATAGTCTAGATCAATCAAACCAAAAGCTACATTCAGAAAGGCCAGTCAATTGGAAGAACCCAGACTTTGAGCTTTGTATCTGAGGAAGGATTGAACCATTCTCTCTTCAATTGAAATCAAATACTCCACTCTTCCTCAATTTTGTATAAAATTTAAATATATATCCTTAGGTACATCAGAGAAAGACTATATTTAATATGGATTATGCTTATTCTTGTATTACGTCTTGCATCACGTAAACTTTCTAATAAATCTATAATACAGTAAGAACTTCCTTGTTTTGTTTCTTGTTTGTCGTTATAAAGAAATTACAGGGGATCAAAAGAGAAAATGTTTGTTGCTAAGCAACATGACAATGCTGACAGCAACTGGCCAATATAGCACTGGAGTAAAACTACAACACTCTGAAAAACGTTTAGGGGATTTCTTGAAGAAATATGGCTCTGGGACTCAGTTCTCAAACCCTAAAAATTGGGGGGGGGGGCAATTCCTCTTTCATCAAGGCCAGAAATAGCTCAAAAATTCCAGGGCTAAGAGGATTATTATTTTATTCCATAAAGAGTTGTCAATTTATTCATTTTATCAGTATACATTACATAATTAGCTTTGGTGGTTCAGAGAGGTTCAGAGAGGCATATAATAAGCCATATTTAAAGTCACAAATCAGTTTCTCCCATCATAAGATCTACTAGATGTATTCATTTCAAATCCCAAATAATCCAGGTATTGTTCATGTTTGTTAACATTATGATCCAACACATCAAAAAAGCATCATTTTGAGGAAACTGCCATATATAGTCTGGTGATACGTATCTTTATTAGCTAGAATATATTGTACAAATAATTATCTTTATTAGTTTATTATAGGCAGGCAGACCCACATAAACAGAAGAAGGATTGGTTAACAAAATCATGCTATGTGCTCATGTTCCTGAATACGAAACCAGATCAAAAGAGTAATAGTGTACTTATGACTCTTTTTGGAACTGGTAATGTCCAAGCAAATTAATAATGTACTTAAAACCCAAGTAGCAAAAGGATAAAGTTTCCTCCAAGCCAAGTTAATGAGTGAATGTATTCTCATCTTCTTGGAAAAAATATGGAAGTGGTTTGCAATTTCCAGCTCCTGAGATTTTTTTTTCAACCTTTCTATCTAGCTTATATCCTGGTATATCCTGGAAATTCCAAATTTTAACCAGGCCTGATCTGCTTGGCATCTTAGACCAGCCAGGTGTAAAATGATCCTGAGGCAAATCACATTTAATGAGTAGCATTTACTTTAATATATAGCCCAGCTGGACATACTAGACTAGTGAGTATGAATCTAATTTGTTGAATATTCGTATGAATTCCAATTTAGCAACTTCATATTAGTTTCTTCAACAATTTACCTTAAAATGATATTAAAAACACCTGTTGTTGGATGTGTGGATTTTATGAGACTGAAATATTCCTTCACTGTTTTCCTCCTACAAAGAATTATTACTTATAAATAAATATGTGTAGAACTAAAGGGATAAGTAATGTATAGTGTTATGTCCTGGGCCTTGCTGAGTCATTCAGAAAGGCTGCAGGAAGGTTGCAGAGACCCGGACAGACCACGTGTCTGCCGGGACCCAGACAGGCTGTCTCCGGCCTTGCGCGCATGCGCAAGGTGGGAGAATGGCCTGCAATGATTGGCTGTGCATCCCCTTGCAAGGGGAGTATAAAAAGGCCAGTTGCCATTGTGTTCTTGCTTCTGTTCTGTGATTGTACTTAATAAAGAGATCCTTTGTTGTGAACCTGCATCGTCTCGATGTCTGCTTTGCAAGAACAGAACATTGGCGACGAAGGTGGGATTCGCCGCATAGGAAGCCAAAGGAAAAGAAGCTAGGGCCAACTCACCTGAAGGCCTGAAGCGAAGAGAAGCGCGGTGTCCAGGAGAAGCAACCGCCTGCCAGTACGAAGACGCTGGAGGTGGGCTTGGCTTCGTGGGACCCCTTCTCCTTCCTTGCGGCGAGAGACGTTGAAGAGGCTATCGGTCACAATGATGTCCAAGCTGGGCCGTCTTGTCGAGTTCGATACTTTGCACCCAGAACGATGGAGCTCTTACGTAGCTCGCATCGAGAACTACTTCAGGGTGAATAAGATCCAAGAAGACGAATTGAAAGCTGCTACTTTGCTGTGTGTCTGTGGGCAAGAGACTTTTGACATTGCTGAGAACCTTGTAGCCCCAGCACCATTGGAGTCGATCACCTATTCAGATCTAAAGAAACTGCTGCCCGAGCATTTTGAGCCCAAGCTTTCTGTAATAGCTTGGAGGCACCAATTCGAGCAGCGGGATCAGCGGCTGGGAGAATCAGCTGTGGACTTCGTCGCGGCTCTGAGGCAGGCTGCTAGGCCATGTGCGTTCCAAGACTTGGAAGAGAGGCTCCGAGACTGGCTCGTTTGCGGATTGCGAAGCCGTGAGATGCAGCAAAAGTTGTTTGCTAGAGCCGATGTTTCGTTCCAAGATGCCCTGAGAAAAGTTGCAGCTGAAGAAGCAGCCGGCGGCGCGGTGAAAGCATTGCGGTCAACCAAGAACCCTCCAGCAGCAGTCCCTGTCCATCAGTAAGTCGTGTGAAAGGCCTTCGGAGAAGATTCCGAGGAAGAAGAGGTGGACAGACTTCAACAGTCAGCGGAGAGAAGACTGCAAGAACGCAGAGGGAAGACGGCTGCATCCCTTCGGTGTTTCGGCTGTGGGGGTCGCCACAGGAGAGCCGACTGCTGTTTTCGTTCTGCTGTTTGCTGGGCATGTGGCAGGCAAGGCCAGAAAAACAGGTCCCCCGAAGAGTTGCCTCTGAAAGGTACCAAGGTCCCCAGCCAACACAGGGTGGGTTTCTGTGTGTCCCGTAGGGGGGTATTCAAAACTGGGGTTCACCGGCCCCTTAAGAAAAAGCTTCACGTTGATGTAAGAGTGCAGGGAGTTCCCCTGGCTATGGAGCTGGACACAGGGTCCGCTCTTTCTATTATTTCTGCAGACACCTTTAAAAAGGTTTGTTCCAGGAGTGGCTCACGAGTCAAACTCAGGCCCTCCAATCTCATCCTCACTGACTTCCAAAATTCACGAGTCAGTGTGAAGGGGGAGGCCACGCTTAGAGTACAGCGTAAGGAATTTGATGGGTTGTTAGATGTGGTGGTAGTTGGGGGTGATCGCATGAGTCTTATAGGACTCGATTGGTTCGAGGCACTTGGGATCCAAGTGACTGGTCTTAATCATCTACAAACTGCCAGCCTTGCAGGAGTCTGTAAGGAGTTTGCTGATGTGTTCAGCCCAGAGCTTGGCTCATACAAGGGGCCTCCCATTGCTTTAAGGTTAGATCCAGCCATCACACCCATCAGGGTTAAACCAAGGAGGGTGCCTTTTGCTCTCAAAAGTAAAATAGATGCTGAGTTGGACAAACTGCTCCAATAAGGCATTCTAGAACCTGTGGATTCTAGTCCATGGGAAACCCCCATAGTGACACCATTAAAAGCCAATGGTGAAGTCCGAATTTGTGCGGACTATAAATGCACTCTAAACAAAGCCTTGCAGCAGCATGCATATCCAGTGCCTGTGGTGAGCCACATTCTGGCCTCACTGAAAGGGGGAAAAGTCTTTGCTAAGCTTGACTTAGCTCAGGCCTACCAACAGTTACCTGTTAATGAGGCAACAGCTGAGGCCCAAACGATAGTTACTCACAGAGGGGCTTTTAAAGTAAAAAGACTGCAGTTTGGGGTCAATGTAGCCCCTGGCATTTTCCAAGGGGTGATGGAGCGAACGCTCCGTGGTATTCCTGGGGTCTGCCCCTATTTTGATGACATCCTCATTGCAGGAGAGTCATCTGGGAACTTGGCTGAAAGGCTGAGAGCTGTCTTGCTGCGTTTCCGCCAAGCTGGGCTGAAGTTACAGCAAGACAAATGTAAAATTGGTGTAACATCCACCGAATTTCTAGGGTTTCGTATTGATGCTGAAGGCATCCACCCTGCAGAGTCTAAATTCCAGGCCATTCAACTGGCCCCTAATCCCCAGTCAAAAGCTGAACTCCAGGCTTTTCTGGGCCTACTTAATTTTTATCATTCATTTCTCCCCCACAAGGCTGCAGTGGCTGAGCCGTTACACCGGCTCTTGGACAAGCAGACTCCATGGAAATGGACAAGTGTCCATGAAAGGGCTTTTAAAGAAGTCAAGGCCTTGCTATCTTCAAATGCGGTCCTGGTGCATTTCAATCAGCAATTGCCTGTGTGCATCGCATGTGATGCCTCCCCTTATGGGGTAGGAGCAGTGTTAAGTCATCTCAAGGCTGATGGGACTCAGGTCCCTGTGGCCTACTATTCTAGAACTCTCTCATCTGCAGAGCATAATTACGCGCAGATTGACAGAGAAGCCTTGGCAATAATCTCAGGCATCAAGAAATTTCATGAATTCTTGTATGGCCGCCATTTCACGGTCTACACTGACCACAAGCCTTTGCTGGGTTTGTTTACAACAAACAAGCAAACCCCACACATCATCTCCCCCAGAATGCTGAGATGGTCAATTTTTTTGTCAGCTTATGACTACACCCTGGTTCACAAACCAGGGACACAGATGGGCCACGCTGATGGCCTTAGTAGGTTACCTCTAAAGCAAATAGAGGCAGACCCTGCTCCTGCTGTACACATTCTTTCCATTCAGGAATTGCCTGAATCTCCCCTCAATGCTAGGGATGTGGCTGCTGAAACTGCCACTGATCACACATTTGCACGCGTGCTGACATTGGTGTTGTCAGGATAGCCTGATACGTGTCCTGGTACAGAGTTCCAAAGTTTCTGGCATAGGAAACATGAATTTTCTACATTCAAAGGGTGTATCCTGTGGGGAAGCAGAGTAGTCATCCCGGCCTCATTGAGGACTAGAGTTGTGCTCTCTCTGCATGAGGGACATCCGGGAATTGTGAGGATGAAGGCGCTTGCGCGTAGCCATCTGTGGTGGCCTGGACTCGATAAGGACATCGAGGCCCAGGTTCAGGGGTGCCAAGTATGCCAACAGTCACGGCTTGAGATGCCCCAGGCCCCTGTACATAGGTGGGAGGAGACACTCACTCCATGGTCACACGTACACATTGACTATGCTGGGCCCTTTCAGGGGCAATTCTTCCTTCTCCTCGTAGATAGCCATTCCAAGTGGCTAGAGGTCGTACCTGTATCCTCCACTACTACTGCCAGGACCATCCAGGTGCTCAGAGGAATCTTCGCTTCCCATGGTCTTCCTGATGTCCTTGTTTCAGACAATGGTCCCCAATTTACCTCTTCTGAGTTTCAGGCTTTTCTTCAAGCCAACATGATCTGGCATGCTACGTCTGCTCCTTTTCACCCTGCCACCAACGGTCAGGCTGAACGCATGGTGTGTACCACCAAGGAAGCATTAAAGAGAATCACTCAAGGACCCTGCCATCACAGGTTAGCTGATTTTCTCCTTGCACACCGCACCACACCTTGCACAGCTACAGGAAAGAGCCCAGCTGAACTCTGCTGGGGTTGCAGACTCATCACGAAGCTGGACAGGCTGCTCCCAGACTGGGCGGCTTCACAGGTGTCACAACCGCGGGCACCGAGGAGACTCCAAGTGGGTGATCCGGTATGGGCCAGAAACTATGGGCATGGACATATCTGGGTATCTGCTGTGGTATGCAAGGTCTCTGGGCCACTGTCCTACGAAGTGGCCTTGGAGGATGGTCGTGTGCTTATACGCCACATTGACCAAGTGCGCTGGAGGCTTCCTGGCCACGTTTCCGCTCCTGGCTCTGCTCTCAGGGGGGAGGGGGACCCCAATTACGATTGTGGACCATAGTCTCTCCACGAGGCCGCTTATCCAAATGTTCCTACACATGTTCCAGGTGGGGGTCTTGCCATGGAGGTGGCTCTTGACTCTGGTATAGGCTCCAGGGATCTTGCCATGGAAGCGGCTCCTGACTCTGGCAGAGGTCCCTGGCTAGGGGCAAATGGCCGTAAATCGGCTACTCAAGGTACTCCTGCTACTGGTCTTGGGCTCGAGGGACAGTGCTCCCAAGAGGAGTCCCATGGAATCCTGGGGAACTCCACCCCACCAAGGGACTCGGGGAACTCAACCCCACCAAGGAACTCTGGTTTGGGTCTGGTGGATCCAGCCAGTCAGCAGTCAGGGGGAACCCCTGAGTCTTCTGGGCGACAAAGTCCTGGTTTGTTTTGCGCAAACCGGGAGCAGGCATTCCAGGCACCTATTCCTAATCCCACACCTACAATCGCACCTGCAGCTAATCTGGCTCCACGAAGATCAGAGCGGGTCAAGGGTCCTCCTAAGCATTTAGGGGAATATGTAAGATCCCTGTTCACTATACAGGAGGGGTATTAGTCCTCGCCATCTGAGGGGGTAAACGAAAACAATTGTAGGTTGCGGTGCGAATATTGTCAAAGAGTGAAAGTCCGTGGACTCCATTGGGACCTGAAGGTAATAGGTTGCAAGGAGTAAGGTGGACGGTATAACGTGCTAACCGGCCTGCCATGTTGTGGTTATATGAGTGTTAAACAATTTGCTTACTTATTGTTTAATCCAAGGGGGGAGGGGTGTTATGTCCTGGGCCTTGCTGAGTCATTCAGCAAGGCTCAGAAAGGCTGCAGGAAGGTTGCAGAGACCCGGACAGACCATGTGCAAGGCAGGAGAATGGCCTGCAATGATTGGCTGTGCATCCCCTTGCAAGGGGAGTATAAAAAGGCCAGTTGCCATTGTGTTCTTGCTTTTGTTCTGTGAATGTACTTAATAAAGAGATCCTTTGTTGTGAACCTGCCTCGTCTCGATGTCTGCTTTGCAAGAACAGAACATATAGTTTTCTAGATATTGTTGGATAGCAAATGCTACTGTCCTTCACTATTGATCCTGCCAGTTGGATTTCCTGGAAATAGAAGCTAATCTCTGGAAAATTATGCCTGTATATAATTGTGGAAGTATGTTATTAGCCCACAATGGCTTATACATCTTAAAGAGAAGTTGGTACTCTGTCTCTTACTTCTGCATTGGATGTTGTAGTGTTGTATGACAACATTCCAGAAGCATATACTTGCATGTTGGAGCTCGTTGGAGTGTAAAGCCAGCTTGAGTGATTACCTAGATAGAAAGATGCAATCTGGTTGGAATGAATAGGTCCATATTCGTATTGAGGTTTTGTTATTGAATAACTTCCTTAAGTTAGAGCTGCAATTGTTTACAATCAAATCTTCTGACCTATCTAAATTACTGAATAGCTTCCAAATAAATTAATCTCTTTTCTTGATATTATGAATGCTTTATAGTTAAAGCAAATTAAATCTCTCATAAATTCAGATGCTATTGGAAAAACATTTGTTAAACTTATAGCACAATCATACGTAGGCTTCCTTGAAAGCAAGTCCAATGAATTCATGTAGTGAAGGTGTGGTTATTGGCATACATCTGATGTACATATATCTAAACATGTCAAGAACAATTGTGCCAGATCAATAAAGGGGAGCTAACTACTTGTCAGGTAATCAAAAAACACTGGATTGGTTCTATTCATTGCAACTGTCACTCACCAAAAAATTGCCAAATACTTATGTTGCCACCTACAGATGGCTTACAAATTGGAAATATAGTTAAAATATTTTAAAAAGTGCACGGCCACAGCCTCACACAGCAAACATCATGTATGGAAGAGAAGAAAGTTAAGTATATTGTCATCATTGCCAAATATTTTTAAAAATCAAAGCAATAAGCAAAATTTTTCCTATCTTATCTATCCTTCCTAACCATCTTTTTTCTCTTTGTAATTCTGATGCAAAACTTTTGTTGAAGTCTCTCTTTTAATTTCTCTTAAAATATTCTCAGAGTATTTTGTTAGCAGGCTGGATTGCCAACACTTTTTCATGCTTATTATTCTGCCTTTAAAACAAGCTTGAAATGTAGATACTTAAACATAGTTAATATTTAGTGTTATGCTTGATGTGGATCTAGAAGTGTCCATTAGAATTCACAAGTTGCCATATGATTCAGAACATAATGCAAATTGTGTAGATTATATCAGTTGTCCACAACATCATTATGTAAACAATGTACAAATATATAATCATGAAAATCATGTAATCATGTAATTTTTGTGATATTATTTCACATGCATAATATCACTCACCTCTTTGTCGCCCAACAGATATCTGTTTGGTAACTTTTAGAGTTTCTGTGAGTCAGAGCAATAGAACTAGATGTACCAATGCTCTACTCATTTAGTATGCTGAATTATAAGGATAATCTATTCACCTTAGTTGTGTGGGTTTTATTTTTTTCTTAGATATTGTGAAGTACATTGGGAATATTTATTTATTCTAAGGAACAATAGTAGTCCATGCTTAGTGAGGATGCTTCCCAGAACAGGTGTGATTAAAATGCAGCCAATTTATTTGGAACCAGATCTGAGCTTGTTCTTCAAGCAAAAACTTGAAGTTCTTGTAGAAATCTTCTCGCAAACAATATTAAGTTCAAAACTACATACTTAAGGAATTTCTCACTGCTTTGTATCTGATGTTTCTTTATTTATATTATTGCACTATTTTTGTAAAATAATATATAAACTAATATTTTGTTTATCCAGTATACTGTTGTTATACTATTTTGAATATTCAATTAACCATTGTTAAATCATGTTTTAGTATGATATTCAAAGCCTGCATAATGTAGACTGCAGCATCCTTGGGAAAGCTTCAAAATCTGTGCAATGACAAATGCAACATTGTAATCAAAACTATTGATCTTTTGTGATTTTTTTTGTATGAAATATTACATGCATATACAAAAAAGGGCAAGGCTTCAGTCAGGACATCAAATACACCAATTTGCAGATTTTGACATTGTCTCATGGAGACCTATGAACATAAGACAGTTTTATCTTTTTATAGAGCTGGGAAAGCTCAGCAACTCTTTCAGAAATGCACTATTTCCATTTTAAACTATTTTAATTATATCAGCAAAATTTTGCAATCCCTTTTCAAACTGGACTTGGTCGGTTTTCTGATCAGATGTTCACCTATTTGCATTAAATGTAACACACATCTTTACCTGCCCGCATATTAAAACGCCAAATACTTCAATTGGAACAATACTTACAGCTGTGTCAAACAACTTCAGGTAACTCTCCAGGGCTGTTAATTTTGACAGATCAGCAGTATCAATGTCTTGTGATCACTGATCACCAAGCACTAAAACCGAAATATTTGTCAGAATGGAAATTGTAAAGAGAATTGAAAATAAACTCTGGATACAATCAGAGTTTCAGTTTAAAACTCATCTTCCTAGAAAACAAAACTGGAAGTGTCATTAAATGAATTCACACTCTCTCTTTATTCTAGATTAAATCTGTGCACTCAATCTGATGCTTGAGGATCAATAAGTCTGCAATATATCCTAGGTCTTCCACACGATTGGTACTTGGTATATTAGCTAAACAGGGACATTAAATGGGAAGGCATGTTGCTAACCACTCCTATAATATTTCTTTCTAAGAATGCTCCTGAATCTCAGCTAAACCCTGGAGGTATTAATAATAATAATAATAAAGTTGGAAGGGACCTTGGAGGTCATCGAGTCCAACCCCCTGCTCAGGCAGGAAACCCTATACCATTTCGGACAAATGGCTGTCCAGTCTCTTCTTAAAAACTTCCAGTGTTGGAGCATTCACCACTTCTGGAGGCAGGTTGTTCCACTGGTTAATTGTTCTAACTGTCAGGAAGTTTCTCCTCAGTTCCCAGTTGCCTTCTCTCCTTGACTTTTCCATCCATTACTTCTTGTCCTGCCTCAGGCGCCTTGGAGATACTTGACTCCCTCTTCTTTGTGGCAACCCCTGAGATATTGGAATACTGCTATCATGTCACCCTAGTCCTTCTTTTCATTAAACTAGACATACCCAATTCCAGCAAACGTTCCTGATATGCTTTATCCTCCAGTCCCTAATCATCTTTGTTGCCCTTCTTCAACTCTTTCTAGATCTCAACATCTTTTTTACATCGTGGTGACCAAACTGGTGCAGTATTCCAAGTGTGCCTTACCAAGGCATTGTAAAGTGGTATTATACTTCACGTGATCTTGATTCTATCCCTCTTTTAATGCAGCCCAGCACTGTGTTGGCTTTTTTGGCAGCTGCAGCACACTGCTGGCTCATATTTAAGTGATTGTCCACTAGGACTCCGAGATCCCTCTCACAGTTACTACTATTGAGCAAGGTACCCCCTATACTATACCTGTACATTTGGTTTTTCTTGCCTAAATGTAGAACCTTACTTTTTTCACCATTGAATTTCATTTTGTTATATAGCGCCCAATGTTCAAGTCTGTCCAGGTCCTCCTGTATCTTAAGCCTGTCTTCTGGAGTGTTGGCTATTCCTGCCAGCTTGGTGTCATTCACTGAAACTAAAAAGGATGGGTGGCTGCAGCCAGTGCTTTGTTTGGAAAAGCCCTTCCCCAGGAAAAAAAAGAAAAGAAAAATAATGAAAAGACAGGAGTGGTAAGGAATAAGGTTGTCAAGTTGCTTTCTAATATAACGGTATGTTCAGAGTCCTAGAGAGATCCCCATTCTGTACACCTGAACTTTCTTATCAGTCACAGAAGAGGCTCTTCATCAGACCCCGCACAGGGATCATCGTTAAGCAATGGAGAAAATTCCCTCTGTTCACACTCATGGCTTCCGAAAGTAAAAATAATCCAACTGTTGACATTTCTGTAAGCTAATTCCTTTTCCTTTCAATAAATCTGTTTAAAGAAACCTCTGTGGGAATCTTGTTTTGGGGTGGAATTGACCTTCAAGAACATGATGTCTAGTATGTAAATATTTTGCGATGAATCAGATCCTTCTTACCAGCCATTTCGGCCTTTTAAAAGAATTCTACAGAAGATTTAAAAGCTATAGAAACTTAAGCAGAATATATAAAAAATAAAGTAAAAAGAACACTTCATTATTTTATTTATTTTTTCCTATTTCTTAACAGCCCATCTCCCTCAGATGATTGCTTGATACCAAAAGATATACAGAAAATCCAAAGGCTTTCTTGCTGTCCAGTACATTCCAATTTTGTAACCCAAACTGTTACCAAACTAGAGCCTTAATGAAAAGCAATCCTAAATAGATCATATTAAAATATTTTTCTTTGCAGTTATTGAGAAATTAATAGAGTTCTTTTAGAATGGTAGATTCCTTCAAGATCTCCAAATTAAGGGTTGCAGGATCTTACCTTAATTTAAGATGATTAGAAGCCTCTTGGCATTTTTTTAATGCTTGTATTTAAATATGGAGGTTGAATATAAATGAAGATTAGTAATTTGAATTGTTCTCATGAATGATCTACTACTCCCTATTTAAAATTGGAGCAGCCAATTCCATCACAGTTTTTGAAAAGACTTTGTCTTTTTCATATCAAATGTCTTCTCCAGAATGGGATAAGCTACTTACTGTAACCTAAATATCTTCCTAACACTTTTCTTTGGTTGAAGATATAAGAAAAAGAAAAGAAAAGAAACGTATTCTTTCAGAACCTCTCAACATTTCCTTCACCATGCAAAAAATATAACTGCCCATCTCCCTCACAGAAGAGTCTGAGAAAGGGAATCCTGTTTAACTAGTACGGTCTACTTGAGTAGTTTTCACATTACAAATATAAGTGCAGGAAAGGATGGGATCTTGAATTATTTAGACCAACACTGTTAGTCCTCCTGGATGAGGATTGTAGGAATTATATCCTGGCTGCTCTGTGTGTGTTTGTGTTTGTGTTTGTGTGTGTGTGTGTGTGAAAGAGAGAGAGAGAGAGAGAGAAATGGACAGATGGAATGAGTGAGTGGCTTGGACCTTCATTGTTGATAGAAGTTCTCAGAAAGTTATAGGGCTTCAGATTAACATTATTTCAGCATTAAGTAATCTAAATTGGTTACTATGTCCTGTCATAGTTGATATGCACAAATGCTAATTTAATCAGTGATCAGCAGTGAAAATAAATTACTTCAGCAGCAGTTGTAGAATGCGTATCGAATAAAAGCAGTGTGAGGCTTTTAAAAAAAAAAAAACAGGAAATGTAGTAAATCTGGAAATAAGTCAAAGGACAATTATATCCCATTATGAGTTTGTTAGTGTGTTACTCTCATGGCAATCATAGTGAAGGAATTTATTGATTGGTCTAACTGTGACTATCTATGGAAATTTATACTTTGACAAATATGGAGACCACCATTCTTGGCCAGCAATACTGCATGTCTTAAATAAATAAATAAATAAAAAACTCTAAGCATACTTCACTATGGTGACAATGATAATTGAGGATGTTGAACAGCTTTGTACATTTTTTTTTCATTGATTTGCTATCATAAGGACACAGTAGGGGACATCTGCGCTGGAGAATGTAGAACCTGAAATATATTGCTAAAAAAGGGATGAAAATATCTCTGCACTATGGTGACAAGAAATTTATAGTACAGCAAATAGTAAAAGAGGGCTGCATGGCAAAGGAATTGGTGAACATGATTGGATGATGCTTCCAAAGAATAAGAGCCGGCTCATTGCTTATTGACCTTGAACATAGTAACAGTATGTTACTATGATTTTCCTCTCATTTGCAAAATTGTAAATGAATCCAATTTGACACTGCTACACAATGCATATTTTCCCCATCTTATCTCTTGTTACTGTGCTTTGTCATGGCAGGGGTTGTTCCTAGGAGGGATGAATGAAGAATGTAGTAGCAATATAGGAGGGTTCTGGAGGGAGATCATTTTATCACTTTCTATTATGTAGTAGTAAATAGTAAACTACTCCTATATTTTACCAAGAAAAGCATATAAATAGACTTTTTTTTTTTTAAAGACCCTGTAATCCCTTTCTTTGGAGTGCAGTCGGGGCGTCTGAATGGAGCTGAGTGTTTACTGGCCAGATGCCCTTCCTGACAGCTAAGCGGAGTTTGCAGCAGATATATTTCTCTTTATGCCTTGATAGAGAAATATCTGTTGCTACTTAGGATTGGAACTTACCACCTTCCATCTTGACCTGCTACTGACCACGAGCAGGCCACTGCGCTGCTTGATATAGATAGACAAAATAATTGATAAATATAGTGCTGGATGAAGAACACCTCAAGTCAGATGACATTCAATATATTCCAGAGTACTAACGGTGTAAATTAAAGTTTGATTAGAGCTTTCAAGGAAGTTTGGTTGCCATTCAGAAAATGAAAATTTGGCACTGCAAAGTTAAAAGTATACTGGGAGAATGGAATATAGGAATCATGCACTTGGGGAAACTCAACACAGAAAAGATAAAATGAAGCAACTGCAAATTGAGATTTCAGGCATCAATAAATTAAAATGGTTTGGAATTTAACACTTTTAATCAGAAGATTAGATTGTTTACCACTCATGACCCAGAAACCAAATATAAAACAGCATTTTTTCATGGTCAGTATTTGGATGTAATCAATGACCAAACAACATCAGACTAAACTATAAATGCTTATAATTTATGCTTTGAATTTCAGTAAAGAAGGCGATGTCCTCTTGGAAATCTGTCCATCTGGGTATCATACTACCAGCTGTAGATTTTAGGATCCATTGTTAACTCTGGTTGGGATACACAGAGTTAGTGTGCAGTTTGCAGGTCCTGTTGAACTCATGATTCCTCCTTGAGGAGCATATTGCAGGTGTACCCACAAGGGCCTATATATACACATCCATCTTGTGTATCAGTTGTGTCCCATCTTGGATTGGGAGATTTATAGTCAGTTATACTGTAGACCAGTGGTGGCGAACCTATGGCACGTATGCCAGAGACAGCAGTCAGAGCCCTCTCTGTGGGCACACGCACCATTGCTCCAGCCCCGCCTCCCCCTGTGGCCCCCTCCTCACCAGCAGCTCCCCGGAGAGTCACCCCCGGGCGCGGCCCCCACAGAGCAGCGCAGCCAAGAACATGGCAGCCAGGCAGCAGGGTCAAGACTCCACCCTTGCGTCCCGTCATGAGCAGATGCTGCAGGGCGTGAGCGGAGGGTGTGGCCTGGGTGATCTCCTGCGGCAGGCCGTGGAGGTGGTGGGTGGCCCTGCGGGCAGGTGGGGGTGGGGCAGAGCGGGGGCAGGTCAGGGGGTGGGGTGGTTTTGGGGCACTCGGTCTCTAAAAGGTTCGCCATCACTGCTGTAGACACATCTCAGTTTTGCTACTATTACATGCTCTATATGGGGCTAGCCTGGAAAAGCACTTAGAAGCTGCAGCAGATCTAGAATGCGTAGTGGGAGGCACCATAATGTGCCATGTAACATTTGCTGCTACACTACTGGGAGTTGCACTGGCTCCCAGTAGGTTCCAGGATATAATTAAAGATATTGGTATTGGACCAAGTTATTTGTGGGACTGCCTATCACCAAAAATTTCTGTCAGAATAGGCATCTTTGTGGTCCTTCTATAAACAGTGCCCTCTACTGGGAACTAGGAAATGAATCTTTTATGTCGAGGCACCTGCCCTATGGAATAGGCTTTCCTTTGAGATCTGGATGGGCCACAACCTGTTAGCCTTCCAGATAACCTTTAAAACCTGGCTTCTTTCTCTAGCTCTTAAAATCTGGTTAGAATGTCCATGGACCCATTGGTATGTGTCTTCTATTTTGGTTTTAAGACAGTTTTGTAACAAACCTCAATTATTTCTTTTTAATCGTGTGCCTTATGGCTTTTGTATTGTGTTATTTTATCTATGTATTTTATTAGCCTGCTAAAGTTATTTAGTTAAAATGGATAGCCATTACAATTCAATTCAATTCAATTCAATTCAATTAAAAAAAACAAATGTTTGTTAAGAGTTCATCCCAATTTGATAACACATGACCAATCAAATAAACACAGGAGGAGGAAATATAATCATTCTGTATCAAAACCTTTTATCTTTACTGTTTCTGAGTTAGATATGATTAAATTTGGATACCCTGAAATTGATATCATGAACAATTTTTGCTGTTGCACTGAAGTATGAGGTCTATACAACATTAATAGAAAAGAAAGCTCTATTGGAAAAAAAATGAATATATAAAATAG
This sequence comes from Azemiops feae, assembly GCA_023970755.1. Taxonomy (NCBI): domain Eukaryota; kingdom Metazoa; phylum Chordata; class Lepidosauria; order Squamata; family Viperidae; genus Azemiops; species Azemiops feae. The sequence goes on along the minus strand of JALGBA010000848.1, from coordinate 77,118 downwards.
ATATTTTGTTTCCATGACAGTTTAGGTTAACAGATGGATTTTAACCTTTTTAAACAGAAGTAAGTTAAAAGTTTACATTCTAGATGTTCCTACATTGTGTCTAAAATAAATATTATAATTATCTTGGTATCCTATGATTCCTGCTTATTAAAGTATTTAAAGTATATATTAGGAACAATAAAAGCGCCTTTTTGGGGGGAGGGAGAATGATATCAGGGAAGATGATGAAATGACTTTTTAGGTCCATAGCTACAGTTTTGATAAATGTCTGAGTGAAAAGAATTCCCTGTGTCTCTGAAATTTTTGCTGTTAACATCAGAGTGGAAACTTGATTTATAGTTTCCACAGACTGATGATTTATAGTTTTCTGAATATAATAAATTATTTTGTGAGATATTCTTATATCTTCCAACATAAAGTTCCAGAAGCTTACAAAATGGCAACTGCCCCTTTGGAAGCTTTATACCTTTAATTAATTACTTCTATTCTCACATCAAAGTTATGAGTAATGGATGAATAGGCCAGATTATTATGTCTTTAAAAACATTTTTAGACCTTCAAATATTTTGTGATTCTTCCAATTACCTAGCTCCACACACAGTATGGCCCCAATATTGCGAATCCAAATTTGAGATTACAATTTCAGCTTTGGCTACAAGGCTGACTTTAGTTTTAGAATTCTTGATTCTGGTTCTCCTGATAGCTTTTTGTAACCTTTCAGCAAATTTCAGTTTCAAATGAAGTGTCAGGCTGCACCATGACAATAGTCCTGACTAGTGGAGGAAAGCTTTTGTCAGAAACCAAGGGAGATGAGATATACAGGAAGATAAATCACTGTCAGAGAAACAGAGAAACAACCTGATGGCCTTCTACTATATGCAAGGCAATTGTCTGCCCATTTATTCATGAATGTGATGGTTATCCATAGAGAAAATGCAAAATTCAACTAGCATTTTCCTAGAATCGGTTATGCCAGTCAGCTGAAAATACTAATTGCAGTGGCTCTGGTTGGCCTCATAAAGTTGGTTTACATTAAAAAAAAAAAAATCTTGTTTGCACTGGCAGATTTATCCTTGAATGAAAAAACCATTAAGCAGTGATTGCTTTTTAACTCCTCTCAAAAGTCAAATGCTACAATCAAAATTTACATTGCATTTTAACAAGCAGTTCTTATGACAAAGGTCCTGGCACAAATAACAGCAATTTATTGTATGTTGCAAAAGCCATAGTCCGTATGTGAAATTCTTCTATAAGGACCTGCCCCAGCTGGTCCTCTCAGGAAAGCACGACTTGACACCATGTGGTTGATCAAAATAATTTTTACTGAGAAACAGTGGTTGCAGTAAGGTCAGGCAGAATCTAACGATCCTGCGCAAAGGACCAAGCTATTCTTCCCATTCCAAAACCCAACTCCCCTGACCAGTCCACTGGCAGCCAATACAGTGTTGCAAGGTTGTTTTGAGAGCACTGAGGTACAGGACAGATAACATGTCATCCCCAGGGTGCAGCAACCTTGGAGTCAGGCTGGAACCAACAGGAAGGGAATTCATCCTGTTTCTGAAGACAATTCCCCCCTCCCTAATTCTCATGCGGTTACAGCAAAAGTGAAAGCATGCAAAGAATGCTTCCCCGGAGCCTCCTCCTCCCCCCTCCAACAGAATGGTAGGGCACCCAAAAGACCTTCAAATTGAGACAAAGGCTCTTAAATTGCACTCCAGATCAACATGCATTTTTGTGTGTAATTTGTATTGTTAGCTTAAATGTCAAAGTAATAACTCTGAAGACTCTTTTCTAAACAAAACTGGAAGGTGAAGATTATAGAAAGGGACACAACCAAAGGGGCACAACCAAACCTCACTCAACACCTCACTAATCATTATTAGGATTTGGCTGAATCCTGAATATATAATGAAATACATATATATTCCTGACTGCATCCCATTGTTTTCACCCATTTTTTCCATGTTTTAATTTTGGACCAAACAGTTCCAGTGTGAAGAAAATGGGAATAGATTATCAAGTTGTATTTGCCTAACACTATTGCAAATCTTCAGTTTGATGTCCTCCAAATGTTTTGGAGTTCATTACCCATCGGCTTCATTCAGCACACTCAGGTACTGAGAATTACAAGAACTGCAGTCCAAATAGCTGGGAAGTGCCTTCTATAGCTCTTTTGGAAATAAAGGCTTAATCCAGCCATTAACATTTGTCAAACATTGAATATTGAATAGGGATGGAAGTAGAATTATATCTTGCATGCCATGTCTTTCGTTTACAAAGTAGCAGCAGCAGCAACAATAACTACAACAAAAATTTCAGATATGAGCTTGAAAATAATAGCTGTGCTATATTTCAGCAAATTCACTCTCATTCATATGCAGCACGACAGTGGTTCCCAGCCTTTCCAGCTCCATTGACTGGCGGCAGCAGCAGCAGCAGCAGTGATGGTGGTGGGGAAGGAAGAAGCAGTGGTGGGATTCAATTATGTGAACAAGTGGTTCTCTGTGTGGATGCTGCTTCCAGAAGTCCATTCTAGGCCTGGGCAACAAAAAATTAGCTACTGGTTCTGCCGAACTGGTGCGAACTGGCTGAATCCCACCACTGGGAAGAAGAGATGGTATCGCACGCATGCCTGTCACTTGCACAAATGGAGCTTTGCACATTTGCCCCCCCGCTTGCGTGGCCTGGTTTCCAAAGGGCTACAGAACAGTACCTGGCCATGGACCAGGGGTTGGAGACCCTTACAATAAGAAAAGAGCACTTCCCTTGGAAGTCCTTGTTCAGGGTTGCCTGTTCCTTTTCCCGTTATATTCTTCTCAGGAAATTAAGTCTTCCATCCTAAACCCAATGATTTATAAATGGAATCACAGTCAGATTAATGAATTATGGGTAAAATGCAGTAGAATCAGGAATCTCTCTTTTCAGTCCCTTATATCACTAATTTGGCTGCTTGAGCCATACAACTCAAATGAGACCTGAAAATGCTAGTTATGACTTTAGGGCATAGTAATAAGTATACTAATTTGCCTCAACTCCAAATAAATAGTTTCAGGCAACCTACAAGGCTTACTTTATTTATCTGTTCACTAAATTTGTATACCACATATGTCTTCAGCAATAACCTTTTAAGGTATGTTGGGTTTAGACAACTGACTGCCCCTAATCACTCAGAGTTTTCCTGGTTGAGGGTGAACTTGAACCTCAGACTTCCTGATTCTAAATTGCTCCCCACTGGTTTGAAAGGCTATGGATTTTATAACAACCTAACTGGGAGTGAGCCTCTTTGAATTCAGTAGGACCTATTGCTAAGTATAAAGAGAGCGAACTAAACAGATTTCAAGATTCTGCACATCCAACCTTCAAGTTAATTCACAGTATGAGAAATCTTCCGGCCTATTCTTATTTTAGCATCACAGTTTCAAACCTGTTATTCTTCTGACCCATTTTGGACAACCAGTGGCCTATTCCTCAGGCAAAGTCTTTAAAATAATAACAACTTGTAAAAGTTTTGCTTAGCCAAATTGGTAGTCAGAGCGCGAACCAAAAACAAATCTGAAAAAAAAGCATTGAGCAATTACAGCAATGGTTAGTGCCAGAGATACTGAAATAACACAGACTTGATTATATCTAATATTAATATGAAAATATGAAAATGAAAATATACCTCAGGACAAACTCAAGCCTTTATTGATTTCTTCCTTATCCTGTATAGGAGAGAAAAACCTGAGAGGGTAAAAGCAATTGAAGTTTCCCAAACAGCATTTTATATTTGAAAACTGTACTAACCTGAGAAATACTGTAATTTCATGTTAGAGATACAGATCTCATCGCATGAGATCAGGGATCGACAGCATTTCTCCTTATCTGGGAGAGAATCAAAAAAGTCAAGACTGAAGAGGAATAATATGAGCTACATCCCTGATTTCTCCCCAAAATCCCTGTTGATTTCTCCTTTGGCCTGCAATACAGTGGTTATAATGGAAGAGCATAGCCTTCAATAGCCACAGCTGTAATGGAAATTGATTTGACATACCTGTATTGTGCAGGAGGTATTTGTGAAGTTGACAACCAGGTGAGAAATTCTTACTTGGTATGTGTTATGTATTGAATATATATAAAGTGTGTTAATCCCTGCTCAAGTGAAACTAACTCCAACTGCTTGTGAAGCTAAAATGAAACTAACCTTTAGATGACCCTGACTGTTAACTCCAACTGTTTTGGAGGGAAACTTTGAACATTCATATTTGGGCGGGTTTTTCAAGTATTGTGATTGGTTAAGGCCCTGTGGGCTCAGAGTATAAATTACAGGCAATTGCCTGCAGTTCTCCAGTTCTAGTTTGAGTCAATAAATAATGTTGTAACTATGCTGGTCTGTTCCTTGCCTACTGAAGCCCACTACACAATAGTGGCAATGAAGGTGGGATGCTGCAGAGGAGAGAGCTGCTGCTAACCAAGAGACTGAAATCACTGGGTGATAGGATGGGTAAAAAGCCCTGGCAGGCCTAGTTCTCACCCCCCGCCTACCAGTAAGCCACACTGGAGGCACGCTGAAATCACTGGGTGTCAGACCAGGTAAAGAGCCCTGGTGGGACCATGCTCCCCACCCTGCCTGCCAGTAAGACACACTGGAGGCACAGATATACCTGAGCGATCTGTCCCCAGGATCCCAAAGTGCAGCACAGCTCCAACCGCAGCACTACAAGCATTAACCAGCACCACAGGGCCCTTCCCAAAATGGCTAAATTGGGAAAGCTCAACGAGTTCGATATTACTCATCCAGAACAGTGGAGCTCATACGTCTCCCAAGTAGACAACTATCTCCGGGCTAACCAGATCACAGACAATGGCCTGAAGGCGGCAACCTTACTATGTGTCTGCTGACAAGCCACGTTTGATATCACTGAAAACCTGATAGCACCGGCAAGTATAGATACTGTGGCCTACACAGACCTCAATAAAAAATTAAGGGAACATTTTGAGCCGAAACTCTCAGTAATCACCTGGCGCCATGCATTCGAGCAACGTGAGCAGAGATCCGGGAAATCTGCAGCAGAGTTTGTGGCAGCCCTTCGCCAAGCTTCGTGCCAATGTGAGTTCCCTGACCTGGAAGACCATCTCAGAAACAGGCTCGTTTGTGGCCTGCATAATAGAGAATTACAGCAGCGCCTATTCGCCATGGAGAAACTGACTTTCCAATACGCATTGAAGGAAGTCATGGCGGAAGAGGCTGCCAGAGGGGCAATGAAGACTCTCCGGCCACCTAAAACACACACCAGCCCCACAGCGATCCACCAAGAGACCGCAGAAGGCTCGGGGGAGGCCAGTGAGAGTGAAGAAATCGATCATTTGCGGAGAGAGCCACCCAGATGGCCATGCTCCAGAGAGCAAGCAACTTCCCCACAGAGCTGCACAAGCTGCGGGGGACAGCATGAAAGAGCAGAGTGCAGATTCCGCACAGCACTATGCCGTGCCTGTGGAAAGCAAGGGCACCTTGCCAGAGTTTGCAGAGGTTGTCAGCGGGAAATGAAACCTGCGACACAGCAGCACAAGGGGAAATGGCCCCCAGGACAGAACAGAGTTGAATACTGCTCAGGAAGGCATAGCATCCAATGCACAGGGGCCCAACATTCCATCAAAGAAAAGATAAGACTCCAACTAAGACTGCAAGGGGTCCCATGTTCCATGGAGCTAGATACTGGATCGGCCCTGTCCATTATCTCCTCCAGGACTTTTGACCACATTTGCAAACGTAGCCGATGGCAGGTCCCACTCAAATCATCGAGCTTAGTGCTAACGGACTTCCAGAATTGCCGTGTTCCCATAAGGGAAGAAGTTACTATTAGAGTACAATTCAGAGAGTTTGAGGGTCTCCTCAGCATAGTGGTCATAGAGGGACCGCGCACCAGCCTCATAGGACTGGACTGGTTCGAGGCCTTGTGCATCAGGGTGACGGGCATCCATCAACACAAATAGCTGATCTAGCAGCAGTATGCCAACAATATGCTGACGTATTCAGCACAGATTTGGGACAATACAAAGGGGCACCCATTTCACTCAACCTCGATCCAACAGTAACTCCAATCTGATTAAAACCGTGCAGGGTTCCCTTTGCATTGAAGCCTAAAATTGATGTGGAACTAGACAAACTGGTACAGCAGGGAGTGCTCCAACCAGTGGACTGTAGCCAGTGGGAGACTCCAATAGTGACCCCAGTTAAGCCTAACGGGGATGTCCGCATCTGTGCAGACTACAAGCGCACCATAAACAAGGCACTACAGCAGCATGCTTACCCTGTACCAGTAGTGAGCCATATCCTCGCTTTGCTCCAGGGAGGCCGAATCTTCGCTAAGTTAGACCTCACCCAGGCTTAGCAGCAGCTACCAGTAGATGACACTACCGCAGAAGCACAAACAATTGTCACACACAGAGGTGCATTCCGAGTGCGCCGCTTGCAGTTTGGGGTAAGCGTAGCACCAGGGTTGTTCCAAAGTATTATGGAACAAACACTGAAGAACATTCACGGTGTCTGCCCGTATTTTGATGACGTCCTGATCGCAGGGGAATCAGCGGCAGTCCTGGCGGAATGTCTCCGTGCAGTACTCCAACGTTTCCGTGAGGCAGGCCTAAAACTCAAGAAGGAAAAGTGCCAGATCGGCGTGGAATCCACAGAATTCCTGGGTTTCCGCATTGATGCTGCCAGAATCCACCCATCTGACGCAAAGCTAAAGGCAATTCAGCAAACCCACACACCAAAATCCAAGGAGGAGCTACAAGCATTCCTGGGCTTGCTCAATTTTTACCACTCCTTCTTACTGCATAAGGCTGCCCTGGCAGAACCGCTACACCGCCTACTGGACAAAAAAATGCTCTGGGTCTGGTCGCGCATCCAAGACAAAGCGTTCAAGGTGGTAAAATCATTGTTAACCTCGGACTCCGTCCTAGCTCATTTCAACAAAAACCTACCAGTAACACTAGCCTGTGACATTTCACCATACAGCATTGGGGCAGTACTAAGCCACAGGATGCCAGATGGTAGAGAGGCCCCCATCGCATACTATTCTAAAACATTATCACCGGCTGAAAGAAACTATGCCCAGATAGACAAGGAAACCCTCACCATAGTAGCTGGCATTAAGAAGTTCCACAGCTTCTTATATGGACGAACCTTCACCATCTTTACAGACCACAAACCTCTGCTTGGTCTCTTCACAGCAGACAAACAGACACCACAGATCCTGTCACCGTGAATGTTACGATGGTCCATTTTCATTGCTGCATACTTGTACCAGCTAGTCCAGAAGCCGGGTAAAGAAATGGGCCATGCCAATGCTCTTAGCCGACTGCCTCTACCGCAGACTGATCCAGACCTAGCCCCAGCTTGTCATATCCTAGTGATCCAGGACCTGCCTGAAGCACCCCTACATGCAGGGGACATTGCAGCTGAAACCACCACGGACAGAACACTTATCCGCGTTCTCAACTGGATGTTAAGGGGATGGCCAGAGACCCGGCCAGGCCCTGAGTTCCATCACTACGCTTCTCAGAAAAATGAATTGTCGGCCCACAAGGGATGTGTGCTGTGGGGCAGCAGGGTCATCATTCCACCCAGTCTTCGCTCCAGGGTGCTGGATTCCTTACACGAGGGGCACCCAGGAATTGTTCGAATGAAGGCTCTAGCCAGGAGCTACTTGTGGTGGCCAGGCCTGGATAGGGACATTGAGAATCAAGCAAGGAGTTGCCAGGCCTGCCAAGAAACCTGACCAAAGATGCCATAAGCACCAGTGCAGCACTGGGAGACCACGCACGCCCCATGGTCTCGCATGCACATTGACTTTATGGGCCCCTTCCAAGGGCAGGTGTTCCTAATAGTAGTAGACAGTTATTCCAAGTGGTTGGAAGTGGCACCGGTCTCATCGATGACAATAACCAGGATCATCCAAGAGTTGCGCCGGCTGTTCGCCACACATGGTCTGCCAGATGTAATCATGTCCGACAACGGGGCACAATTCACGGCAGGAGAGTTTCAATCTTTCCTCAATGCCAACATGATTCAGCATGTAACATCTGCTCCATTCCACCCCGTGACCAATGGTCAGGCCGAACGAATGGTCAGGACCACAAAGGAGGTGCTCAAGCGGATGATGACTGGGGACTGGAATCACTGCCTGGTGAACTTCCTCCTGTGTCAACATACAACTCCCAGTACAGCAACAGGTCATAGCCCAGCGGAGCTGAGGTAGGGCCGCCAGCTCACCACAAAGCTCGACCGACTTCACCCAGACAAAGTAGTGGCAGAGACAGCTCAACCAAAGCCCCCCAGGAACTTACAGCTGGGTGAATTGGTCTGGGCCAGGAACTATGGAAGTGGGGCACCTTGGGTGGCAGCTATGGTAACTAAGATTACAGGGCCCTTGTCATATGAGGTTATTCTGGAAAATGATCATATGGTCAGACGGCACATTGATCAGTTATGGTGTCGGCAGACTGGGCCAGTCCCGGGTGAGGATGCTGAGGGTTTATCAGACACACAAGAGAACTGCTTTCCTCCGAGTTTGCCTACATCACCTGTGGCCGCCTCCGGGGAAACGAAGGTACGAAGGGCCGTAGAGCCACTGCCACCCATGGGCGACCTAAGCGGCCATCACGACGCTGTTCAACTGGAGATGGATAATACTCCACTTGAATAGGACTCTCCAATAACATTGTGGCGGTCCACCAGGATCCGTAGGCCCCTGGCCTATCTCAAAGACTATGAATATTGAACAGACTGAGGATGATAACCATCCTAGGGGAAAGGGGTATTATCTATTGAATATATATATGTTATGTATTGAATATATATAAAATGTATTAATCCTTGCTAAAGTGAAACTAACTCCAACTGCTTGTGAAGCTAAAATGAAACTAACCTTTAGATGACCCTAACTGTTAACTCCATCTCTTTTGGAGGGGAACTTTGAACATTCATATTTGGGCGGGTTTTTCAAGTATTGTGATTGGTTAAGGCCCTGTGGGCTCAGAGTATAAATTACAGGCAATTGCCTGCAGTTCTCCAGTTCTAGTTTGAGTCAATAAATAACATTGTAACTATGCTGGTCTGTTCCTTGCCTACTGAAGCCCACTACACAATAGTATGAATCCTTGGAAATGATATCATGGCATCCACCTAATGGAGTATTTCTACTGGTGGGAAATTTATATTCATCAGTGGGTTATGGTTCTGAACTAGCGTGGAAGGTTTCAATGAAAAGTGAGAAGACAGGTGACTTTGAAAGGTCATGGACACCCACATTTGTTGCAAAGCAAAAAGAGGGGGAGGATGGTTGTTTGGTTTTTAATTTACTATAGGAGGAACAGAGCTATCACAATTGTCTCTCATCATGTGAACAAAACAGCAGCATATTTCATAATTAAACTATGTAGCTTACTATTACATAGTACTACTACTCAGTGACTGCCTCTAGATGGACAATCATAATAAGAAACATCAATGATAGATTATTTTCTGAAATAAGATAGTGGTGTGTGTCTCTGTGTCTGTGTGTATTCTAAGATTCCATTATCCCATTGTTTTTTTACCGAAGATCATGTTAATGCAAGCACACCAGTAGAAATTCATGACATAATTTGAAATAAAATTAAGATAAACTGAGCAATTAAAAAATGAAAGTCAAGACAGTGGCCAGGACTGTCCAAAATGAGGCCACGAAGTTGTTTGTCTTGTCTATTACAAAGCAAAAGTTCCAGGAGAGTTTTCAACAGGAAAACAAAATTGGATAATGCTTGGAAACTAGCTTTACTGAAATGCCATATCCCAAGTAAAGCATTGATAGCATCTGTCTTGAAACAAAAATCCACTGTTTCAAGACAGATTAAAGAACTTGTTACTAGAAAGTTCCAATGAAAAGCTTAGGAGGGAAATAAATATTGAATGCAAGATATGAATCCTGCTGATATCAAAGTATTGGTTAATAGCATCTTACTTGCATGTTCTGATACAAATATTAAAGAACACAGGACTCCTAATTCTTAAGGCTAAGGACCTCCCATAGTGACCAATTACATCCATCTCTGGGAGAGAAAGCCAGGCACCCTGGGGCATTTGAGCTTCCTTGGCTCTCAATGCCATCAAGGTATCCAGCACCCACTTGTCCCACCCTACACTCTAACACATAAGCATAGAAAGACAAGCTCACACTAGCATCCATAGGAACCTCTTCCCGCTGCTCTTACCACTGGTTACTGGTTCCCTTCTCATTTATTTCATCCAGCCAACCCCTCCTCAGACTCTCACCACAAGGAGGAAAATATAAACAAAGCATTTAACCAACAGACACAGTTGGAAGGAGAGAAATCATAGCTCTCTCTTGGGAACTACCAAATAGAAAGGCTCTGCAAGGGGAAAAATCTATAGCAGACAGCTGCTCCACTCTTATTCTTATCTACCCAGCCAGCCACTGCCAATACCTTAAGGTTTCAAATACTTAGTTGGCTTCTCCAGAGGGATTATACATTTGAATCTTTTGAAATTGTTAGCAGTTTCATCCAAAATGGATGTTATGCAAAAATAGCATCTGCAATGTTCCACATTTTGGCTGTCGATGACAACACTGATATTTCTTTGATCAAATTTTTGATATGAACATTTGCTTTACATATAGGTCTAGTATTTGCAAAACTGTATTTGTAATGACATTTTGTGGCATTTTTTGGGTAGATAAGTATGATACTATTTCAACTGTAATTACCATAAGAGACTTTTATAAAAGAAACAAGCTTGATTTAAGGAACACGGTTATGTTCACATCTGTAGGATATCTATAATATTAGGCAGAAATAATGGTGACATGGTACAGTTGAAATATGAAATCCCACACCTAATCTAGCAACACTATAGTGCATCATGAAGGTTCATAGAAAGAAATCTTATTGATAAGGGTCAGTGAAGCTATCTACACAATGTTCTGTATCAAAACAAGTTAAGTTTCAGAAAAGTATTGATGCATCTAAATACAGTTCAAGATATTTTGCTTTTCAAGCTTTTATTCAAAACTGTGATCTTCTGTCTATTTTCAACAAGAAAAAAAACAGTTGCTAAGTATTGCTATAAGTTTCTAAATAATTGTGCATTTAGGCTAGCTAATGTTTTAATGTTGGAATGATATTTTAGCTGATTTAGCTTCATTGTCACTGCTTCTCTAAGAGTCTAACATCTCTTGAGGCAAACTGAAAAAGATAAGAAATCAATACTTAGGGGGCTGGGTTCAATGGATTGAAAAAAATTAAGGTCCTATTGGAATCACAAGGGCAGGGTTCTATAGATACATTTATAAAACTGCTGTGTGCCTATTTGGATTAAAGGTTTCCAGAACAGGAAATTCAAACCTGGACTGCATTTGATATTGGATCAATTTCCAACTGTGTCTTCTGTTTTGGAATTGATAATTTTAAGTCTCTTTGTGTACAAGATAACGATTTTTGGCTGAAGAATCAAAAATAATTGAGCAACATGACTTTAAGTTTGTTGTTGCAGAAAAAAAAAAATGCAACATTTTGTCAAGTTTTCCATATATGATGTCTTTTATATTTCAAAATGAACAGGGATCTTACAAAACTGATGGATATAGGAGGAACATTCATAACATCCAGTGCAGAATTAGGGCATGCATTTAGTTTAGTGAACTCTAAAAATAAACAAAAAAATCAATTACAGATTGAGCATATGGAGATCATTATTTGTGTAGGAGCTATCAGCTAAATCTTGACAGAATTTGTAATGAGTAGACAAATGCCAAATAAAGTTATAAAACCTGCTGGTTTTTGTAAACAAAAGTAAAATTTCTGTCATATTTCTGTCATATTCTATCATAGTCCATTACAATATGGCACTATTGATGGCGGTCTCGGTGAAATGCTATCCTGTGTATTCGGTGTTCTTTTTTACTTTCTGTAACTCACTGTGAATTACATACATCAAAAATGAGCTTCTGAACATCAGATAAATTTCTAAGAATATTCCTCCTTCAGTTTCTCCTGCCTTTGTAAATGTAGAAAGAAGTTATGTGGGTATTTTGAACAGAGGAGCAACAGTTCTCTATGGTAGCTGGATAGCCCACAGGAAGCGCAGGAAAGGATGGCGTGTGGGCGTACAGATGAGACTGAGGAGCAGGGAGATTGGGACTCCATGCCTATTGATTCAACTAACAAACCTACATTCACTAGTCAATAAAATGAAGAAACTGCTCCTTCTAAATCGGAACAAGCCTGATTTTTCTAACTCAGCAGTTCTCTGCTTTACAAAAACTTGACTCAGGGAGACTATCTTGGATAGTATAGTAGAGCTCCTAGGCTTTTCAGATTCAAAGGGCAAATCGGGTTACAGAAACATCCAGGAAAAAAGAGGAGGTGGAATTTGCTTCTATGTTAATAACCGCTGGTGTAAGGATGCCACGGTACTAAAGAAATTTTCTCATTTATCTTGGTTGGGGTTTATATGCCATCCAAGCTTACATGAGCAGTACACTAGAGACTCTAGCTGATTAGATACTTTGTCCAGAACAGAGTTGCCCAGATACACTCAGCATGTTGGCTGTCTCACTAGAGCCAAGAACATTTTGGGTCCCTACTATTCCATTTTAAAAGGTGCTTACTACTCTCTCTCTCTCTCTCTCTCTCTCTCTCTCTCTCTCTCTCTCTCTCCCTCTCTCTCTCTCTCTCTCCTCTCTCTCTCTCTCTCTCTCTCTCTCTCTCTCTCTCTCTCTTGCTTTGATTGCACAAACTGGAGTGTTTTGAAGCTGCTTCAGTGGACTTGGATGGATTTGTTATCGACTAAGACAGGGGTGTCTTAGTCGATAACAAATTCATCCAAGTCCACTGAAGCAGCTTCAAAACACTCCAGTGCTGGCCCGTGGGCCAGTTGCATCATATGACATGCGTCAAGTGACATGTTGTGTCATATAACAACTTTTCTGGCATTGCCAGAGCTGGGGTGGACATGAGTCCACCCCAACTCTGGCAATACCAGAAAAGTTGTGATACGTCACAACATGTCACTTGACGCGGTGAGTTAGACACTCATGGCTAAAAGCTTCCACTTGAGCATATTGGCTTTACCCTTAGGCACTCCAACTCTCAGTCTGTTCAGGTCCTCCTAGTAGTATAAGGGAGGTTGGATCTTTCAGCCATATTTTCCTTTAATATTATTCCTTGCTCGATGACCTCCTTCGTCTGTCTTTTAATTTGATTTTGTTCTTGTGTATCCTCAAGAAAATTTGTTCTTGCCATTAAGCTGTTCCTAGATTTGAATTGGCTGGCTTGGGGCATATGTTTAGAGGATGTTGAGGGTCATTCTCTTGCTTAGTTCTCTCAGTATCTGCCGCAACCTCTCTCCCAATCTTAGGTGGGACAATGCCAGTGAGAGCATATATTTTCTCAATTGGTGTAGGTTTAAGACATCCTGTCATTAAACATACTGCTATATCAACTTGTTTCACATGTACAGATATGCCCCACACTGGAGCAGCATACTCTGCTGCAGTGATGCTCAAGGCCAAGACCGATGTGTGCAACAAAGATGGTTGAGTTCTCCGTGTGCAGTTTATCAATTTTCTGATGATATTGTTCCTCAAACTGACTTAGTATTCAGGCAATACTGTTTAAAAGAGAGTGTTCTGTCCGGTGTCATGCTGAGATACTTCGATGTTGGGACAGTACTAAAGTTGGTTCTCTTGTCACATAACATCCAACTCTTCCCTTGAACCTCTTGTTTTGGTTGGACTTTAAATGTTTGATAGTGTAATATTATCCTAATTCTTCATGTGCTACCATATCTGTCGCAGCTACCTCATCAAAAGTTGATCCTTGTGTGGAGACTGCTGTATTGTCCACATAGATGAATAAATGTGTGTTGTTGAGGACTGGTTGATCATTCATATGATGCATTGTTTGTTTGTGTGTGTATATATACATACATACATACATACATTCTCAGAGACAATACACTTCCTTGTAGCAGCCCATTCTTCTGCATCCTCCATCAACTGTTCTTACCATTTAGCGTCACATAAAATCACTGATTCTGGAGAAAGCTGCCAATGACCCTGATAAGCTTATTATCTCCAGTGATATTATTTAACTTGTTTAGCAATATCTATGGTTAACAGTGTCATATGCTACAGTGAAGTCAATGGAAACCACTCCAGTAAGTAGCTTTCTTTTGAAACTATCCTTGTTGCATAAGGTTTATGATTTGGCCACAACATGATCTGACATCTGTAGTTATGAATACCTTTCAGGTTAGTGCTGGCCCACCTGAAAGTCATCACGGTTCTGCTTTTAGACCCTTTGTAAGGACCTGCCTCAATCCCTCTTCCCAAGAAAGCAGAACTCCTGGAAATACTTCATTCCAAAAAGAACTTTTATTAGGAGAAGTTGACAGCAGGCATAGAAGGCAGGATCTGAGAGTTTCCCGCGCAAATCAATAAGTTAAAAGAGTGACTAGCAAACCCCACCCCAATCCGGTCAGTTCAAATGAGTCAATCTCCAGGCGTGAACGCACTGTGGGAATGGGGTTGATAAGACGCCATTCCCAAGGCTGTTAGGTTGTTAGGTCTTCATGCCTCTTCTTCCACAGCTAGAGATAAGGCAGTTGGCCGGAGACACATTCCATTCTCACCCCAGTCTGGCATCAAGGGAGATAGATCAAAGAGCAAGCAGATAGAGGAAAGCGAAGAGGATACATTGTAGCGCCCATAGCTTCCCCCTCCCCCCAGGAGTATGGCAGAACCTGCAGAAATAGAGAATAAAGAAATCACTTATGAACATGCTGATATTTTGTAGCCAATAAATACGTTCTTTAAGGAACCTTTTGCCTTGGAATTCTCTTCTTATTGGTCTCATCTATCGGAACCATGATACTAAACCAAGGCTCCAATTTATTTTAACGACACGGGGTCCTGAGCCCCAGTCGTCTACCCAAACCTTAGGGAGGACGACAAAGAAGAAGCAAAAATGGAAAAGAAGGCAGAATCAGCTGCAAGCTTTGGCGCAGTGGCAGCAGATTGACTGCAGGCCCAAGCCCAGGTGGAGAGTGCAGTTCCTACGGCCAGTGCGAGACCGAAAGCCCGGGAGGTCCCACCGGAGATGTTAATGCAGCAAGAAGGAACATTGGCCCTTGAAGGGACCTGGTGGTCAGAGGCTGCCCCACCACAGAAGAGTACTGTGAAGGCAGCAGAAGCTAAGTTCCCATTGATTTCGTCCCATGGATCTCGTTTGCCAGTGCTAAGAAAGGTGAAGCGACCAGCCGCTTGGGATGAATCAGGGGAATGGAAATACCTGACCGTCATCCACAGCCATTCCGTCGAATGCTTGAGAGAGAAGTTTGAAAGACTGGAGATGGGAGAAGGGGAGCTGATCACCCACCAGATGCTCTCCAGTGAGCGAGAGGATAGGCATCCCCATGATTGTCTGCTGCTGCGGCGAAGTCCCAGCCCCTTAGCGATGGCTTGGGCTGTCTCCCCGCTGCCTAGACCAGTCTTAACTTCGAGCCCAGTGCATTGGCAGAGCCCCGACCATCATCGACATCATGCCAGTCCTGATTGTTATCAGCGCTATGCCAGCCCTGATTGCCACCGATGTCTCACCAGTCTTGACTGTCACCGGTGCTGTGCCAGCCCTCACCATCAGCAGCACTATGCCAGCTCCGATCGCTACCGATGTCCTGCCAGTCCCGACTGTCAGCAGCGCCATGCCAGCCCCAATTGCTACCGACGTCCTGCCAGTCCTGACCATCACTGGAGCCATGTCAGCTCTGTCAGTGACACTATGCCAGCCCTGTCATCATGACAGTCCTGACCGCTGCCAACATGCCAGCCCCGACCGTTACCAGCGCCACATCAGCCCCGACTGTCGTTGATGGTCTGCCAGTCCAGGGCCCCAACCAAGGGTTCTACATGGGGTAGGCCTTCAGCAACACCAACGCCAAGCACCTGGCATACTGCAAGCTCTCTGGGAGCGGTGACTGTGGTCCCACCCCCAATCAAGCCCACCTTTGATGGAGATCCCAAGAAGCTATCTTTCTTCCTGAACCAAGTGTGGGCTCACATGAATCGTTATGCTCATGCTTACCCAGACATGGCAGGAATGGTTGCAGTGGCTGAGAATTTAGAAGGTGAGGCAGCAGAGTGGGTGACTAACCTACACAACGAACAGGCACCAGATCTGTGGGATTTCAATCTATTTATCCAAGGACTAAGACCCAGATTCGAGGATGAATCCCAAGTTCTACAGGCTGAAAAAGACATCCATAGTTTGAAGCAGAGGGGTCGATCAGCTAAGGAATACGTAAGGGAATTCCGGAGAATGGCTGGACGGATCAGGCAGTGGCCTGAACAATCACTGAGTCACCATTTCAGGGCCGGTCTGGATCATGATTTGTTCCAGGCATACACCTACAGAGGGATTCCTGACCAACTGCGTGAATGGTACCGCCTGGCAATAAAATTAGACATCGAGCTGAATCGCTACCTATTAAAACCTTTCAGGGAATTATCCTTAAGACCTCCTCCCACAAGCACCTGGTCCCCTTGTGGTAGAAGGGAAGATTCATTATGAAATAAAATGAATATTTGATTCTAGATTATACAAGGGGAAATTACAGTATTTGGTACAGTGGAAAGGATACCCATAATCAGAGGCCACTGATGTTAAAGCTGATAGATTGACACATAGATTTTTTAAAAATATATTTTTATTAGTTTTTTATAATCACAAGTGCTTAAAATATTATCAGCAACATATTGTCTGGGTTTCAATGTCTATACTAATACATATTAAGTTCCTTTCTCTTCCTAGTTTTTCTAGCCAATTATAAAAAATATCTCATGTTCTAAAATAAACTGAGTCTTCTTTCTCTTTCATTTTCAATGTCAATCTATCCATTTCTGCACACTCTAAGATTTTTTAAATTAATACTTCCTCCACTGGTAAATCTTCATTTTTCAAGTATTGAGTGAATACAATCCTTGCTGCAGTTAGTATATGTAAAATTAAATAGATACACTCTTTCTCATAATTACCTACAATTATGCCTAACAAAAATAATTCTGGCTTAAACTCTATATGTTTTTTCATCATTTTCTCTAACCATTATGTATTCTTAACCAAAATCTTTTAGCTTTAGAGCATGTCCACCAAAGATGATAATAAGTACATAGATTTTTTGATAAACATCCAAATAAGCCTCGGGGAGATTCCTAACTCTAACTCTTCTTCATCAACAGGATTTCTCTTTTTTCTAGAGGATCCGATTGTCAGCGCTGCAAATGAACTTGGCTGAAGCCATTTTTTTCTTCGTTTTCAGTTGCTAGAGTTGGGAGGGGGGATGAGCATTTTTTCTAGTTTAGTTAAAACAATAAATTGTTCTGTGGGAACCAAGGTCATTGCTGCTTGAGTTTTGGCGGACTAAAGCTTTCGTTAGAAAGCCCGCCAAAGTAGTTTATTGGGGAATGTGATTTATGATACATTGCTGAAGGTGGGAAAATCAGCTTTGTAATATTGTAACCTTTGGGGGGGGGGAACTTCAGTCTTGGTTTCATTTATGAACGTGTTGTTATTTTGCAGCCAATAAGTATGTTCTTTAAGGCAGGGCTTTTCAACCTTTTTACTGATTGTACCACTTTTAGGATATGGCAATATTCGAGTACCACCTAGCAAGGTGTCAAAAACTTGGTGACAAAAAAAAACCCTGTTCAAAGTTGCAATTGCACTGAAATGACTTATGACCATTTTTCACACTTATGACCATTGCAGCAACAGGGTCATGTGATTTATATTTGGATGCTTGGCAACTGATTCATATTTATGATGATCACAGTGTCCCAGGGTCATGTGATCCTCTTCTGCAACCTTTTGACAAGCAAAGTCAATGGCAAAGCTGCTGGTGGCCAACTGCTAAGGCGGGACTTCCTTCCCTGCCTCCCTTTTTCTCATTCCCATCTCCTTCTGAAGGAAGAATTTGACCCCCCCCCATATTTCCCCTCTTCCATATATTGATCAAACAAGGAAAGACCTCCAGAGACAGAAAAGACAAGCTGCTGAGTGAACTAGCTTAAAAAGGCACTTCCCCTTTAAGAATTAGCTACTGGCTAGAAAGAAAAGTAAGGAGCCCAGCTGGCACTTAAGGAAGAAAAAAAACGTAAGTACTGGCTGCCGGCTAAGGCAGCCTCCCCAAATGGCTCCATTCATAAGTAAAATCTGCAGCTCCAGAGGACTCTCTCACTGTAAGTCTTTGCCTGTGCTGGCTCTTTCCCTTCCCCACTACACTTGGCTAGGCAGGGCTGCGTACCACCTGCCACTCATTAATGTACCACAAGTGGTACGCGTAACACAGGTTGAAAAGCCCTGCTTTAAGGAACCTTTTGTCTTGGAGTTCTCTTCTTATTGGTCTCATCTATCGGAACCATGACAGTATGATGATGATGATGATGATGATGATGATGATTCTGTTGCTTTGCATGTACACTGAGTGTTTCTGTAGCAGAGACAAATTCCTTGTGTGTTGAATCACCCTGGGCAAAGTAAAGTTCAATTCAATTCAATTCAATTCGATTCGATTCAATTCAATTCAATTCAATTTATTTCATATTTAAATATTTCCTATTGAATATAATTCAGTTAAAGACTGGGAATAATTCAGTGTATAGTGACTAGCAATATATAAATTAGTTTGTTTGTTTGTTTCTTAAATGTATATGTCTATAAATTGTATTTATAATTATAAATTGTATATTATATTTTCTACTTTCTATATTTTAAGAAATATATAAACATTTTAATGTGCACTATTTGTAATTTACCTTTATACTCATATTATGGTGCACAATTTTATACTTGGTTTGAGAAAGCTATATAAAACTTTTTTCCCCCATACATAGCATATCAGCCTTTGTTATTATTTAAATTTATTGGCTGCCCAATTCCAATGGATTTTGACACAACATTGATTGAAAATTCTGTTTTTTTATTGTGAGTTCATATGCACCATCTTTTTATATCACTCTTCCCCACTGGTGGGTGGTCCTTCTTTCGCTAGAAAACCAGACTTGTGTTGTTGTTTTTAAACTTTTTAAGTTTTTGGGAGCTGCTGGAGACAAGGGGATGAGACAAAAATGTCACAGAATGCAACAGGGCCTATTTTTTCTGCCCCCTTTTCATATTCCAGAGTGTGTGTTCAGGCTAGCACAAACTCATCATCCCTTCTTTAACACCTTTGTAAAATTACAAATTGTCTTGCAAAATCTTGAGAGGTATACTGTAATTTCAGGTACTTTACCTTTGAACCATCACAGATCTTAAAAGGGCAGAGTAACAATGCTAAATTTAAGATGGAAATGTTTGTCATCACTTTTTATTGTAATAAATACATCACATTGAAATGCATTATTTCAAAACTCTTTTTAAATTGAAATCACCACTGAAAATAAATTGACTCAGTGTAGAAATCCTCAGCAATTCTAGCCTTACCCATTCTTTTCCAACTAGTACTACTGTATCTAGCTATATTAGGTTCTAGTGCCCATCATTCCAAACAAACTCAGAATACAGTGGCTTTCTGAAGAGCACAAGGCAGTTTTCTCTCTCTCAGAAATGGCTCCGGTGGCTCCAATAGTATTTCTATTTTTTAAAAATGCAGGTAAGAGAAACAGATAGCCTGCTGTCTAGATACGACATGTTAATTTGTAATTTTAAAAGATCACTTTCCTGTGACAGGAGTTACAGCTGCAGGGTCAAAGAGCTGCCTTGCTGCACATCTAGTACAGCATAAATTTTTGCACTTTAACACACCAATCTTTACAATGTACCTTCTAGCTAAGAATCAATAAAGTCAAGGCAATTTCCTTAACATGCCATCTTGAAGAGATTATGGAAGATGTGGGGAGGAAGAGCTTCCCTTAGTGGCTAATGCTTTACTACAGTTCAAATGAGGCAATATACAGTAAAATAAATTCCAAAGCTATTTTCACTCTTTGCTATTTTAGTACAGCTTAAGTGAAATGGAATTGTGTTGATTCTATCAGCTCAATGCATCTTCATTTTCTACTAACCAAGGTTATTTATGCCTTCCTGGAACGAGGCACTACACATATAACCCTGGTCCAGTCTAAAAAGTCTTAGGAAAATCGTGTTTGCAATATTTGGAAAACTGGTCTGATGGTGGAGGATACATTATGGACTTATTTCCTGACAAAGCCGATTGTATTTTATAGACAGTGTTCACCTTGCTAATTTTACTCTGAGATAAGCAATGCTTTGGGTGAATTAGTAAAAGTCATAACTTTTAGTGCTAAAAAGGGAGAGAAATAAACCTTTTAAAATAGGTAGAAAAACTACCACCATTGATCAGAAATAGATAATTCTTTGGATGCCTTAAATTTATCGACTCTCAAACTATTTTATTTCCTGGTCAGATGTTGGAACTGGTATAGGAAATTTCTCTCCTGAGTTCTTACTTTGGTCTGGATAATCCAATTGGGCATTATGGAAATTGGCTTCATTACTCCTCATCTCATGCTTTGCTGATTACTTTCTAATTTTATGAGACAAGCTACTTTATCTGCTGGAATAACTCATGGATGACAAAAAACAAAAACAAACCCCAAAGCACTTGCAATGACAAGTTAGGCGTACATGCATATAGAATTATTTATATCTGATATCTCAAAAAGAGCACCAAAATTAAGTCCAGGCCCACTTATCTACTAGGATTCAAGTGGATATGTATCCCAAGCCTTATATTGTATTTTTTACAGAAATGGTAAGTGCCAAAGATTGCAGAGATGGTGACTGAGCAACAGACAACTTGATGCACTTCTCTAATACTTTTCTCCACATATGTACACCCAGCTGAGAGGTCCTATCCTCTAAAGATATATTATAGTATATTACTGCCGCTACAGATACTTATTGTCATTCTATTAATATACCAACTGAAGCAGCGGCACCTGCTGCTTTGGGGCACCTTTTGGGCACCAGGGATCGGTTTTTCCACGGACTGGAAGGTATGCGTGGTTTTGTATGCTGCCTGCATCCCACTAATGGAGCTTCATTTGTTTGCACAGCCCGGTTTCTGGCATGCCTTGGCCCAGTGCTGGTCCACAGACTGGGGGTTGGAGACCCCTGAACTAAAGGACTGCTTTTCCATATGAAACTATATATGGAATTTGTATTCATATGGAATCTACTTGAACAAGCCATAATGACATTGCTCCTACATAACAATAAACTACAGCAGACCCAGCATACCATATTAAGCCTTGGCTGGGCATCCTGCACTATCCACCAAATTCCTGAAAGGATTTGCTGAAATTTGCAAGCAAAATGGCCAAATTTCAGTGGCATCATTTCCAACTGCTTTTCAAATTCTTCAAGTGCTTTTAACAGTGGAACTAGTAACAGTTTGCCTGAAGAAACCTCCTGCACCCACCCTTGTACCAAAATAGGCTCAAAAATGTTAGCCACACAATTTCTGCCAATGCTGCTGTGCCACCCACAAGGTAATGTCTTGTAACCTCCAGAATGCTGAGTTGCAATCCCAAAGCCACCAGAAGCTGCTTTCTCAAGAAGATGCTAGATCAAGAAAAAAGCCAAACTTAGTGACTTAGTGTTGTATGCAAATCAGTCAATGTAACTAAAAACAACCTTAATGCATTCAAGATAAGATAGTCCTTGACTTATGAGCCCAAAATTTCTGTTGCTAAGTAAGACATTTATTGAGTTTTGCCCCATTTTACAACCTTTCTTGCCACACTTATTAAGTGAATCACTGTTAAATTAGTAACATAGTTGTTAAGTGAATCTGGCTTCCCCATTGACTTTGCTTGTTAGAAGGTTGCAAAAGATGATCACATGATCCTGGGATCTTGCAACTATCATAATATAAATCAGTTGCCAAGTGTCTGAATTTTGATCACATGTCCATGGGGATACTGTAATTGTTATAAGTGTGAAAAACAGTCATAAATCACTTTTTTCAGTGAGGTTGTAACTTTGAATGGTCATTAAATGAACTGTTGTAAGTTGAGAACTACCTGTACTTTGTTTTGTTTTAGCAGAGAAGGGTTGTATGTGATGGCTACAAAAGGTTTTTCTTGGTGCAACTATCCAGAGGTTTTGGGCTCTTCACTAAGAATTGCTTGCTATTCTTAGAGCTGCCACTGGCTTTCTTGGAGGAGATGTTGTCTCTTTTGTCCTGAATTGTACATAGATATAGAAGAATTCCTGTCACTTTGGAGGCTTCCAGAGGCATGATTCCTAGTAATATCAGTTCAAAGGTATTGTACAATATTTGGGTTTCCCCTCCTGAATATTTGCTTTCCAGATAAGAAAATAAACAGAACCAAAAGGCAGGAAAACAGGAGAGAATAATAAGATAACAAGATAACATTTGGATCCCAGCAAATCTGTGATCTTCTCTCATTCTACCTATTTACTTTTACATTTCTTCTTAGTAGCAGTAGGTGACACCATTGTTTTTCATGTTGGACCTATTTCCTGGACCTAATGAATTTGGGCTTTAGAAATCTAAATTGCCAATAGTTAGTGGTAAAGAGATAACAAAAACTTTAACTACTTTCTGTGATCCACTGATTGCCTAGACTTTTGCAACCAAGATCTGATAACCCTAAAAAATGCTTTCAGAATCTGAGCAGGAAAGAATATTTTTCATGAAAGCAGAAAATGTTTTTTTTAATTTACAGTAGAGTAGTTATATGGATCTTAATGTTGTTTGTAATATTGGCATAGCTAGTTGTTGGTTGGACTTAGAAAAACTCTACTGAAGCTAAACCTGAAGCCTGCATGACTTTATGCCAATGCAAAGGGGGGGGGGAATCACTATTTGATGTAATTCTTTGCATCATAAAATGTTTTTGCTATATCTGAATAAAAACACAAAAAGGAAATTAAGAATCAGCTGGCTGAGCAGGCCTTCTCTCCTCAGTCTTCCTTTCTATCTTTTATTTGCTTGTTTCTTACTTTATCTAAATATTTTAAATTATTCGCAGCTCCCTCTAAATTGTACCCTCAAACTGGCTCTAGTTTTGTACAACTTTATTGCTGTAGTGAACCCAACAGATCAAAAACACCGATTATAGAAATCAGTTTCTTTCTATAGTGAAACCTAATGAACTGGAAAGAATCCGACAGGCAGATCAACTTGAAAAAAGGATCCGGTTTTTGTTTTATTTTATTAGATTTTTAAAATCCCACCTTTATTATTTTTTATAAATAACTCAAGGTAGCGAATATAGCTAATACTCCTTCCTATTCTATTTTTCTTACAACAGTCCTGTGTAATGTGTTGGGCTGAAAGAGAATGACTGGCCCAAAGTCACCCTATCAGTTTTCATGCTTAAGATGGGACTACAACTCACAGTTTCCTGGTTTCTAGTATGGTGCCTTAACCATTGGACCAAACTGTTTGTTTGTTTTTTGAAGAAAAGTGAGGTGCCTGAAATATTCCCTTCCATGAGATTCTGTGTAACCAACAATGAATAAAATACTGGGTTCAAGGATGACCTTTCCAAACCAGACCCCACTCCCACTCTCATCTCAACTTTTCCTGGTTGCATCACTGATTGTTATCTTGGGAAAACAATAGTAAAAGGCTATCAGTATAAAGTGGTTTCAGAGCCATGAACTTTTCCTGGGTCATTCCCTTATTAATCAGAGCAAGAGGCATAAGCTCCTCAATAATTTATTCTTCTTCTTGGAACTATTTGTTGACAGAATAAAATTGGGAAATCATCCTGATTACCTTTTTACTTTTGCTACGGGGTAGAAATAACATGAGATGGGAAATCCCATCTCCCAATCTTGAGTTTGCATTAGCTCTGCTTGGACATACCACGCCTTATCTTCCTGCCTCTTCAGAGGTTGGAAGATCTTCAAGGACCCGAACTCCAGGCACAAGCTACAAAGGAATGATCATTATCTCTCCCTCCTCACTTTTTATCCAACCCAGAAACATTATCTTTCTTTATTTCTTCACTTTAGGTGAAGTGACATTATCTCTTGGCATATGTGTGTGTGTGAATGCTCTCTCTGGTGAATTTTTGTCTTTGTTGCTTCAGGAAATTTACTATATTTGTCTTTCGATCTTCTGTAGCTCGTAGAGTAAATCACTTCTTTAAAGCTCTGCTATTTTGTCTGCTACTACTCTCTCCCCATCCCTTTACCTCTCTTTGCATTCAGTGTGATATTCTCTGAACCTTCTGCTTTATTCAGTTTGAATCAAATGTGCTACTCCAACCGCCATGCCTTTCTCCCTATGAATTACCCCCATGGTTCCGTATCTTTCTCTCACTGAATTAAATAATGTGTTAAATTCTCATTTAACACCCATACACCCAATAGTGTAAAATTAGAAACAGAATAGGTACAGTAGCAGGCCTTGGTTTCATAATAAAAAACAGCTAACAATTCTTTGCTTATACAGCTTCAGTCTAGCTGTCATCTCTCTTCTAAAAATGTTTCTGAGAAGCAAATCATACATTTTATAGTATGATGTACAAAAGCAAGGAAAAAGGAAAACAAAACAAAACAGCCACCCTAAATTTCCCGACATGTTCATCTTACAGTTAAAAAGAGCCCATCTGTTTCTACTCAACAATAGACTAACAGTGTCTGTTTCCTGGCCTCTGAATGAACCACAGCACCAAAATTTAGACAAGCCTGTGCAGTCAAAACAACTTATTTTTGCTATTTGCACCCATCTATTTGTTCAAAGATAACCTCGTCAGGCTCTTGTTCTCAGCACCTTTCCATGATGCTTATCCTTGGGAAAAGCTATGGATTGCCCAACCTACAAAATGAAAATTAATAAAATGAGGTTTTTCTTCTGGCCAATTATAGAGAATTCTTTACCCATTAAGATTTCTAGGTATGACTACCAACATATTAGAGAAATGCAGACTTGGGATATAATCCCCAGCAATCTCCAAAAAATAGTTTTGGAATAGTAGTGGAAGAAGGAGAAAATCATTAAACAAGTTATACAGAGTAATAACTTTAACTACTTTTTATTTTAGTTTATATGAATCAAAATAAAATGAAATCAAAATTCGGTTTCTGTCCTGGCCTCACCGAGTATTTTTTAGAGTGCTGAAACAGGCATCAAAAGCCAATTGAGGCCCTTGGCTTGGAAAATTTGCACAAATCTGCACTAAAATAAGAAAGAGTAATTTATTTGAATTATCACTGGCTGAACTGTTGGCACATTTTTATGCCAAACTCCCATAAGAACTGAGTGTGTTTTTAATGGAGACTCACTTCCTGCATATGCATTTTTTTCTGTAAAAAATTATTTGCTTTGCTTCTCTTGGTATTTTCCTGCTACATGATTATATTTTTGTTGAAATTACCACACCAAACCCATTTGGAATATAGCCTTTAAGTCTAAAATAGTCATGCTAAATGTAAGGTTGCATTGATGAATTCTAATTTTCATTATCATCCTCCTCCTCATTATAAGGTCATACAAACTGACTACAAACAACATCACAACAGAGTAGCAACAATGGTGCTTTGGAAAATCTGCAAAAATACTATTTGCAGACAAGCAAGAACTTGGGGAACTACAAAATAGACCAAGTCATAGAAAATGAAAAAGCTAAAATGCATCGTGCACTTTAGAATTCAAACAGAAAAGCATATGCCACATAATACCCAGACCTTTAACTGTTGATAAGAAAGCTAAAAAAAAGTCTGGATACTGGATATTGCAGTATCTGAAGACAGTGGAATAGAAGAGAAAGAACAGGGGGAAAAACCACAAGATACAAAGACCTGCAAATTGAACAACTATTGACCATTACCAATAGTAATAGGCACCTTGGTGGCAATCCCAAAACATTTGAAGCACCACTTGAACATCATTGGCATTGACAAAAATCACCACTTGCAAATGGCAGTTTTACTTGGAATAGCTTATATTCTGCAATGATACCTTTAATATTATTAAACAATCACATCTGCCTCTCCCAGGTCCTTTGGAAGGACCCAATAGTGGATTAACTGCCAATCCAATCTAAACATCTGACTAAAATTATGTTATCAACCATAATAATTTATTAAATTTGTATGCTTAATCCAATTCTCAATACTCTAGGTGGCTCATAACAATCAAAGAAATTACAATAAAACAAACATAAATGATAAGGGTAAAAGAGGGCAAGTGCAATGAAGCAAGAAACCTCACTTTCCTCTGCCAAAGAGTTTAGAATCTTTTCTAAACAACAGCACAGTGGAGGCCATCTGGATCCTGGGGAAGGTGGGTTCGGGGGGGGGGACTTCATTCCAACAACAGGCACTGCTTCAGAGAAGTGCTTTTCTGGGGTCCCAGTAGACAACATTGTTTAATTGAAGAACCCTAGAATATAACCAACTCTGCAGGATCAATCAGTCAAACAGAGGTATTGGAAACATGAAATCTCTCAAACATCAGGCCCTATGCCATGTAAGACTTTAATAGGTAAAAAACAGCACCTCGAATCACAGTTGGAAGCAAACTGGCAATCTTTGCAGCTTGCAAAGCAAAGGTGTTACTTGTATGTACTGAGGCATGCCTATTACTGTTAATGCTGCCACATTGTGGACAAGTTGAAGGTTCAGTGTAGTCTTCAAGGACAGCCCCACATACAGCATATTGCAATAATCAAGCTGCAAGATGACTAGGGCATGAGTGACTGTCTGAAGTCCCTGATCTAGGAAAGTGTCAACTGCCACTTCATGGAAATGAGGTGGGAAAGAGAGGAAATATTGCACCATATGGACTTGTACAAATGTCTTCCTGGCCATAGTTGACACCTACTCAAGTCCAGGAAGACCTCCAGAGTGAATACTAAACTTGAAAGAAGAAGTGTTATCAATCTGAGGTCAAATATGGAATATTGCCAGATATAGATGGCCCAAATACCCACAGTTACTTGGTCATGATAGGATTGAATTGGAACAGTTATGCTCCATCTAAATCTACAGAGAGTCCATTAAGACAGAATCGTGGCTTCCGGTTCCGGATCGCAGCACACGCAGTCGCACAGAGAGATCCGTCTCTCCCACCGGCTGTTTTCCCTCCGCCGGTAGACCCTTAATCGGGTCGAAAGTCGCCCCGGAGAGGCGACCACCATTGAGGAGGCCCTCGTTTGACTGGGGAAGGGCGGCAGCTCCTTCCTCAGTCCGAGCCAGCTCCTTAGGGCCGTCGGAGAAAAGATAGGCCAGTAAAATGGACGATCACTTTGCTGCACCAGCCGAAAGCCAGAAGAACAACTAAGCACAAAGAACCCCCGTGGAGAATCCGGGTGAGACCTTTCCTCCCCCTTCTTTCCCTAATTACTCTCCTGTAAAAAGCTTTTGTATTTGAATTACTTCCCTGCTGTGAGGGAGCAGCGTTTGGGCACTTGGGAAAAACAGCTTTGGGAACTGAAAAAAAAAAATAAACCAGTTAATTTTTTATTGACTATTTAATTTCTGGAATACTGAGGGGGCCTGAAAATATTTCTATACTTGATCATTATTATCATAACTACGCGTTTATTATTTTGGAGAGGCCTTTCTTCATCTTTTTAACGTGAAAAACAAAAAATCTATTAACTTGGAAAGAAAGAAAGAAAGAAAGAAAGAAAGAAAGAAAGAAAGAAAGAAAGAAAGAAAGAAAGAAAGAAAGAAAGAAAGACCTTATAGCCTGCTGAGGACATCTTGTGATGAAAAGTGTTACTGCAACTGTATATTTTTTTCATTGCTAGAGGATGGCTCTGACCTTCAAAAGATGATAAGAGTAAGATAACTGAAACAGCTGTGTGGTGATTTGGTCTATTGAGAATTGGAGGTGAAATAAAGCCTTCACTAAAAGATTAAAAGATCTGTTCACCACTGACATAGAACTTAACACACAGCTGGACTATGAGCTTATATTGGAAAAAATCTTGGAAGCCACGGAGGATATGAACTCTTACTTCCAAACTTTGATGGATCAAATTATAGGCCGAAAAACAGTGGAGAAGGAGCAGATTGGCGCTAAAGAGACTAGTGAGCAATATTTACAACCTAAAGAGGAATCATGTCTACAACTCAACTATGAAACTACACCGAGAGAAATTGTGGAAACTAAGGAACAAATCAACTTTATACAACCCCAAATGCAATCTATGGAGAAGCTTAATGATCAAAGAATAACTTTAACTGAGATGCCTGAAGCATCAACATCAACAGAGACTGACACTCAGATACAAGTTATTGAAAACTGTGATAATGTGGACAAACAACTAGCAACTATAACATGGAATAAAACGGTTTTTATCATCCAAAGGCTACTAGAAGAAAGGAAAGAGAACTTTGACCAATTTGAAGCGTTGAGGAATATTGACTTTCTAATATTGTGGTTTGATGATGCAGGAATTTTATTATGGAAACCGGTATGGCACAGAAAGAAACCAAGAGTTAGATTTAAAAATGTATTTTAAAGTTTTACTTAATGGGTTTAAAAAGGCTTTTGAGTTTTTGACTGATTTAATAACTAACGGAGTACGTGAATTTTCTAAGAGGATATCCTTTGTAATAATACTTTGTCTTAGATATGATAATTACTGGAGAGGTAAACTTTATCTACTGGGTTAAAAAGATTTTTTATAGACATAGATGAATTGATAGAATATATATTTAAGTCAGATAGAAACTTATTTGTTGGCTTGATATTTTTATTTTAAATAAGATAATTATTTTGTAATAGAAGAAGAATAAGAGGGATTGGTGACAAGAGAAGAAATGGTATTAATGAAGAAAACATAAGAATGTTATTGTGGGAATAATATACTCATTTTAGATATAATTATTATGTTAAAAAGGGACACCCGAAGTGTTAATAATATGTCTATTTAAAGCTAATTGGAATATGGTAACTGTAAATTAGTAAAGCCTAAAAACAGGACTTGGATTTCTATAATTGAAATGTGATTGATATTTGATAGGATTGTTTGAAGTTTATTTAGAAATGTATTAATTTGAATATGTAAGACTATATGAGGGAATTAGAGAGGGAATTTTCAATGAATTAATTTGAGCTATATATCTGTGATTGTTCTTTTGGATGTTTGATATACCCACCTCCACGGCGTTTCCTAAGCACCTTGATGTAACCCTTCCACCCCCATAAAAATCCAATAAAATATATTTTTTTAAAAAAAAAAGAATCGTGAAAAAAACCTCATTTGGCTGGCCTGTTAACAGATAGTTCAGATCCACAAATCTTTGCTGAAATTAGATTATCCTCCAGACAAATAGCTATAAGTTCTGTCCTGTTCTATTTACCAAAGTTGCATTCCATCATCTCCAGTGGTTAAGCTGCTGAAATTCCATTGCAATCAATCCCATTTAAGTAGCTTACCATATGTAGGAGGGAAGCCAACATAATTTTGCCTTACACCTAAAACAGATGTTTGCCATCTCCTGCTCCTTCTCCCACTGGCAGATACACACCTTTATGTGCAATTAAAATCCACAGAACTATTGACACAAAATATCTATCTACTAGCCTGATTAAGCTGTAATGGTAAAAAAACCCACAAAAGCAAACAATTTGGCAATATTGACTGAATGTGTATGCGGTATGTGTTTAGTTCCCACACCCTTCCTTCTTCCCTTGGAATGTTTGCAGCCAGTAACTCCCTTCCTGGATCTAAATGAAAACTGTTTTTCAAACATATACATGATTGGATGATCCACAGAGCTACTGCAGACAATCCTTGGCCGAAAGACTTCCACATTGCATCCTCAGTCACACACTAAAAAATGAGGGAATAATCATTTTCCTGGTTCCAGGCATTCCTCCCAATTGTTAAGAGTTATCTTCAACAAGTTTCAAGCAAGCTGGGCTAAGCATATAGGGTTTTTCAGCTCTGAAGTGATAGATTATTTTGTTCATATTATTAATACTATCCCCATGGAAGATGATTGGAATCTACAATTTTTCTTAAGAAGGTTGCCTTCTAGAATGTTTTTAGTTTTTCTGAATGGAGCTACTTGTTCATGAATACATTTATTTATACCTTATTTTCTTTTCTCCAGAAACTTCCAATTTACACTTGCTCCAGTCCTATGAAGTTAAAGCAGATGATGGTCATGCAAACATTTAGTAAAAGTAGGGTTGGCTAATTTATCGTTCCCTATGCTGGGCATACTCAGGAACATGGAATATTTTAACCATAATATTGATAATTCAGTGTATCACTAGGCAAGAATGTAAATTCCCCACTGTGCAAGGCTGGAGGATGGTCTGCTCTAGCCAATGTTCTGTATCCAACTGGGAGCAGCCTTTTCACTCTGAAGAATCAGTGCTTCTTTGTTGTTATTGCTTATTCCAAATTACCCACACATGTCCCATATAAATCTTAATTTATCTGTAAATAAAAATTAACTGAAGGTTTGGCAACTTCAAAACCTTTTTCCCCCCTATTTATATAAATAGTTCTCCTGAGATTTTGATTAGAAAGTGACTTTTATTCCCAAAGTATTTAAAATTTGTCTGGCAGCTTGTAATGCCAGCAAAACAACTGAATTATGACTAATACCGGAACCAAAATTTGCACAATGTTTAGACGCCAAGGTAACAACTTTCTAATTGGGTTCATAATGGTTTTTTTTAAAATAAATCACTTGAATTCCAAGAAGGAATAGAAGTTAAAATAAAAAATTGAAGACTTATCACTATAAGGCGTCATTAACTGATAAGAAAAACAGAAGTTTTTTTTCCTCTTCCTTACCTCACTTCTCTATTCCCTTTTCCCTTCCCCATCTTTTCCGCTATTTACTTTTGTATTTTCATTGTATCCTATACTATATAGACTAATAAAACTTTATACACATAAAAAAAACAGAGGGGTTTGACTATCCCATAAAAAGGTTCTCAATATCTTATTAATCTATTTCAAATACTTTAGAGGTATTCACATAAAATCCTTCTAACAATATATAAGGAGTTTCAAAAGTCATGCCCCATGGATAATTTATTATATGAATCACATTTTCGAATCAGTGCCATTTTCTTTTAAATGCTGCTGTACTTGTTTGATGCCTGGCATTTGAACATTCCTAGATAGTTTAACATTTTCTTTGGAAAAAAACAAAACATACCCTTGGAATGGCCTATGGGTAATGACTTTTGTACAACCTGTATATCAATCTTGTAGTAATATCCAAACCTTAGCACCTATAGGAAGTATACTAGACTTCTATTGGCAATGAAAATGGACAATTGACTTCATGTCAAACTCAATTCCTTGTGACTTCCATTGGGACATCTCTGCATGGTAGTCTAGCTCTAAGGGTATATCTTAATAACTGGGTTCATACATTAACTAGAGTTTAATATAATCCAGGTTTATGGAACAGGTTACTGTGACATGATTCAAAGAAACAAAACAAGATTTACAACTGTATTTCCTGAATTTAAGCAAGCTTGTGTGATACAGTGCGGTTTTTTATCATTTATTATACTTTAATATTTGAATCCAAGCAACTATTTGCAAGCAGTTATATGCCAAGCAGGAGAGTGTTCAGAGAGAGTCAAAAGAGTCAAGGTGGCAACCCCAACTTTGTGACTGAAGTCCTGCCTTTTTTTCATTTGTGTGCATGCGTGGCTCATGTTGCAAAGAAGCAGGTTTCTGACAAATGGTATATGTATGGAGGCTGCCATCTTGATTTTTTGACACATGCATAGATATATAGTGCCACACAATTTTGACACCATAATGACTGACGTGTTTCCTCTTGTAGATTTGTTCTCTGTAAGGTGAAAATGACAAGCTTTCTAAAAGTAGCCTAAAGTGGTCTGATGATGCATTTTTTCCTACATGACTGACTGTGCTAATAAGCCCTAAAATAAGTTAGTTACACCTGAATTGCACTCAAGATCATAAAAGGCTGGCCTAAAACACTTAAAACACTGCTGACAGTTATTATTTTTAGAAGTGCTCTGAACTTACACCCTCTTATTTGGATACATTATTTTTTCAGTATGTTACAACCTTCTGTCCACCTTCTTCTTCTTTCAGAGATAAGGCTACAGCTTGAATTAATCCGCCTTTGTCCACCATTTAATTATTATACATATTTGCATGGACATATAATCAGGATTGTTGAGAGGAAAACCTATGTAATGTTACTACTAAATATGGTATCTCCAGTGCTTTTTTTGTAAAAAAAAAAAAAAAAAAAAAAAAAGGTGCCAGAACTCACACATCTCATACAACCCACTTTGCCTACCCTACAAGGTTCCATCCAAAAAAGGTGCCCGAACTCCGTTCTGAGCGTTCTATGAGAAAAAAAGCCCTGGGTATCTTCATATTATGTTTGTCTACCTTTAATATGAGCAGAGAAGGAATGGAGTGGAATTGGTCATCATACCCAGTTATTTCATTCCAAGATCTGATGAGCTATAGCAACACTGATTTTATATAGAGATGGATGGGGGAAACAGATTTGCTGTTGTTTACTAGTGTAATATACAAATATATTGTTTTTATAAACATATCATAAGTCTGCATTTATATGAGACATAAATAATTGAAATGTCAGGTGTTGAAAAGGTGAAAATTCTGAATTTTGTTTTATAGTCCTATACATGCTTATCCAAGAGAATGCCCAAATTATGTTATAGATAAGTAGCAAAGAGGGTAGAAAAAGTGTCTGGATCTATCATAGGTCCTACCTCTTATCTCTTTATCTTGGTGCCCTGTGATTCACCTTCATTTTTCAATTAACACCTGGAAGAGAGGCTGCTTAGACAAGCTAGCTTTTTTTTTATTTAACTCTTGCAAGTTGTGAGATAACAAATTGTTTGGTCTAGCCCCAATCAGCTCATTAATTCCCTTTTTTGTCATAGCAGGACTCAGTGCCTGCTAGACACATAATCCTTTTTTATATGCAATCTTCCTTTGCTGATGCTTTATTTAAGCAATGCTTGGCATTGGGGGGGGGGGGGGGGGGGAAGGGGAGAGATTTCAGGATTGTAAAATCTGCCCAATAAAATTAACCCTTTGTGAGTCCAATTCTAAATCACCTTTGCCATTTGGGCACACTTGGCATATTGAAGATAGACACACACACCCCGGCATGAGGGTATATTCGGGGACAATTTCTTAATAAACTTTTTTCAAAGTTTGTTTCTATCCCAGTGAGTCTCTTGGTATTCTTGTTCTTTGGTATCTGTCCTGCAAATACTAAACTAAACAATGATGCACAAATTAGCAGCAAACTTGATTTCATGGTTTTATTTTCCTGTGTTATATATGGCAGAAAATTTATTCCATAATTTATCGTATTGTTTGCAAAACAAATTGACCAGTCTGTAAAATTGATCAAATGGACATATGGACATAACATAGTATTCAAGAAACAGTGGATCTCTCAGGACACACTGTTGCGGAACTTCCTGTGACTATTTTTGAATAAAAATATGTTATGACAAATTGTATCATGGGCAAGTATAACATAATTGTTAAGGTGTTGGACAGGAGGCAGTGAAACACAAGTTCCAATTCGCCCTCAACTGTAATTGAGTTTTAGCCATTCACATTCTGTCATCCAAGCCTACTTCACAAATTTACTTTTCTGGGAAAAAACAGTAGTGTGCTGCCTTTTCTCCTGAATGGAAGGCAAGATGGAAGCACATATATTCAAATTTATATAACAGCAGTTATATAAACTGCTTGTGACTTGACAAGGATAAAGTTTTCTTTCTTTCTTTTTAATTTTGTGAATAGCTATTACGAATGAAGCCATTTTCACCACTTCTTCTATATTTAATGGTTATTTGAACATTATTTTTCTATACATTGCTATACCCTGCTTATTCATATCTTCCTTCCTTGGTATCTTACCTATGTATCTCTGGGCAACTCCCAACAGTTAAAAACAACAAAAATAAAAATTTAAATAAAATATACAACATATTAAAATCATAATTAAAAACTATTATCTGTAGCCCCTTGAGACCTACATCTGAGAAGAATTTGAAGGCTCAGCAACAACAAGGAGTCTCTGAGGAGATTCACAACCAGAGATGTTGTTCCTTAACCATTTATGAATCTGATCTATGGAAAGTGAGCTGTGCATCTATTGCAAACAAGTGCATCCTGTTGTCCTCCCAAATCAAATCAAATCAAAAATACATTAGCAAAGAATAGTATTCAGAATATTCCCCTGAACCCCAATGTTTGGCTAGATGTGGTTCTTAGAGCATTTGAATTCTCTATCACCAGCAAAGGTCCACAACAAAAAAGTCAATTTAGTCCCTATATTGGACTGAAGGATTTCCCCCCCATGTTTATTTGCTTTTTACATTTTAACAAACTTGAGACACTCATACTCACAAACACACATATGACCAAATATGCATTAGATGATAATGCAGTATCCATCATTGCAATATGGTTCAAGGTTGCCTTGGCAACCAGTGGAAAAGGTTTTGAAGAGCTTGCAAGGGCAGAACTAATGAAAATGAGCATCCAGAGAGCTTCTTCTCCAGGTGGGTAAAAGAGACTCCCTGCTGGGTCTCTTGACTAACCTACTTTGAAATAGCGAGCTGTAATTTTCAGAAAAATAAGCTGAGCCCACTTCCTCTCTTTTTCTCTCTCTCCAAAAAAAATATATATGCAGCTGCTGATTAAAAGTTCTGAGATGATGCTTTGAAGCCTCTGATTAGCAAGTTCCTTTATGAATCCAAATTAAACCACCAAGATAGATATTTTTTTCACATCCCAAAACTACTATTATGGAAACGTTTGTTGTTGCTGCTTCTGCCAACTTTTTATATATTTAATCTCCCTCATGTGCATCTGGGCCAGATGGCCATATAGGTACCTGAAAAGATAATCCCTCCCTTTTGCTAAAGAAGTTAGGCACTCTTACCATCAATATGTAACTGCACATGGGTCTCAACACAAAATTCATGTGATACTGAGGCATGCAAAAGAATATTAACCATCATAAATAAACCAATATTCTTACTATTCTTGTAAGAATAGTCAGGGCAAAAGGTGCCCATGCAGATATTTTTCCATTTTGATATTATGGAAATGTGTAGAGTGACAAGGGGACAAAAGACTTTGCATGTGTCATGTTATCATTGCATACGTGTGTCAATTTTATAATTCACATCATATGTATGATGATGGCATGAAGAATCAGATATCATAAATTGCTGGGCATGTATTGGAAGCTTATGTATATTATATATGGGATAATAGATGTGCATCCACTCATTGATCCAATATTGGAGGGATATTGGTTTACAATTGGATTAAGTGTGAGCTTGGGACTTGGTGGTAAATTGTTTCAAGAAAAGGAGAAGATAGAATACTTCAAATCATCTTTTAACTCGACAGTTGGGCAACTCATGGACCATAGACTGCATGCAATTCCCCCGCCCCCCAGATTTTGGGAGGCCACTAGAATACCAGAGAGTCATAAAAAAAGTTTGCATACAGGGGCATCCTGGGAGGAGGGATTAAAAGAGTGAGGATGACAGCCATGACCATGCCATTGAAACCTGCTGCTTTTGTGTGTACAAAGGAGTGGGGCTTTGATCATGCAGTCACAGCTGCCATCTTGGCTCTTTTGGATTCACCTCCTTCCTCTGCATACATGCTTAGTAGATACTTGCATACTCTACCTCCCAAGGCTCTGGAAAAAAGCAAGCTTCTTTCATAAAATATTGTAGAATCCATTTGTTTCCTCTATTTGATCTTCATGATTACTGGCAGATTTTCAAAACCATTTTAGTGACTTTCATGTATTCTCTGCTAAGTGGCAATGCTGAGTATATATAATTATAGTTATAATTATAAAATTGGAAGGGACCTGGGAGGTCATCTAGTCAGGCAGGAAACCCTATACCATTTCAGACAAATGGCTGTCCAGTCTCTTCTTAAAAACTTCCAGTGTTGGAGCATTCACCGCTTCTGGAGGCAGATTGTTCCACTGGTTAATTGTTCTAACTGTCAGGAAGTTTCTCCTTAGTTCTAGGTTGCTTCTCTCCTTGATTAGTTTCCATCCATTGCTTCTTGTCCTGCCTTCAGGTGCTTTGGAGAATAGCTTGACTCCCTCTTCTTTATGGCAACCCCTGAGATATTGGAATACTGCTATCATGTCACCCCTAGTCCTTCTCTTCATTAAACTAGACATACCCAATTCCAGCAACCGTTCCTTATATGTTTTAGCCTCCAGTCTCCTAATCATCTTTGTTGCTCTTCTCTGTACTCTTTCTAGAGTCTCAACATCTTTTTTACATCATGGTGACCAAACCTGGATGCAGTATTCCAAGTGTGGTCTTACCAAGGCATTGTAAAGTGGTATTAATACTTCATGTGATCTTGATTCTATCCCTCTATTAATGCAGCCTAGCACTGCTAACCTTACTTTTTTCACCATTGAATTTCATTTTGTTAGATAGCGCCCAGTGTTCAAGTCTGTCCAGATCCTCCTGTATCTTAAGCCTATCTTCTGGAGTGTTGATTATTCCTGCCAGCTTGGTGTTGTCTGCAACTTTGATGAGTTCCCCATCTATCCCTTCATCCAAATTGTTGATGAAGATGTTGAAGAGCACTGGGCCTAGAACAGGACCTAGAATAGGGCACCCCATTACACACTTCCTTCTATGTAGATGCAGTTCCATTGAGGACCACATGCTGAGTACGGCCAGTCAGCCAGCTACGAATCCATCTGGTGATGATGCTGTCTAACCCACATTTTTCTATCTTATCAAGTAGTAGGTTGTGATTTACTTTATCAAATGCTTTACTGAGGTCCAAGTAAATTATATCCACAGCATTCCTCTGGTCCACTAACTTTGTCACTTGGTTAAAGAATGCAATAAGATTTGTCTGGCATGATCTGTTTTTGACAAACCCATGTTGGCTTTTAGTAATGACTTTGTTTGCCTCTAAGTGTTCGCTGATTCGTTGTTTGATTATCTTTTCCAGAATCTTCCCAGATATTGAGGACAGGCTGATAGGTCTGTAGTTTCCTGGATCTATTTTTTCCCTTTTTTGAAGATGGGAACTACATCAACTCTTTTCCAGTCCTCTGGTAGTTCCCCAGTGCTCCAGGATCTTTGAAAAATATAGTTCAGTGGTTCTGAGATCACATCTGCCGGTTCCTTGAGAATCTTGGGGTGTAATCCATCTGATCCTGGTGATTAGAGAGAGAGAGAGGAGAGAGAGAGAGAGAGAGAGAGAGAGAGAGAGAGAGAGAGAGAGAGAAGAGAGAGAGAGAGAGAGAGAGAGAGAGAGAGAATTATTATATATGTCCTATATTAGGTTCTCTGGTCCTTTGTTTTGTTTTGTATTTATTATTTATAAAATGTGTAAAATCACTACATTATGTTGAGAGAAGAAATTAAAAATAGAAGTAGGTATTGTACGAGGAAAAGTCCAGTAAAATAAAGGAAGGCTAAGCAGGAAAAGCCAAGTAAATTGAGATATCTTAAGGAGGCAACGAGAAGATAAATCACAGAAGGATATTATGTAGGTGTACAATTCAAAAATAGTGAGCTACAAGGAAGAAGGGGATAAATGGAAATAGAAGCCCAAAAGAGTATTTATATATATATTAGCTTTCCCAACCTGGTGCCCTCCAGATATGCAGTATTCTGTTTCAGACTGAAAACACATATGCCAGCTTGATTTACAAGTTGCTTACTGAAAGGACAGTACTGCAGAAAGTTACAAAAGCAAGCAGACAGCTAGCTGGCACATTACATTTTGGAAAATACAGACAGGGGAGACCTTGCCAATATAGTGGGGTTCTGGAATACCATGTTATTTTGAGAACTTAGTAAACATATTTTGATTCATCCTTAAGAAAAGTCTAAAAGTTAGAACTCATTCTGATCTAATCTGTTTTTTTAATTCTTGTTTACTGAATACAGTGGTGGTGGGGGATCTTCATACAGCTGCAAAGCTTTTCTTAACTCTGGAAGCCTCAGATTTCCAGCTCCTGTCCAGAGTCATGTGCCACCAGTCAAGAACAGGTTTGCAATCTCATGACCATTGCAGAACCATGAAGTCATGATGCCAGGTTTGATAAAAAAAACCTTGGGGTGTATTGTTTGTTGGAAACTGCGTATGGAAGCTAGCATTGTGTACTTGGAAACTGGCCACCCTGGGGTATATATCTTGCCGTCATATTAAGGAGTTCCTGATAGTTTGTAAAAGATTGGGTGTTATCTTGCTTGGTATGTATGCTTTTTATGTTATGCTTTTAAATCTGTTTCCTTGAGCTAATAATAAAGCTTAAAATCCCTTATTTATTGGTGTGCTTATTGGTGTGTGGATCCAAAAGACACCAATTGCCTGAGCACCGTGATTAGTGTATCTGAATTCATCCAGAGCTTAACAGAGCAAAACATTGGTCACAACAGTCAAAAATCGAATGCCAAGGAGATTAGTCATCATTTGCAACCTCTTGTGCTTCCTTTTCTCCTCAAAACTGGCCATGCTGGCCAGAGGCAGAAGCTTGTACTGCCACCTCCATCAGGGAAAGCAGCATTTGGTACATTGGTTCAAAATATAAAACGGGACAAAGGGCAATCTTGATTCATACAATCAAGCCCTCTGAAAGATGAATTATTATGATGCAAAAGCTCTTTGAAATGAAAGGACTGTTATGATGATGGATGTTCACAAAGCTCCACTGTATCTTATGTTCTACTGTTTCAATCATGTTCAATTCACAGAGACTGCGTGGACAACGCTGCACTTTTCTTGGGAAGGGTTTTCAAAGGCAGTTTGCCATTTGCCACCTGCTTATAAGCCCAGGTGGGAGTGATGGGCCCAAGGCCACACAGCTGGCTTTGTCCTAAGGTGGGAGCTGGAACTCACCATTTCCTAGTTTCTAGTCTGATTACCTAGCTATTACCAAGCTAGCTCATACTACTTGCTAACATCTTAATGGCAATATTTTTTAAAATCTTAGGGCCTTTATAGTACAATTTATACATATATATTTGGCAGTAAACCTTATTAGTGCCATAAGAGCTTCTCCCAAGGAAGATTACAGCTTTCTTTGCACATAGTAAGTGCTCTGCCAACTAATCACAACCACAAGCCAAGAGGATTTAGCATGTCTATTACAAAATTTATAGCAATCAATCTGCTCTGTGTGGTTCTCTGAAATCTGTAGGACTGTCCAAGCCAACAAAAACATGGAGACCTAGTTAAGAAAGGAAAAGCTAACTCAGCAGAAATCAGGGTTTATTATCAGCTGTGGAGAAGAGAGGGGAAAAAACTGTCTTCCTTCCACAGAAATGCAATTCTATTATTCCAGCAAGTTAGAATGGAATGCATTGCCATAGATGAAAAATGGAACTAATCCTGGAGAATGAAACAAGTATAATTTGGAGCAGCAATCTCAACCCAATAATCTGTCTTTTAAGTGGTATATTAGATTGAAGCCATTGCCAGTAGCTGAGTCCAAGAGGCCATTTTAAAACTGCAAAGGAACTGTCTGAATGCCTTTTGGTATAGTACTTGTTGCTTCTGCTGGATTGAATAAAGCTCTTTATCAGCAAAGTAGAGTCAAACTATTAGTCTCTTTCTTCAGCTTTGTTGAGCCTAATGTGCTCTTGGGTGTGTTGGAACTGTAATCCAAGAATTCCTACTTAAAATAGCAAAGACATCTGTTAAGAAGTGAAAGTCAGCAGATTTTCCACAATCTTTTTTCAAACTAATCTCAGATAAATAAGCAGCAGTTGGAAAGGATTGTAACTTTTACCAGCTGCCAGGTTGAATGAAATTGGGCTTCTGTCTGCAGGCTAACATGTTCAAAAAACCTAGAGCTGGATCTGGATAATTATGATCTGCTGAAATACAACATTTCAGAAGAATTCTTTTACACTCTATTTTTATTTCATAGAAAGATTAATATACACTGATTCACTGGACTTCGATTTTGAAAATCCTTCCATTATTTCTTCTTCTCATGTTAGTGCTATAGGAATTCATAATAACATTTCCTTAAAACCTTAAATCAGGGTGTCAATGCCAAAAAAGAGTCGCAATACGTCGCGACAGGCTTTGGTATGATGAAACCGGCCCGCGGGCCGGCAGTTTGACACCCTGCATCTTAAATCTAGGAAAATTTTCCACACAGGAACATAGTAAAAGTTCAGAATGAACTGCAGACCCTGTTTGATTCAGAGTACAGCAGTGTTTGGGAGCTGCTGAATTGATTATTCCTGATTCAACTGCAATACCTCTGAAATCCCAGCAAAGCAGGTTTTAAATTAAAAATTTGAAATGCTGCAGTTCTGCAGCATTGCAAGCAATCAGTTGCCATTGCTTCCTGATTATATTGGTTATTAGTTTCTGTTCCCAGCATAGAAATTCAGCTGCCATACATTGGCATAGATGATTCACACCTGAATTAAATTACATTTTGGCAGAATTTATTAGCAAATATTTTTTTCCCTTTTATGTGGAGTAAACATGGAGGGTATGTTTATTATTCTAGGATCTGCAACAGTTCAGGGCAAGTCACTCTCCTATCAATTATTAGGAAAGAACATTGATTAGTTCAAAGCATTCTTTAACATTCTGAGTGTTCAAGATCCACCAAAATACGAGGGCAATTCGGAAATAAAACCTCCATTTGGTATCAATGACAGACACTCGCAGATACAGAACTTTTATTATACAAAATTAGAAAAACTACAACATTACATTACTTTTTGCATAATTGCCATTCAAATTGAGGCACTTGTCTAACATCTTACAAGATTTGAAAATTCCTTAGTAGTAGTCGCCGGCACCAAATCTGGGCATGGGGGGTGTGTGATCAAAAACACCCCAATTGAACTGCTTCAAAAGTTTTTGGGTGCATCTAGCGGTGTGCGGGTGAGCAGTATCGTGAACCAACACACACCAGAAGTGGTGCCATAGAAAATTCTGCCAAATGTGAAGATGCCAAAGAGTATGTAGTGAAGTTCATGGAGCGTGGTTCGACCATCAATTCAGAAGTCTACTATGAAACGTTATGAAAACTCAGACAAGCCATCCATAACAAGTGTCAGGGCATGCTGACTTCCCGTGTGGTTTGGCACAATAATGCTCGCCTGCACACGACTAGAAACGTTGAAGCAGTTCCGTTGGGAGTTTTGATCACCCACCCCCATAGCCAGATTTGTTGCCGAGTGACTACTACTAAGGAATTTCAAACCTTGTAAGAGGTTATGACAATTTGAATGGCAATTATGTCAAAAAGTAATGTAAGTTGTAGTTTTCTAATAGTATAATAAAAGTTCTGTATATGCGAGTATCTGTCATGATAACAAATGGAGGTTTATTCTCAATTGCTCTTATAACACAATCATAATTGCTTTTGAATACTAGGGAATACTATATAAATTCACCTCTTGGAGGGCACTAACTATATTCACATAGCTTATAAAGTACGAAAGCAGCTTGGAGGACATGATGCTGTATTTCAAAGGTTCTGATTTTCAGTAAGGTATGGTTAAGATAATAGTTTGAAAATAGAAGTGTAATTTGACCTATCTTGATGGATATTAAAATCACTAAAAGTTGGCTTGAAATACTTTGTATGAGCAGGACTATTCTATCTGAATAGGTTTTTCCAGTAACTTAAGTCAATTCAGGTACTGTAGCTCATAACCATTATAACTTACAAGACAACTTCTCTTTTTACCTCAGATAGTTTGTCTGAGGCCCACCATGCCTTTCTTTATGAGTTCAAATCTGAGCATTTTTAATTTCATACTTTTTCTGGAGTTGCTTTGACTGAGAGATAATAGAGGCCCAAAATTTACAATTGCTGGCATGGCAAAGATTTGAACAAAGATTCCCCCTCTTTTTTTGTTTTGAATTTCAGAAAGAACTTCTCCTAAGTGGGATATGACAAGAACATTAACTTACTATTATGTATAATTCTAATCAATACTTTGGGGGAAAGAGTGATCCTGTATTCTCAAGCTGATGCAGACTCCTTACAGAAAGGCTCCTTTCTGTTTTACTTTCCTGAAATACCATTTGATGATGTCATTTATCCTGAATAATTCAGAAAGTACTGCCAAAAGAAAACTTTGTATCAAAATATCCTGCATGGCGTGAGCACAAAGAAAAAATGGTAATATGTCTTGGAACATATTTGTGATTGTATGGCAAACAAAGCATTGCGAAAAAAAGATCCCTTGTGTTTTGGACATTTAAAGTAGGAAATACTTTTAATTCTTTTTTTTTTTGTAGGGACAGATGAATAATAACAGAATTCACCCCCTGCTGGTAGTTTCCCACTACAAACTCCAAGGAAAGAGGATTTTCAACGTCATATCCGACACAGTCCACAACAGTATATGTTGATACACCTTGCTGGAAAGTAGGCCTCATCATAACTCATTATTTTGAGGAAAGATGTGAGGTCTGCAGTCTAAGCTCGGAATCAAAGGCTTCATGTTCAGATCATCAATGCTTTGGTTAGTGTTAATGGTCTTGGATAAATTCTCAACTCCAGGTTAAGCTATAAGATTTTTATTTATTATATTAGAATTGTGTGCCATTCATCTCTTCTAGAGGTAATTTGGGTGACTTACAAACATTAAAGGTAAGATAGGAAAATAATAACAGTAATTTTGGCTTTGACCACACTTACGCTCATTTCAGCCCTACCACCACCTTGATTTCACCCATGAAGGAATATGACAATGAACAAGACACTATCTGTTATGTCCTGGGCCTTGCTGAGTCATTCGCA
Source organism: Azemiops feae (assembly GCA_023970755.1). NCBI lineage: Eukaryota > Metazoa > Chordata > Lepidosauria > Squamata > Viperidae > Azemiops > Azemiops feae. Next base: position 34,305 of record JALGBA010000848.1, on the reverse strand, counting down.
AGGCTCAGAAGGCTGCAGGAAGGCTGCAGAGACTCGGACAGACCATGTGTCTGCCTGGGACCCAGACAGGCTGCCTCCGGCCTGGCGCGCATGCGCGAGGCAGGAGAACGGCCTGCAATGATTGGATGTGCGTCCCCTTGCAAGGGGAATATAAAAGGCCAGTGGCCATTGTGTTCTTGCTTCTGTTCTGTGATGTACTTAATAAAGAGATCCTTTGTGTGAACCTGCCTCGTCTCGATGTCTTCTTTGCAAGAACAACATTGGCGATGAAGGTGGGATTCGCCGCATAGGAAGCCAAAGGAAAAGAAGCTAGGGCCAACTCACCTGAAGGCCTGAAGCGAAGAGAAGCGCGGCGTCCAGGAGAAGCAACCGTCTGCCAGTACAAAGACGCTGGAGGTGGGCTTGGCTTTGTGGGACCCTTCTCCTTCCTTGCGGCGAGAGACGTCGAAGAGGCTATTGGTCACAACGATGTCCAAGCTGGCCATCTTGTCAAGTTCGATACTTCGCACCCAGAACGATGGAGCTCTTACACAGCTCGCGTCGAGAATACTTCAGGGTGAATAAGATCCAAGAAGATGAATTGAAAGCTGCTACCTTGCTGTGTGTCTGAGGCAAGAGATTTGTGACATGCTGAGAACCTTGTAGCCCAGCACCACTGGAGTCAATCGCCTATTCCAGATTTGAAGAAAATGCTGCGCGAGCATTTTTGAGCCCAAGCTGTCTGTAATAGCTTGGAGGCACCAATTCGAGCGGGATCAGCGGCCGGGGAGAATAGCTGCGGACTTCGTCGCAGCTCTGAGGCAGGCTGCTAGGCCATGTGCATTCCAGACTTGGAAGAGAGGCTCCGAGATCGACTTGTCTGCGGATTGCAAAGCCGTGAGATGCAACAAAAGTTGTTTGCTAGAGCTGATGTTTCCTTCCAAGATGCCCTGAGAGAAGTTGCAGCTGAAGAAGCAGCCGGCGGCATGGTGAAGGCTTTGTGGTCGACCAAGAACCCTCCAGCAGCAGTTCCCGTCCATCAGGAAGTCGTGCGAGAGGCATGTGAGAAGAATCGAGGAAGAAGAGGTGGACAGACTTCAACAGTTGGCGGAGAGAAGACTGCAAGAACGCAGAAGGGGGGTGGGGTCGCCACAGGAGGGCCGACTGCCGTTTTGTTCTGCTGTTTGCCAGGCATGTGGCAGACAAGGCCACATCGCATCAGCCTGCATGGGTCGCCAGAAAAACAGGTCCCCCAAAGAATTGCCTCTGAAAGGTACCAAGGTCCCCAGCCAACACAGGGTGGGCTTCTGCGCGTCCCGTAGGGGGGTATTCAAAACTGGGGTTCACGGCCCCTTAAGAAAAAATTCGTTGATGTAAAGTGCAGGGAGTTCCCCTGGCTATGGAGCTGAACACAGGGTCCGCTCTTTCTATTATTTCTGCTGACTTTTAAGAAGGGTTGTTCCAGGAGTGGCTCACGAGTCAAACTCAGGCCCTCCAATCTTATCCTCACTGACTTTCAGAATTCCCGAGTCAGTGTGAAGGGGGAGGCCACGCTTAGAGTACAGCGTAAAGAATTTGATGGGTGTTAAATGTGGTGGTAGTTGGGGGTGATCGCACGAGTCTTATCGGACTCGATTGGTTCGAGGCACTTGGGATCCAAGTGACTGGGCTTAACCATCTACAAACTGCCAGCCTTGCAGGAGTCTGCAAGGAGTTTGCTGATGTGTTCAGCCAGAGCTTGGCTCATACAAGGGGCCTCGTATTGCTTTAAAGTTAGATCCAGCCATCACACCCATCAGGGTTAAACCAAGGGGTGCCTTTTGCCCTCAAAAGTAAAATAGATGCTGAGTTGGACAAACTGCTCCAACAAGGCATTCTAGAACCTGTGGATTCTAGTCCATGGGAAACCCCCATAGTGACACCATTAAAAGCCAATGGTGAAGTCCGAATTGTGCGGACTATAAATGCACTCTAAACAAAGCCTTGCAGCAGCATGCATATCCAGTGCCTGTGGTGAGCCACATTTCTGGCCTCACTGAAAGGGGGGAAAGTCTTTGCTAAGCTTGATTTAGCTCAGGCCTACCAACAGTTACCTGTTGATGAGGCAACAGCTGAGGCCCAAAACTATAGTTACTCACAGAGGGGCTTTTTAAGGTAAAAAGGCTGCAGTTGGGGTCAACGTAGCCCTGGCATATTCCAAGGGGTGATGGAGCGAACGCGTCTGCCCCTATTTCGATGACGTCCTCATTGCAGGAGAGTCATCTGGGAACTTGGCTGAAAGGCTGAGAGCTGTCTTGCTGTGTTTCCGCCAAGCTGGGCTGAGGTTACAGCAAGACAAATGTAAGATTGGTGTAACATCCACCGAATTTCTAGGTTTTCGTATTGGTGCTAACGGCATCCACCCTGCCCCAAGCCCCCAGTCAAAAGCTGAACTCCAGGATTTTCTGGGCCTGCTAAATTTTTATCATTCATTTCTCCCCCACAAGGCTGCAGTGGCTGAGCCGTTACACCGGCTCTTGGACAAGCAGACTCCATGGAAATGGACGAACATCCATGAAAGGGCTTTCAAAGAAGTCAAGGCCTTGCTATCTTCAAATGCGGTACTGGCGCATTTCAATGAGCAATTGCCTGTGTGTGCATCGCATGTGATGCATCCCCTTATGGAGTAGGAGCAGTGTTGAGTCATCTCAAGGCTGATGGGACTCAGGTCCCTGTGGCCTATTACTCTAGAACTCTCTCATCTGCAGAGTGTAATTATCCGCAGATTGACTGAGAAGCCTTGGGAATAGTATCAGGCATCAAGAAATTTCATGATTTCTTGTATGGCCGCCATTTCACGGTCTACATTGACCACAAGCCCTTGCTGGGTTTGTTTACAACAAACAAACAAACCCCACATATCATCTCCCCCAGAATGCTGAGATGGTCAATTTTCTTGTCAGCTTATGACTACACCCTGGTTCACAAACCAGGGACAGAGATGGGCCACGCTGATGCCCTTACTAGGTTACCTCTGAAGCAAATAGAGGCAGACCCTGCTCCTGCTGTACACATTCTCTCCATTCAGGAATTGCCTGAATCTCCCCTCAATGCTAGGGATGTGGCTGCTGAAACTGCCACTGATCACACGCTTACACGCGTGCTGACATGGGTGTTGTCAGGATGGCCTGACACGTGTCCTGGTACAGAATTCCAATGTTTTTGGCGTAGGAAACATGAGTTTTCCACTTTCAAAGGGTGTATCCTGTGGGGTAGCAGGGTAGTCATCCCGGCCTCATTGAGGACTAGAGTCTTGTTCTCTCTGTATGAGAGACATCCGGGAATTGTGAGGATGAAGGCGCTTGCGTTTAGCCATCTTTGGTGGCCTGGACCCAATAAGGACATCAAGGCCCAGGTTCAGGGGTGCCAAGTGTGCCAACAGTCACGGACTGAGATGCCCCAGGCCCCTGTACATAGGTGGGAAGAGACACTCATTCCATGGTCACACGTACACATTGACTATGCTGGGCCCTTTCAGGGGCAATTCTTCCTTCTCCTCGTGGATAGCCATTCCAAGTGGCTAGAGGTCGTTCCTGTATCCTCCACTACTACTGCCGGGACCATCCAGGTGCTAAGAGGAATCTTTGCTTCCCATGGTCTTCCTGATGTCCTTGTCTCAGACAATGGTCCCCAATTCACCTCTTCTGAGTTTCAGGCTTTTCTTCAAGCCAACATGATCTGGCATGCTATGTCTGCTCTGTTTCACCCTGCCACCAACGGTCAGGCTGAACGCATGGTGCATACCACCAAGGAGGCATTAAAGAGAATCACTCAAGGACCCTGGCATCACAGGTTAGCTGATTTTCTCCTTGCACACCGCACCACACCTTGCACAGCTACAGGAAAGAGCCCAGCTGAACTACGCTGGGGTCGCAAACTCATCACTAAGCTGGACAGGTTGCACCCAGATCAGGTGGCTTCACAGGTGTCACAACCGCGAGCATCTAGGAGACTCCAAGTGGGTGATCCGGTATGGGCCAGGAACTATGGGCAGGGACATCTTTGGGTAACTGCTGTGGTATGCAAGGTCTCTCGGCCACTGTCCTATGAAGTGGCCTTGGAGGACGGTCGTGTGCTTAGACGCCACATTGACCAATTGCGCTGGAGGCTTCCTGGCAATGTGTCCGCTCCTGGCTCTGCTCTCGGGGGGGAGGGGGACCGCAATTACGATTGTGGACCACAGTCTCTCCATGAGGGCGCTTATCCAAATGTTCCTCCACATGTTCCAGGTGGGGGTCTTGCCATGGAGGCGGCTCCTGACACTGGCATAGTCTCCGGGGGTCTTGCCATGGAGGGGCTCCTGACTCTGGCAGAGGTCCCTGGCTAGGGGCAAGTGGCCGTAAATTGGCTACTCAGGGTACTCCTGCTACTGCTCTTGGGCTCGAGGGACAGTGCTCCCAAGAGGAGTCCAATGGAATTTTGGGGAACTCCACCCCACCAAGGGACTCGGGGAACTCAACCCCACCAAGGAACTCTGGTTTGGGTTTGGTGGATCCAGCCAGTCAGCAGTCAAGGGGAACCCCTGAGTCTTCTGGGATACAAAGTCCTGGTTTGTTTTGCGCAAACCGGGAGCAGGCACTCCAGGCACCTATTCCTAATCCTATACCTACAACTACACCTGCACCTAATCTGGCTCCACGGAGATCAGAGCGGGTTAAGAGTCCTCCTAAACATTTAAAGGAATATGTAAGGTCCCTGTTTACTATACAGGAGGCTTACTAGTCCTCGCCATCTGAGGAAAACAATTGTAGTGCTGCAATGTTAATATTGTCAAAAGGTGAAGGTCCGTGTGTATAACAGGGAACTGAAGGTAATGGGTTGCAAGAGTAAAGGTTGAAGGTATAATGTGCCAACCGGCCTGCTATGATGTTGTTTGTGTGTAAAGTGTTAAACAATATGCTTAATAATTGATTCTGGCATGTATATTTCTGCAATGTTCCTCTTCCTTCCTTCAGTCATTGCCTCTCTGGCTTCTAAATTTGCAGGTTTTTCTTTTACTCATTCATCTGTGCTGTCTGCTCTTTGAAGAAACAGTCCATTAATGTTTATAAGCAAATAATTGTGACTATGAGAAAATAAAAAAGAAACTGTGTAATCTGATTAGCAAATGATTAGATAGATAGATAGATAGATAGATAGATAGATAGATAGATAGATAGATAGATAGATAGATAGATAGATAGATAGATAGATAGATAGATAGATAGATAGATAGATAGATAGATAGATAGATAGAGTGTGGAACGAAGAGCAAGGAAGATGATTATTTTAAGAGACTATTCATCCTTCAGGGTTTCAATTTCATTCTGTCAGAGGAGATAACACTCACAGAAAAAACCTAAAGGAAAAAGCAATTGTCAGTTCCGCACTACTGGAGAAATGATGTAAAATGGCCTCCAAGTTGAAGCAACAATATTTGATGTAATATAGGGAGGTGAAGAATGAACTTAGGCAAATGATGCATTCACCTAACCCAACTAATTGCAGAAGCAGGATCTTAGCAGGATTTTATTTCAACTGCCCTGCCAGAAGTAAAAAGAGAAATGGCACAAATCCTATTGCTGTTTCTGTTTCATGCATTGTTTCTAAGTTAACTTTGCCAGGCACCTTAATTGTGGCACTGAGCACAATTGAAATGACACTGTCTACCAAGTCTGCCAAAGATTGGGGGAAAGACTACTTGCTTTTGAAGGGAGATTTGGTTTGAATGCAGACAGCTGTGGGCCAGGAAAGATCCTGAATTACTGCAAAAGATCCTGAATTTGCTGCAAGGGTATTGGACATACCAGGATATATAATGGGCATCTTTGCTTTAGTCTAAGCCTCAAATACAAACTCCAAACCTTCTATATGTTGGGCCTGGAGGCATAGCAGTGATTACTGAATTACTCTATTACTGAAGAGATGGAGTCAAAAGTTTCAGCCCTGCTTTGAGGATCCAAGGAGGACAACTTAAACCATCCAAATATGTAACACACCTATTTTAAGTATTTGTAGGAAGAGAGTTGTGTTTGTCTAAAGTGGCAAAAATATCTACAGGAGACTGGTAGTTCCTTTTCTGATTAATAAATTGTATTAAAAGGTATAACTTTTTCATGAGCTGTAGCTTTTTTTTTGTCTTATCCATCTCACAGTCCTGCTATTTTAAGTACTTGTTTATGGAAAAGTAGAGAAAAATTTACATTGGCAAAAATTATAATTTTGCCACTAATTTGTAAGTATGCCTTCAACCCTGTTTTGTACTCTTGGCTACTGCCTCAATTAGTCCTTGCAGTTTTCTTAGCAAAGTTTTTCAGAAGTGACTTGCCATTCTCTTCTCCCTTGACCTGAGAAAGAGTTATAGACCAAATTCACAATCTCCTAGTTTCTAACCTGATGTCTTAACCACTACACCAAACTGACTTTCTCATTAAAATTTAGCAGCATGAATTTGGAGGATTCTGGGGACTGCAAAATTTGGGGTCTCAGTCTCCATGTGATCCTAGATTATCAGTCCTGCGTGCATTTGGAAGGGACCTTGTAAGTCTTCTAGTTCAGCCCCCTGCTCAAGCAGGAGAACCTATACCATTTCAGACAAGTGAATGTCCAGTCTCTTCTTAAAAACCTCCAGTGATGAAGCACCCAAAATTTCTGATGGCAAACTGTTCCACTGGTTAATTGTCTTCACTGTTAGGAAGTTTCTCCTTAATTCCAGGTTGCTTCTCTCTTTGGTCAGTTTCCATCCATTGTTTCTTGTCCTGCCCTCTGGTGCTTTGGAGAATAGGTTGACCCTTTCCACAAATACTGGAATACTGCTAGCCCTTCTTTTCTCTAGACTAGCCAAACCCAAATCCTGCAACAGTTCTTCATATGCTTTTGTCTCTAGGCCTTTAATCATTTTAGTTGCTCTTTGCACTTTTTCCAAAGTCTCAACATCTTTTTGTAATGTGGTGACGAAAACTGGCTGCAGAATTCCAGGTATGGTCTTACTAAGGCTTTATAAAGTGGTTTGAAATAATAGAAAATACTTGTAGCTTGGGTTTTAGATTAGCTTGTTTCAATTTATTTCTGAACATTTCATTACCAGACTAGATAAGCTGGATTTTCTTGTCCTATTCCTCTTTAGCTTATATATGTCTTGTGTGCCAGTATGACCAGTTGGTCATGTGATTGGTTGTTCATTTGTAGCTATATTTAGATTCTGAGTAGCTGATTGGTTCTCTTGTTGATTGGAAACCAGACCATTCAAATGACCAATCAAAAAGACAACCAATCATCTGCTTAGAATCTAAATATACCTCCAAACAAACAACCAATCACACAACCAACTGACCACACTGCACCCAAGACATATATAAGCTAAAGAGGAATAGGACAAGAAAATACTGCTGCTGCTGTTACCTAGTCTGATAATGAAACTTTCAGAAACTAAACTGAAACAAGCTTGGAGAGCAAACCACTGCCAAAATTTATAAAGCAATACTAATACTTCACATGATTTTGATTCTATGCCTCTGTTTATACAACCAAGGATAGTGTTAGCTTTTTTTGGCTACTGCCACACACTGCTGGCTCCTTTTTAAGTGATCGTCCACTAGGACTCCAAGGTCCCTCTCACAGTTACTGTTTTTGAGCCAGGTTCCACCTAATCTGTACTTGTACTATTGGTTTTTCCTGCCTAAGTGTAAAACCTTGCTTTTCTCCACATTAAATATCATGTTGTTGGATAGGGTCCATTGTTCAAGTCTGTCAAGATTTTTTTGGATCCTGAGCTTGTCTTCTAGGGTGTTGGCTATTCCTGCCAGCTTAGTATCATCTGCAAATTTGATGAGTTCCCCTTCCATTCCCTCATCTAAGTCATTTATGAACATATTGAAGAGTACTGGGCCTAAGACGGAACCTTGTGGTACCCCACTGCTTACTTCTCTCCATGTGGATGTAGTATCATTTAGGATGACTCTTTGAGTATGGTCTGTCAGCCAGTTACAGCCATCTGGTAGTGATGCTGTCATTTTTCTACTTTACCAAGAAGTAGGTTGTGGTCTACTTTGTTGAATGCCTTACTGAAGTCTAAGTATACTATGTTCACAGCATTTTGTGGTCTAATAATTTAGTCACTTTGTCAAAGAATGAAATAAGATTGGTTTGGCATGATCTGTTTTTAACAAATTCCATTCAGGACTGTTGAAAGAAAGGATAGGTATGGATAGTATAGCAAATAAGTATAATATCCCAATAGTGCCATTGAGTTATTTTAGACTCTGGTTTTAATGAGCTCCCTCTGCCTTTTATTTCAATAGTAATATGTATTGCTTCAATTACTTCAGAATGCGGTAAACCAGCTCTGTTGCACTTGAAAGCCTTCTGCTCTTTCTAATGATTAGGGCCCTGAAGGCTTACTCTGATGGCACTGTTGACCCAGGATGTATTCATCCTGAACAAATAGCCGTATTATTATTAATCAAAACAGATTGAATGAGAACAGAGAATATTATTCCACAGCCTGTATGTTCCTTAGCTAAAGCATTAAAAATTTCCTGGTTGAACTGCTTTATTCATATTTTTTGTCTCAAATGTCTCTGGGTTTTTTTTCTTCAATTCTGAGCAACCATGCAGCAATCACAACAAGAAAGATTAAAATTATTCCTACACTTCCAAAGGCTTTCTAAAATAATCAGGTTTTAACGGTATACAAAAAATTAAACAGATCAGACACAATCTGATATTGGGGAATTGTTGTTCCAGAGAAGGGGGCAGTAACTGAGAAGGTTTCAGATCCCTGCAGATGGTTCTCCTTAAGGGTCATGATCTGGGGTGAGCCTTCTCTTCCATAAAAGCAGAAATGTAACATGGGGAAAATTAATTAATTCCACAATTGGATAAGTCACTGCATTCTGGACCAGTTGCAATTTCTTGTTAGTCTTCGGGAAACCCCATTGCAGTACTCTAGCTAGGAAGTATCCAAGAAATGCTGTAATTGCTATGCAAGAGCCCTTATAGCTACAGCTGCCACTTATTTTTCAAGCAGGAACTGTGCATACAGAAGGACCTGAAAATTCTAAAATCTCAACAGGAAAGTGGGATCTCATTTAGAAACCAACAATGGAATTTCACTGAAATTGAAGACATTCCACACTCAAAGCCACTCCACCTTGCTGGGATTGAGTCAAAGCCTGATTATCACCATCTAGACCTTCACAACCTCCAAACTTTGGAACAAAACCTCAGCCATATCTCCTGTTGGACCTAGACTTAATTACTGGATTTTAAAATTGTTTAAGACATCTTGATGGTTTGATTGATGGATGAACATAATATTAAATTAGGCTAAAAGAGAATAACTGGCTCAGAATTTGAGCTATTACTGTTTTTTCCTTCTTTCTAAACCTTCTTCCCCACCCTTTCTTCGTTTTCATATGCCTTTGTAATTATAAAATGCTTTCCTAGAGTTTGGGCATTTGCTCTTTGTGGTAAGAGTTTTAAATACTGTCTCTATAGATCATGCAAAACCACAGTAGGACTGTGAGAGTGGGAGAAAGTGGAAAGTGATGTAATCTGCAGTTTTCAAAACAAGAAAGACTCTTGGAAAATGGTTTAGATCAGAGAAAATAAATTGAAAACTACAAATGGTGACATAAAAACTAGAAAGCCTATCATCTTGAAGGAAGCATTTAAGTATATTGGAAATTAGAGAGTGATACAAATACGATGGAGATCTATCACAGCTTCAACATTTCTGAATTTCTACTTTGAGGTCACTCCTGAGAAACAGCAGGAAGTTGATCAGTCCATATCAGGTGATTAATTCCCATCATGATAAAACATTCCGGTGCAACCACCATTAAATCCTAGGTCCTGGTGCTGAACAGCAACCTTTGACAAGTTGGTTGGAAATCTGGGAAAGAAATTGGGAAGGCTTCTTTACAGTAGAGAGAATTTTCTCCATGAAACCTAGACAAATCCTTTAAGAGCATCATTATGAGGAATATATCTAGGGGTCTCTGGCAAATGGTTTTTATTGGAAACTGTTCATAAGATGGTGATTAGTGGGAAGGTTCCTTATAGAAAACTAATTTACAGCCAGAATATTAACAGATGGAGACAAAAATCTTTGCAAGAGAGAGAAATGTGCTATAGATTTATTTCATGTTTATATTCATTGACTCTAGAGTTAGTAGAGCCACACTAAGCTTCCAAATTCTTTTTGTATTCTGATGATATTGTTAATATTCATCTATTCTGAGGAGTTGGTTGGCAACATTCTGGCATTTTGTGACAGAAATCCCACCCTACAATATAATGGGAGTTTTAAAGTAGGTTGAAGTACCTGGATTACAAAAATTCAGATGACAACTAGATGGCATCAAATTGTTTTATGTATTGCTTTTGCTGCTACTTAGTGATGATCTGGAATTTTATTGTCCAAATATTATAACTGTAGTTTAAAAACTAAATAAAGCCAATTTCTTCTATACCAGAAAGAAATTACCAATCCATCCTATATATGTGACACAGCCTTAGCCATTTTGTGCTATTGTCTCCTCCTTTACATAGACCTCCAGACCCCTCTTCTTGGTTATACTCTTCTGCCACAAAACTTTTCTCATGTTTAATCTTGATAAAAATATCAGTTCTTTTAGAGCCTCTGTAGGGACCTGGCTGAGATAATTTAGCTTCCCAATTCCAGAAATAGCAGGGCTTAGACGTGGTGACATCTGTGTGACATGAAACATGCAGGTTTTCCTGGCAATGCAAGCAAGCCTTGCGAAGATGAAAGATCTGATGTTCCTCTGAGAAAGAAGTCTATTCTGACATCTGGAGCTGTGAGAAGAAACTTGATCACATTAAGAAGGGCTACCTTTCACTGGCTATATTCAAAGAAAGGCTATCATTCCCTAAAATGGTAAAGAAATAATTTGGACCAACTTGGGCCCAGGTAATGAGTGATTTTTTTGCAGAGGTACAATGACTTGATATTTGCACTGAAAACAATGTGAAGCTAAGAAAGTTATTTAAATAGTAATAGGAAAGGCATTTTCTTTTTAGTGAGAATGCTTATGTAGTCAAAATGTCTCAAGCCATGCATAAGATAGACATTTCAGCAGGTGAGGAAGAACCCCAAGGTTTTTCAACGGTTTTCAAGTCTTTTCCGGAGATAAAAATGGTCATGGAAAGGTATAAATTTTAAAAAAAATATTAATTTAAAATAAATAAGTTCAAGTATCTTAGCCCAAGACTGGATAAAAGTCCATTTGGAATCCTTTGAGAATAGAAAATATTTGCAGTTCTTTGATTCTAGAGCTGAAAAGCTGCTTCAGAGCAGGTAGGAACATATTTATCAGCACCTCCTTGAAAAGACTGCACCTCCATGATAGTGCACAATCCTAGGAAAATACATTTTAATTGTATTATGAAAATGCCAAAAGTAATTTGGTGTAGGTATGACAAATCTGTCCAGGAAATAACTAATATCCTATGAACCTTTATATTAAGAACATGGGCAAAGTTTCATTATATTACTATGTAGTTTTCTATTAATCAACCAGACAGAAGTAGACATAGCTATATCACTGCATCCAATCAAGATATGGAAGTTGTGTTTGTTATTAGCTTTTCATCATATGCAGAGAGTTCTGTAATGAAAAAGCTTGCTTTTTAGCTTTTTCTTTTTTCGATTCCAGCAAGTTTTAGAAGATTAGGTCACAAAATGGATCATTTGACTGGATTTTTGTGGTTCCACAACACAATAAATGGCATGGAGTTAATTTAGCTCTGTACATTAACTGGACAGATTATTTGAGTAAAGGCAATGCTTCAGAGATTAATTGACTGGGTCAGTTTTGGTGTTCTCACAACACACTACTAATGTTTCCTCCATTGTCCCAAGTAAACACTTTGCAGGAACAGGATGTATGCAGATTTTCTTAAATATCCATGCTATGTAACAAATGATCATAGTGTACATGTTCTTGAAAGTGTCAGCTGATCCTAAAATTTTAGTTTTGATTTTGTTGTTTAAGTATTCTGATGAAAACTAGAACATGGGCAAAATGAATCATATTTTAAATATGTAGAAGACAACACTAAAGAACAACAGTAACAATAATGCTTTATTATTATCACAGACTATTGACCAGCAAACATTTGGCTATTAATAAACTTATTAGTCTTTAATCATCAACTATTGCACTGTGCTTTATATGGGCTACCCTTGAAAAACATCTGGAGACTTCAACTGGTGCCAAATACCACCATGCAGGCAAACCTGGGTGCCCCAATGATAGCGCATGTAACATATCTGACGCATGAGCTGCATTGAGTATTGGTTTGTTTCTGGGTCCAATTTGAAGGATTATTACTGTGTCTGAAGAACTGTCTTTTCCCAATTATTTCTACTCACCCCAACAGAGCGTTAGGTGAACGTTATAAATTGAATCTGTGTTCTTGTTGATGAATGCATCATGGAGACCACTTGCATAATCCAATTGGTCTTTTATGTCTAGAGTACTTGATTTCAAACTTGAATTGGCTTGCAGTTGACTTTTTCCCCCAGGTAGAGTCAAAATTAACTTCTGTACTTAAATGGGTTAATCCAGCTGCACTATTTCATACTTTCAGCCAAAAATTAAACATAATAATCTGAAGTCTAGGTTGAACTCTAGCGATTGCTGCCCATCCTTCCTCACAGGGTTGTTGCTGACAAATATGAGAGTACAAAAAAACAGCATCCAATAAATTTACAAACAGCCAAGATGCCATTTGTCTGGTCGGTTTAAAATGGCAGGAAAAACCTAGTGCAAAGCTATCTTTCTAGAAGGGGGAAAGAATTCAGGATCTTGGAGGTGAAATGAGGCAAGATTTCCTATCAATAGACAAATCCATAGAGTCAACAGCTCACCTTTCCTAAACTCATGTCCATGTGCCTTTGTCGATAAGTGTCTTCCAGCTGCTGAGGCAACCTAAGGACAGCCTTGGGTGCAAGATATTGCAGGTAATGCAAGGTATGTCCATATGATGGTTAGTGGCTTGAAATGATGTATTCCATGCCAGAGATTTTATAGCTCCAATTGGTTCTTCTACTGTCTTCTGGGATTGCGTTTATCACTCTTGTTCCTGACATACTTGTCTAACTTTCATTTCTTTTTTAGCAACAGGGGAGTTTCTCTTCCACAGCCATTATTTTTAATGGATTGGCCCACTGCTTGACCTAGATTGTAAGAAGCCTTGAAATTGATTAGTCCATGCGTGGCTTAAAACATATAATTGAAAATGTAATTGAAACCACTTTGCTTTTGTCCTTCTGAAATAGACCTGATGATAAATCTCCTTCCCAATAGCTGTTGTTCTTAGGGAAGCACAAGCTTCTCACTTTCTCTCTTCATATTATATTCTTAGGGTAGTTTACAATCCCCACAGCAATCTATGTAACTAACATCCATTCTTAAATTCTAGACTTCAACAACATATATTCAGTGGCTGCATCTCAGCTGCATCAATTCAAATGATGACCAGATGGCAGCAAAGAGATACAAAAAAAAAATACTCTTTGCTGTCACCTTGTGGATAATCAATCAACCACTCAACCAATTGATTTATGCTTTCAGTTCTCCTTTTCTTTCTCTTTTTCTTCCATCAATGCTACATTGGAAAAGGAAAAGAAAAAATGCATGGAGTAATAAAAACATTGTGCATGCTAGTTGGAATGTTGTAGGTGTTCATTAAGCAAACCATCCACAGATGCTTAGCAAGTAGTCACATGACTGTGACTCGCAATTTTATGCCAGTTTTCCCATTGATTCTGCTTGTTGGAAGTAAGCTGTAAAGCATACAAATGGTGATCACCTGACCATGGGAAATGCAACAGTCAAAAAATGGCTGCTAGTTGTGAAGTGCCCGTATTTTGATCACATGACTGCAAGAATGCTACAGTGGATATAAGTACAAGGACCAGTTGTAAAGTTATTTTTTCAGTGCCATCATAACTTCAAAAGGTTGCTAAATAAAGCAGTTGTTTTGAGAGGTCTACCTGTACAAACAGCAGCCCAGCCCAGAGTATTTCAGGCATACTGTGGGGTATATGGTGGATGTGGCTTGATTTCCTGCCTGCTTTGGAATGGAAGAGCAAAGCAAAGCAGCTGTTTGGGGATGTGGCCAATGGAAAAACAGCTAAGCTCCTCAGAATTCCAAGTCATCCAGGAAGAACAGCCAAACTGGAAGTAAACACAATTGCTGAACAGAAACCATACTGTGAAATTGTGTGTGGCAGAGAAGTGATCACATAGTGTCTCAAATACTACATGTGGAGGTTCCCAAGGAAGCTTCTGAAGGCTTATGCCCACGTGAGACAAATATTTTTTTTCTTACAGCTTCAGATTACAACATGCTTTTTACAGAGATGGCATAGGAAGAACCTCTAGTAAAAATCAGCAAGTACTTTTGTCATCTTCCATTTCCATCCTCAGGGTAAAATGTTCTCCTTCATTCTCATTTGTATCTCAGCATTTATGTCTTGCAACTTGGTTGTGTTTAGAGTAGGGAATGGTTTGTGTTATGTCCTGGGCCTTGCTGAGTCATTCAGCAAGGCTCAGGAAGGCTGCAGAAAGGTTGCAGAGACCCGGACAGACCACGTGTCTGCCCGGGACCCAGACAGGCTGTCTCCAGCCTGGCGCGCATGCGCGAGGCGGGAGAATGGCCTGCAATGATTGGCTGTGCATCCCCTTGCACGGGGAGTATAAAAGGGCCTGTTGCCATTGTGTGCTTGCTTCTGTTCTTGCTTCTCTTCTGTGAATGTAATCAATAAAAGATCCTTTGTTGTGAACCTGCCTTGTCTTGATGTCTGCCTTGCGAGAACAGAACATTGGCGACGAGGATGGGATTCGCTGCAAGAAGAAACAGGAGAAGCAGGCTGACTTATGAAAGGAGGCCTGAAGCGCTGAGAAGTTTGGCGTCCGGTGGAAGCGATTGCCTGCCAGTATGAAGACGCTGGAGGTGAGCTCGGCTTCAAGGGACCCCTTCTCACTCCTTGAAGTGGAAGGCATCGAAGAGAAGCGCGGCATCCAGGAGAAGCAACCGCCTGCCAGTATGAATACGCTGGAGGTGGGCTTTTGGCTTTGTGGGACCCCTTCTCCGAGAAGCGCGGCATCCAGGAGAAGCAACTGCCTGCCAGTACGAAGACACTGGAGGTGGGCTTGGCTTCGTGGGACCCCTTCTCCTTCCCTTCTCCGTCCTTGCGGCGAGAGACATCAACGAGGCTATCAGTCACAACGATGTCCAAGCTGGGCCGTCTCGTCGATTTGAAGAAAATGCGCCACAGCATGTGAGTCCCAAGAGCTGGAAGAGGGGCTTTCAAAGTAAAGAGTCTGCAGTTTGGGGTCAATGTAGCCCCTGGCATCTTCCAAGGGGTGATGGAGCGAATGCTCCGTGGTATTCCTGGGATCTGCCCCTATTTCGATGACGTCCTCATTGCAGGAGAGTCATCTGGGAACTTGGCTGAAGGCATCCCCCCTGCAGAGTCTAAATTCCAGGCCATTCAACTGGCCACTAGTCCCCAGTCAAAAGCTAAACTCCAGGCATTCCTGGACCTACTTAAAGAAGTCAAGGCTTTACTTTCCTCCAATGCTGTACTGGCTCACTTCAATGAGCAATTGCCTGTGTGCATAGCATGTGATGCCTCCCCTTATGGGGTAGGAGCAGTGTTAAGTCATCTCAAGGCAGATGGGACTCAGGTCCCTGTGGCCTATTATTCTAGAACCCTCTCATCTGCAGAGCGTAATTATGCGCAGATTGACAGGGAAGCCTTGGCAATAATCTCAGGCATCAAGAAATTTCATGATTTCTTGTATGGCCGCCATTTCACGGTCTACACTGACCACAAGCCCTTGCTGGGGTTGTTTACAACCAATAAACAAACCCCTCATATTATATCTCCTAGAATGCTGAGATGGTCAATTTTCTTGGCAGCTTATGATTACACCCTGGTTCACAAACCAGGCACAGAAATGGGCCACGCTGATGGCCTAAGTAGGTTACCTCTAAAGCAAATAGAGGCAGACCCTGCTCCTGCTGTACACATTCTTTCTATTCAGGACTTACCTGAATCTCCCCTCAATGCTAGGGATGTGGCTGCTGAAACTGCCACTGATCACACGCTTGCACGCGTGCTGACATGCGTGTTATCAGGATGGCCTGACACGTGTCCTGGTATAGAGTTCCAAAGTTTCTGGACTTCCGGTTCCGGTTGCAGCGCCTGCGGTCAGGCAAAGAGTATGCTCTCTTTGCCGACCGATTTCCCCCCGCTGGTAGACCCAGGACAGGGTCGAAAGTCGCCCCGGAGAGGCGACCACCATGGAGGAGGACACTCGTCTGATTGCGGAGAGAGCGGCAGCTCCCTCTGTGATCTGAGAAATCACCTTTGGGCCGATGGGGAAAAGATCGGCCAGTAACATGGCCGATCACTTAGCTGCTCCAGCTGAAAGTCACAGCAACATCTAAGCATAAAGAACCACCGTAGAAGATTCGGGTGAGACCTTTCCTTCCCTCTTGTTGTTTTATTTACTTCCCTGTGAAAAGCTTCTAGAAATTATTCCCCCCCCTTGAAAAAGCAGCGTTCGAATACTTGGGGAAAAAAATAACTAATTTTGTATTGTGTATTTGAACTGTTGGAATTCAGGGGATCCTGGAAAAAATAAAAGAAGAAGAAAAAGCTTTACTGTGACTCTCTCTCTCTCTGCCTGCTTGTTTTCAGTTTAAACGGAAAATTTTAGGGAGGGGGGTGGAGTGTTTCCTTTCCTCCCCCCCTTCTGAACATTTTTATCTACTTTAAAAAGAAAAAAAACCTCTTCGCTCTCGGGGTGGATTTATGTGGATTGCATGGTTACAATGTAGCTCGGAACTTGGCGTGAAGCCCAGAAAGCCTTATCGTAACAATGTAACCATTTACAGCTGAACTGCTGAACTTGGCGTCACGCCCAGACATTGCTGAACTTTCACTATTAAAAAAAAAAAGAGAAGAAGAATGGAATCTCACTCACAGCTTAACTATGGACTCATACTAGAAAAAAATTTGGAAATGAAAGAAGAATTAAGAGAGCATTTCAGGACACTCGGGAAACAGGATATTTCAGAGTTAAAAATTGAATTTCAAACTTCAACTGATTATGATACACAACTAGATTTACAACTTAATGAGATGGAGGATTTATATCTACAACCTACTGAAGAGGAAGATGTTACGCCCTATATACAAATGATGGAGACTTCTGAGGACCAAAGGCAGAATTCAACTAAAACATCTATAGCTTTAAAAACAACAGAAATGGATTTTCAATTATGAGACATTAAAAATGCTGACAATATATACAAACAACGAATAATCACCATACTGACTAAGACTGATTACATAGTGCAGACAATATTGGGAAAAAGAGAAGAAGACTATGATCAGACGCAACTGTGGGAAAATGTGTATAGTCAAATATTAAGATAGGAGGAGCTAAAGGCCCTACTGTGGAAACCTGCTTGGCATAAAAAGAAAGCTAGAATTAGGTTTAAACATGAGTGTTAAAACTTTATTTGACGGGTAAAATGGTTTTTAGAGACTTCAAGTGAGCTAATATTTTTGAGATTTCTAAGGTTTAAGATTTTAGTCTGAGTTAATATTGATGTGAATTATGGATTTGATTATGGTCTGGAATGGCAATTATGGAAAATTGGAAAAGTTAAAACTGAGGAAGTTGGGTTGAGATTGGTGAAATATTGCTGATATTGTTACTTGCAATGATTGAAGATTGGACTGATTTATAAAAATGTTTGATAGAGTATAGGAAATAGAATATAGTGGAGAAATACTAAAATATATTAAAGTTATGTTCATTTATAAAATATGTATGTGAAATAGAATAGAATAAGAGATAGAATCTAACTGAGAAGTATAAAGTGAATAATTGAAGTAATATGTATAGGTTAGGAATAATCTGTATTATATGGATACCCGAATTGTATACTATATGTTTATGTAATGCCAAATTGGAATATGTTAATAGTTAATTAAGCTTGAAAATGGGTGGAAATATTATTGATAGTTTTTTTTTCTTGATTGGTAAAATAGAGAGGGAAATTTTAAAGAAGTAATTTAAATTGTTTATGTATGATTATATTTTCTATTTTGTTCTATGGAGTGCCCTATCTCCACGATGAGTCCTAAGCACTTGGCTGTAAAACAAAAAAAAATTCAATAAAACTTGTTATATATATATATTAAAAAAAAGAGTTCCAAAGTTTCTGGCGTAGGAAACATGAATTGTCTACATTCAAAGGATGTATCCTGTGGGGAAGCAGAGTAGTCATCCCAGCCTCATTGAGGACTAGAGTCGTGCTCTCTCTACATGAGGGACACCCGGGAATAGTGAGGATGAAGGAGCTTGCGCGCAGCCATCTTTGGTGGCCTGGACTCGATAAGGACATTGAGGCCCAGGTTCAGGGGTGCCAAGTGTGCCAACAATCACGGCCTGAGATGCTCAGGGGTGCCAAGTGTGCCAACAATCACGGCCTGAGATGCCCCAGGCCCCTGTACATAGGTGGGAGGAGACACTCACTCCATGGTCACACGTACACATTGACTATGCTGGGCCCTTTCAGGGGCAATTCTTCCTCCTCCTTGTGGATAGCCATTCCTAGTGGCTAGAGGTCGTTCCTGTATCCTCCACTACTACTGCCAGGACCATTCAGGTGCTCAGAGGAATTTTTGCTTCCCATGGTCTTCCTGATGTCCTTGTATCAGACAATGGTCCCCAATTTACCTCTTCTGAGTTTCAGGCTTTTCTTCAAGCCAACTTGATCTGGCATGCCACGTCTGCTCCTTTTCACCCTGCCACCAACGGTCAGGCTGAACGCATGGTGTGTACCACCAAGGACGCGTTAAAGAGAATCACTCAAGGACCCTGGCATCACAGGTTAGCTGATTTTCTCCTTGCACACTGCACCACACCTTGCACAGCTACAGGAAAGAGCCCAGCTGAACTCCGCTGGGGTCGCAGACTCATCACGAAGCTGGACAGGCTGCACCCCGACCGGGTGGCTTCACAGGTGTCACAACCGTGGGCACCTAGGAGACTCCAAGTGGGTGACCCGGTTTGGGCCAGAACCTATGGACATGGGCATCTCTGGGTACCTGCTGTTGCATGTAAGGTCTCTGGGCCTTTGTCATACAAGTGGCCTTATCAAAATGGGTTTACATTTAGGGTTTACGCCAACACTTGTATGGATCCATTGAATAATATTAATGTTGATAAAGTTAAACCGTATCTTTATTGTTTTCGCACCAGAAAAGGCGTTGGCTATTCTGTACATTTTGTTAGTAGCTGTTTAATAGTCACATCATTGAAGTCAAAGGGCAAAAGGTTTTCAATATTGTGTAAAGTATGATTTCCAGCCTTGCAAGGGGTACATGATCAGCATTGTGCACATTTACAATCGATGGAGGAATAGTGAAATTCGTTGTGACGTTAATGGTCAGCTAGTATTCTATGGTGACATGGTTTGGCATGTGAATACGAATGATAGCTATGACAAATGTTTTTGGGATCATCTGAAACTGCTGATGCAAATAGGGTTTTTCTGTGGTCAACTCGGGGCAGTCTATGTATTCATTGAAGCTCTTAATCCAACACAGAGTTTTGCGGTACATCAGTTGGGACCTGGATAAAGAGTACTTTCAAATTTAAATCTGAAAGTGATATTCACCTTGCTGAACACCATAAGCAAGTTCTGTATGATGGGAAACTTGCAAGTAGTATTGTTTTCACCTACAATGCTAAGGCTACAGATGCTTAACTATGCCTTGAATCCTCACCAAAGGAAAATTCTTCAATTTTTTGTACATTCTCCCCCTGCTCTTATGTTTCAGGATGTGAAAGCGATTGTGACACATTCTAGTCACAGTACAATTCATTCAATAGGAGGAATCCAAGTTCTTTCCCCTCGTTTTGCTCCATTAGATGCCACAGAGCGCTGGAGGCTTCCTGGCCACGTTTCTGCCCCTGGCTCTGCTCTTGGGGGGAGGGGGACCCCAAGTACGATTGTGGACCACAGTCTCTCCACGAGGGCACTTATCCAAATATTCCAGATGGGGGTCTTGCCATGGAGGCGGCTCCTGACTCTGGCATAGACTCCGGGGGTCTTGCCATGGAGGTGGCTCCTGACTCTGGCAGAGGGGCAAATGACCATAAATTGGCTACTCAGGGCACTCCGGCTGCTGGCCTTGGGCTCGAGGGACAGTGCTCCCAAGAGGAGTCCCAAGGAATTCTGGGGAACTCGACCCCACCAAGGGAATCAGGGAACTCGACCCCACCAAGGTACTCTGGTTCGGGTCTAGTGGATCCAGCCAGTCAGCAGTCAGGGGGAGCCCCTGAGTCTTCTGGGCAACAAAGTCCTGGTTTGTTTTGCGCAAACCGGGAGCAGGCACTCCAGGCACCTATTACAATTCCCACACCTACCATTACACCTGCACGTAATCTGGCTCCACGGAGATCAGAAAGGGTCAAGGGTCCTCCGAAGTATTTAAATGAATATGTAAGGTCCCTGTCCACCACACAGGAGGGTTATTAGCCCGCAGTATCTCAAGGAGTAAACAACAATTATAGTGCTGCGGTGCCCATATTTTCAAAGAGTGAAAGAACGTGGATACCACGGGAACCGGAAGGGAAATAGGTTGCCAGGAGTACGGTTGACCGCATAATATGCCAACCGGCCAGCCATGTGTGTGTGTATGATGTTAAACAAAATGTAAAGTATTGTTTAATCCAAGAGGGGAGGGGTGTTATGTCCTGGGCCTTGCTGAGTCATTCAGCAAGGCTCAGGAAGGCTGCAGAAAGGTTGCAGAGACCCGGACAGACCACATGTCTGCCCGGGACCCAGACAGGCTGTCTCCAGCCTGGCATGCATGCGCGAGGCGGGAGAATGGCCTGCAATGATTGGCTATGCATCCCCTTGCACGGGGAGTATAAAAGGGCCTGTTGCCATTGTGTGCTTGCTTCTGTTCTTGCTTCTCTTCTGTGAATGTAATCAATAAAAGATCCTTTGTTGTGAACCTGCCTCGTCTTGATGTCTGCCTTGCGAGAACAGAACAGTTTGTGTCCATAGTAAATATGATCACTGTGCTTTCATATTGTCACAGCCTTTGATTTGTTGCTGAGATTATTCAAACTGACCACATTCAAGGAACCATTTTATTTGCCACAGTTGTTATGTGCCTCTTTTCCTAATTGCTTTTATTTTCTAGCATTTTTGTGTTTGATTTTTAAAAAAAATTACCTATATAAACAATAGAATGGTATATAGCTGTTTTGAGGGGGGGGAAATGGAATATCCATACATTTGAGTCAATGCATCATACCTTCATTAGCAGTATGTAACGGAGTTGCACTAAAATACAGAAAACCTTTGAGTTTTCTAAAGCTTCATGAATACACAGTTTATTACAGATTTCTTTATGTATCCCCAAAATTTGAATATTCAACTAACTGGGAACTTCTATTGGATTTTGGACTCAGAATAAAATGACAGATCTCTTTGCCTGCTTATGCCTATCACCCAGACATCACAATGAGACTGGGAAAAGAATTAGTGTTTTCAAAATTCCCTTTATATTATTTTCTATTATTTCTTCCATAGGAACTCTCTATCATATGTTTGATCTTGCAAAGTCTTGTGGGAGAGAGGCATCATCCCATGAAAGATCTTGCGAGAACTTGAGATAAGATTGCTGCAAATATATAGAGTTGTAGTTTGGGGAAGCTGCTTTTGAACAAAATGTGTATAGCCTGCTGTACTATCCTTGACAGCTATGTCAAGGGGACGTTTAGACTTTTTAGCAGGTTAAAACTGTATGCACAATTTTAGGGTCTACCAGAACCAGAAAATTTACTGCAATCAGACTTACATGAATAGGCATTCTGTTAGCATACCTGATACACCTGCCTGTGAAAGAGCCCATTCTTTTAACCTAACCTTCTTGGCTAATTGCCTGACAAGGATTAGAAATGTGCCCTGTGTTACTTTATATGGCCCCTACATCTATATTTTTTGTTTTTGCACACTGAAATATATTTATACAGTTTCATGTTGAAATCAGAAAATAGCCAAAGTCTGGGGTGATAACTGCAAAAATATGCATTTCGCTATTTCATAAATTTGTTTTAAACATGATGTGTTGAGCAAGCTAAGATGTCCCATCTCACACAGTATGCTCACTGAAAATAAAAACAAGCTGTATTTAGTGTAATATGTGAATATGGGCATTGGAAAGTTGTTTATGGCCAAGTTGTTTATGGCCAAGCATTGAGTGATATTTTATCTGACAATTAGCATATGGGTTATAGGCCAATTCTTACATGGAAATGTTTCCTGTGTAGGATATTTGCAATATATAAAGCAGACTTAAAATAAATGTTATATATTAACCTGAATATCTTGATTGACCAAGTCTTCTTTATATTGTAAGGGATAAGGGGAAAAAAAAAGGATTTCCTATTAAAGATTCATGAATAAAATCTAAAATTGCTGCCATGTTTGAAGTATGCAAATACCTCAGTAAAACCAAGATAATTAATTCCTAAGAAAATGTATGTCAATTTTTAAGCATCCAAGAAGGCTATTATTTTTAAAAAAAAATTTTTAAGGAAGCATGGGTACAAGAAAGCAAAAGAAATTCTAAGCTACTAACAAAAAAATTAATTTGAAGCAATAAAACAGGGTTCTGCAATAAATTAGAGGAAGAAAAATCCCTCAAACCACCGTTTTTATTATTTTTTGCTTATTTGCTTATAGAATTTATTAATAACATTTGTGGGGGACTATTACCATATTAGCAATGGCAGGGCAGTTAAGTCAAACTTCTACAAAGAGACTAGATTTTATATTTCCTTTTTATTTTCAGTTCAACTTACTTCAATCAAAAGCCAAGATGCATTTTCATTGAGAAATGATAAGGGATCATTTACTTATTATGCTCATAGCTAGAAGTGATAATATGGTGTTCTATTCTATGACTGAATTATGTGATTCATACGACAAGTCTGAAGGAGCAAACAAATTTTAAGTTAAGCATCTCTGTACAGTTTCTGGACTCTATAGTGTCAGATAGCATCTGTCAGCTTTGATTCCGTACGGAAGGCTTCTTGAGATATAAGGACATTTAACACAATTTCCAATACAATGGGTTTAGTGTCACTATTAGTTGGTGTTTTATGACCAATCTTGCAGAATGCACACTAATGATATATCCTTTCTACATTCTTTTGTCCCTTTTACTCTTGAGGAACTTTTTTAAGGTTCCCTAAATCAGCGGTGTTCTGTTCTTGCAAAGCAGACATCGAGACGAGGCAGGTTCACAACAAAGGATCTCTTTATTAAGCACATTCACAGAACAGAAGCAAGAACACAATGGCAACTGGTCTTTTTATACTCCCCTTGCAAGGGGATGCACAGCCAATCATTGCAGGCCATTCTCCCGCCTTGCGCATGCACGCAAGGCCGGAGACAGCCTGTCTGGGTCCCGGGCAGACCTGTGGTCTGTCCGGGTCTCTGCAACCTTCCTGCAGCCTTTCTGAGCCTTGCTGAATGACTCAGCAAGGCCCAGGACATAACACCCCTCCCCCCTTGGATTAAACAATAAGTAAGCAAATTGTTTAACACTTCACATAAACACAACATGGCAGGCCGGTTAGCACGTTATACCGTCCACCTTACTCCTTGCAACCTATTACCTTCAGGTCCCAATGGAGTCCATGGACTTTCACTCTTTGACAATATTCGCACTGCAACCTACAATTGTTTTTGTTTACCCCCTCAGATGGCGAGGACTAATACCCCTCCTGTATAGTGAACAGGGATCTTACATATTCCCCTAAATGCTTAGGAGGACCCTTGACCCGCTCTGATCTTCGTGGAGCCAGATTAGGTGCAGGTCCGATTGTAGGTATGGGATTAGGAATAGGTGCCTGGAGTGCCTGCTCCTGGTTTGCGCAAAACAAACCAGGACTTTGTCGCCTTTGTCGCCAAGGGGTTCCCCTTGACTGCTGACTGGCTGGATCCACCAGACCCAAACCAGAGTTCCTTGGTGGGGTTGAGTTCCCCAAAATTCCATTGGACTCCTCTTGGGAGCACTGTCCATCGAGCCCAAGAGCAGCAGCAGGAGTATCCTGAGTAGCCGATTTATGGCCATTTGCCCCTAGCCAGGGACCTCTGCCAGAGACAGGAGCCGCCTCCATGGCAAGACCCCCACCTGGAACATGCGCCCTCGTGGAGAGACCGTGGTCCACAATCGTAATTGGGGTCCCCCTCCCCCCCGAGAGCAGAGCCAGGAGCGGACACATTGCCAGGAAGCCTCCAGCGCACTTGGTCAATGTGGCGTCAAAGCACACGACCATCCTCCAAGGCCATTTCATAGGACAGTGGACCAGAGACCTTGCATACCACAGCAGGTACCCAGATATGTCCATGCCCATAGTTTCTGGCCCATACCGTATCACCCACTTGGAGTCTCCTAGGTGCCCGTGGTTGTGACACCTGTGAAGCCACCCGGTCTGGGTGCAATCTGTCCAGTTTAGTGATGAGTCTGCGACCCCAGCGGAGTTCAGCTGGGCTCTTCCCTGTAGCTGTGCAAGGTGTGGTGCAGTGTGCAAGGAGAAAATCGGCTAACCTGTGATGCCAGGGTCCTTGAGTGATTCTCTTTAATGCTTCCTTGGTGGTACGCACCATGCGTTTAGCCTGACCGTTGGTGGCAGGGTGAAATGGAGCAGACGTAGCATGCCGGATCATGTTGGCTTGAAGAAAAGCCTGAAACTCGGAAGAGGTAAATTGGGGACCATTGTCTGAAACAAGGACATCAGGAAGACCATGGGACCTGGATGGTCCTGGCAGTAGTAGTGGAGGATACAGGAACGACCTCTAGCCACTTGGAATGGCTATCCATGAGGAGAGGGAAGAATTGCCCTTGAAAGGGCCCAGAATAGTCAATGTGTACGCGTGACCATGGAGTCAGTGTCTCCTCCCACCTATGTACAGGGGCCTGGGGCATCTCAGGCCGTGACTGTTGGCACACTTGGTACACCTGAACCTGGGCCTTGATGTCCTTATCGAGTCCAGGCCACCAGAGATGGCTACGCGCAAGCGCCTTCATCCTCACAATTCCTGGATGTCCCTCATGCAGAGAGAGCAAGATTCTAGTCCTCAATGAGGCCGGGATGACTACTCTGCTTCCCCACAGGATACACCCTTTGAATGTAGAAAATTCATGTTTCCTACGCCAGAAGCTTTGGAACTCTATACCAGGACACGTGTCAGGCCAACCTGACAACACCCATGTCAGCACGCGTGCAAGCGTGTGATCAGTGGCAGTTTCAGCAGCCACATCCCTAGCATTGAGGGGAGATTCAGGTAAGTCCTGAATGGAAAAAATGTGTACAGCAGGAGCAGGGTCTGCCTCTATTTGCTTTAGAGGTAACCTACTTAGGCCATCAGCGTGGCCCATCTCTGTCCCTGGTTTGTGAATCAGGGTGTAATCATAAGCTGCCGCTCTCTCCGCAATCAGACGAGTGTCCTCCTCCATGGTGGTCGCCTCTCCGGGGCGACTTTCGACCCTGTCCTGGGTCTACCAGCGGGGGGAAATCGGTCGGCAAAGAGAGCATACTCTTTGCCTGACCGCAGGCGCTGCAACCGGAACCGGAAGTCCAGAAACTTTGGAACTCTATACCAGGACACGTGTCAGGCCATCCTGACAACACCCATGTCAGCACGCGTGCAAGCGTGTGATCAGTGGCAGTTTCAGCAGCCACATCCCTAGCATTGAGGGGAGATTCAGGTAAGTCCTGAATACAAAGAATGTGTACAGCAGGAGCAGGGTCTGCCTCTATTTGCTTTAGAGGTAACCTACTTAGGCCATCAGCGTGGCCCATTTCTGTGCCTGGTTTGTGAACCAGGGTGTAATCATAAGCTGCCAAGAAAATTGACCATCTCAGCATTCTAGGAGATATAATATGAGGGGTTTGTTTATTGGTTGTAAACAACCCCAGCAAGGGCTTGTGGTCAGTGTAGACCGTGAAATGGCGGCCATACAAGAAATCATGAAATTTCTTGATGCCTGAGATTATTGCCAAGGCTTCTCTGTCAATCTGCGCGTAATTACGCTCTGCAGATGAGAGAGTTCTAGAATAGTAGGCCACAGGGACCTGAGTCCCATCAGCCTTGAGATGACTTAACACTGCTCCTACCCCATAAGGGGAGGCATCACATGCAATGCACACAGGCAATTGCTCATTGAAATGCGCCAGTACCGCATTAGAAGATAGTAAGGCCTTGACTTCTTTGAAAGCCCTTTCATGGACCTTTGTCCATTTCCATGGAGTCTGCTTGTCCAAGAGCT
Source organism: Azemiops feae (assembly GCA_023970755.1). NCBI lineage: Eukaryota > Metazoa > Chordata > Lepidosauria > Squamata > Viperidae > Azemiops > Azemiops feae. The sequence goes on along the minus strand of JALGBA010000848.1, from coordinate 7,889 downwards.
GGTGTAACGGCTCAGCCACTGCAGCCTTGTGGGGGAGAAATGAATGATAAAAATTAAGTAGGCCCAGAAAAGCCTGGAGTTCAGCTTTTGACTGGGGACTAGGGGCCAGTTGAATGGCCTGGAGTTTAGACTCTGCAGGGTGGATGCCTTCAGTATCAATACGAAACCCCTAGAAATTTGGTGGATGTTGCACCAATTTTACATTTGTCTTGCTGTAACTTCAGCCCAGCTTGGCGGAAACGCACCAAGACAGCTCTCAGCCTTTCAGCCAAGTTCCCAGATGACTCTCCTGCAATGAGGACATCATCGAAATAAGGGCAGACTCCAGGAATACCATGGAGCGTTCACTCCATCACCCCTTGGAAGATGCCAGGGGCTACATTGACCCCAAACTGCAGCCTTTTTACTTTAAAAGCCCCTCTGTGAATAACTATCATTTGGGCCTCAGCTGTTGCCTCATCAACAGGTAACTGTTGGTAGGCCTGAGCTAAATCAAGCTTAGCAAAGACTTTTCCCCCTTTCAGTGAGGCCAGAATGTGGCTCACCACAGGCACTGGATATGCATGCTGCTGCAAGGCTTTGTTTAGAGTGCATTTATAGTCCGCACAAACTCGGACTTTACCATTGGCTTTTAATGGTGTCACTATGGGGGTTTCCCATGGACTAGAATCCACAGGTTCTAGAATGCCTTGTTGGAGCAGTTTGTCCAACTCAGCATTTATTTTACTTTTGAGGGCAAAAGGCACCCTCCTTGGTTTAACCCTGATGGGTGTGATGGCTGGATCTAACCTTAAAGCAATGGGAGGCCCCTTGTATGAGCCAAGCTCTGGGCTGAACACATCAGCAAACTCCTTACAGACTCCTGCAAGGCTGGCAGTTTGTAGATGGTTAAGACCAGTCACTTGGATCCCAAGTGTCTCGAACCAATCGAGTCCAATAAGATTCGTGCGATCACCCCCAACTACCACCACATTTAACAACCCATCAAATTCCTTACGCTGTACTCTAAGCGTGGCCTCCCCCTTCATACTGACTCGTGAATTTTGGAAGTCAGTGAGGATGAGATTGGAGGGCCTGAGTTTGACTCGTGAGCCACTCCTGGAACAAACCTTTTTAAAAGTGTCTGCAGAAATAATAGAAAGAGCGGACCCTGTGTCCAGCTCCATAGCCAGGGGAACTCCTTGCACTCTTACATCAACACGAATCTTTTTCTTAAGGGGCCGGTGAACCCCAGTTTTGAATACCCCCCTATGGGACGCACAGAAACCCACCCTGTGTTGGCTGGGGACCTTGGTACCTGTCAGAGGCAATTCTTTGGGGGACCTGTTTTTCTGGCGACCCATGCAGGCTGATGCAATGTGGCCTTGTCTGCCACATGCCCGGCAAACAGCAGAATGAAAATGACAGTCGGCTCTCCTATGGCGACCCCCACAGCCGAAACACCAAAGGGATGCAGGCGTCTGTCCTCTGCGTTCTTGCACTCTTCTGTTCGCCGACTGTTGAAGTTTGTCCACCTCTTCTTCCTCGGATTCTTCTCTGGATGCCTCTCGCACGACCTCCCGATGGACGGGAACTGCTGCTGGAGGGTTCATGGTCGACCGCAAAGCCTTCACCACGCCGCCGGCTGCTTCTTCAGCTGCAACTTTTCTCAGGGCATCTTGGAAGGAAACATCAGCTCTAGCAAACAACTTTTGTTGCATCTCACAGCTTCGCAATCTGCAGACGAGTCGATCTCGGAGCCTCTCTTCCAAGTCTTGGAATGCACATGGCCTAGCAGCCTGCCTCAGAGCCACGACGAAGTCCGTAGCTGATTCTCCCGGCCGCTGATCCCGCTGCTCGAATTGGTGCCTCCAAGCTATTACAGACAGCTTGGGTTCAAAATGCTCGTGCAGCATTTTCTTTAGATCTGAATAGGCGATCGACTCCAATGGTGCTGGGGCTACAAGGTTCTCAGCAATGTCAAAAGTCTCTTGCCCTCAGACACACAGCAAAGTAGCAGCTTTCAATTCGTCTTCTTGGATCTTATTCACCCTGAAGTAGTTCTCGACGCGAGCTACGTAAGAGCTCCATCGTTCTGGGTGCGAAGCATCGAATTCGACAAGACGGCCCAGCTTGGACATCATTGTGACCAATAGCCTCGTTGATGTCTCTCGCCGCAAGGAAGGAGAAGGGGTCCACGAAGCCAAGCCCACCTCCAGCGTACTGGCAGGCGGTTGCTTCTCTTGGACACTGCGCTTCTCTTCGCTTCAGGCCTTCAGGTGAGTTGACCCTAGCTTCTTTTCCTTTGGCTTTCTATGCAGCGAATCCCACCTTCATCGCCAATGTTCTGTTCTTGCAAAGCAGACATCGAGACGAGGCAGGTTCACAACAAAGGATCTCTTTATTAAGCACATTCACAGAACAGAAGCAAGAACACAATGGCAACTGGCCTTTTTATACTCCCCTTGCAAAGGGATGCACAGCCAATCATTGCAGGCCATTCTCCCGCCTTGCGCATGCACGCAAGGCCGGAGACAGCCTGTCTGGGTCCCGGGCAGACACGTGGTCTGTCCGGGTCCCTGCAACCTTCCTGCAGCCTTTCTGAGCCTTGCTGAATGACTCAGCAAGGCCCAGGACATAACAAGGGGTATTTAGGGCATTCAAAGGGCCTGATAGATTAACTATTGTTAATCTATTTATTGTTATTTTTAATACTCATAAACCAAACCTGATTTTTTCCAATCTATTTGTAATTCTCCAACCATTTTGAAAATTCTGGTTCATTGCAGTTACCACAGAAAGAAGTACGTTGAGCTTCTTATGTTGACTTTTTCAGCAACTTTAAAGCAGGTATTCTATGGTCCTTGGAGGATTCAGAAAGGATATGTTTACTTGCCTAAACACTGGTATAGGACATTATCCAAGTAATACATATCTTTAATTTCTTGCCAGATGATGGAAGCAGCATAGGTCTGCTGAAAAAGAAACCCCACTTAGTTAACTAACAATCATTTAACTTTACTAATTGGATTCCAACACTATCAAACTTTTGCAGCTGATCAGTAAAATTACCTAATAAAATTAAATGACTGTTGACTGGTACAATAGTGGTTTTAACTAGCAGTTTATTTTATGAGATTCTTCCTAGCATGAAACAAAAAACAAACATTTTACTTCTAGTAGATAATAAATGAGAGGTAATCAATTGATTTCTCTTCTGCATAAGTCTAGAAAATATTTATACAGCTATTGAGTAGAATTATGTAAGAAGTCAATATTGCAGGTGGAACAAAATTTATGGAGTTGAATAGCTTCCCTCTGCTTATTTTTAAACTACAGCTTGGAAACCTTTGGCGCTACAATTTTTACAGTTTACAAAGTACTCTTTCTGGACTATAGAAATTCAGAAGAATACTTTCAAAGAATCAACTAGATGATATCCTCTCATTTGTGAGGCAGGAAGTAGACAAATACCACAGTATGAGCTTTACAGGCTTAACACAGTTTATTTATTTTTTAAAAAAGATCTCTCTCAATTCAAGAAGGAACAAAATGCCAGCTTCATTAATACATAAAGTCAGCCTCTATTTTGCATTTTTTTTGGCATTCCAAGAGTAACCCTCAGCATTTTCTAAATTACATTTTGCTTCAAGCCATCAAAAAATGGTTAATTTCTGTGAAGGGTATTTCCTTACTATGACATTTTCTGTCTCTGCAGTTACAGAATTACACTTTTCATCATTCTTATAATTGGCCAAACTGATTGTACTGGAGTCATGAATTCAGCAGCAGTTGGTGGGCCCAGTTACCGCTAGCTTCTTCTTGGAGTGTTGAATATTGGCTAATTGTTATCATTGATTGGTTAAATATGCCTTGAACTGATATTATTTGTCAACGCTGTTAATATAGGATATTATTGCTTTGACAAGATATGCAGCACTGTCTGGTATTTTTAGAGTTAACTCAGATGACATAGAAAGGGAGGAGATTTATGAAGAAAGCGCGGGATAACGAATGGAAGTGAATCTTTGGCCTCCAGCCTAATTGGAAGAGGTGACTCATGACTGTAAAGTAAGGGAGGAGTTTAGCAAGATAAGATAGACACAGATTCTGGAACCCGCTTTGTATGTGCCGAAGCTATGTTGCAAAATAAAGATTCTTAAGCGAAAACAATGCCTCAGGTTTCTTTGAAAAGCATCTTCCTTTGGAACCATAACATCATGCCAGAATCTATAACCTTTTCAAACAACTGGAGGTGCATTACCCCCATCTCTTTCTCCTAGCCTGGAGTGAGAATGACAGAAATCAGGAGGAAGACCATCTACCATGAAATGGGAGTTTGTTGAATACAACCTGGCAGCTGCTGATATCCCAGAGGGGGAAGTAACAGACAGCCTGCTGTGGGAAAATGAATTTTGGCAGACGAATGAGAACCGGTGGACAGACAATGGGCAGACTGCCACTCAAGGCCTGGGTGAGTTACTGGAAATATCTCAAACCCCAGAGGAGAGAGGCAGAAATCCACTCCTGCAGAGAGAAGCCTACAGCCCCTCCATTTCGTATCAGACAGCCTTTCAGACCCTGTCTTCCTCTATCAGGGACTCCAGCCCCGACCAGAGAGGAAATTCCAGTCTGAGGCCTCTGCAACAATGGGGAGTGTGGCATTCGAAGCAGGCAGGGAGCAGACAACTTCTGAGCTCACCACAGCTGATAGGGGCCTTGCAACAGATTGAGAGGGAGCAAGAGCCATAGTGGAGGCCCCAACAGCCTATAAATCCTCTGAACTTGCCACAGCTAATAGAGGCCTTGCAACAGATTGGGGTGGTGCAGGGCCCAGGAGATCAGCAGCTGGAGGGAAGATGGCCACAACAAGGAGATTGGCCCCAGCCCCTGAACGTGCAACCCCTGGGCATAAACCAGCAACCAGGATGGGGCCAGCAGCAGCAACAGCCACAGTGGGGGGCTCAACAACCTATAATTGCTCCACCATTCAGAGCAACCTTCGATGGGGACCCAGAGAAACTGATTTTTTTCCTCAACCAAGTACACTCTCACTTGAGTCGCTGGGCCTATCACTACCCGGACCCAGGGGCTATGGTCAATGTGATTGCATCCAGCCTAGAGGGAGAAGCAATTCTAAGCAAGCCCCAGAATTGGAAGACCCCCACCTCTTCCTCCTGGGTCTGAAAGAAAGATTTGAGGACCCATCCCTTGACCTAAAAGCAAGAGAACAAATCCACAAAATAAAACAAGCCGGCAGGCTTGCCTTGGAGTACGTGCGAGAGTTTTGCAAGATAGCAGGTCAAATAGAGGGGTGGCCAGAGCAGTCCCTAATCCATCACTTCATTGAGGGATTAGATGATCACTTCTCTCAGGCCTGCATTATTCAAGCAGTACCTGACCGACTGCACGAGTGGTACCAGACAACAGTGAAGCTAGACGTTCATATAAAAAGCCTTCCCCACCTAAATCTGAGCAGCAACCAGAGCAATCCGAACAACAATCACCCCCACGAGACCCTCCGACTACCGCAATGACTGAAAGACCTGGGCCACCTGCAAGCACGTCAATAAAGTGTTTCCGGTGCGGAAAGAAGGGACACCGAGCAGCAAACTCTCCGATCCCCTACCCCCGACTGCAGAGCAGTCTGCAACCAGCAGCGAGAAGGAGACCTGCCCAGCGGCTAATGAGAGAAAAATCCAACCGGACCACACAAGAACCTGTTGCCCAGGTTACACCTCCCACACAAAAGGACGCCAGGACTCCAGGTGGACCCGCCCCGCTCTACCCTTCTTTGACCACAACGACGAAGGAGAGAATGACCCGATGGTGAGTTGACAAATCCCATCTTTTTCACTTCCCGCCAAGCTTATAATCACTAAGTCGGGGGCACAAATAGACTTAAACATGCTAATCGATTCTGGATGCACCCGATGCATTATTAGCCTACCCTTTGCCATGAAAATGGGCATACGGGCAAAACAACTCTCCAAACCTATGAGGTTCGAGCAAGCTGATGGATCCCTGATGGGAGGGACTTTAGTCACACAATTAAATGAGCCCTTACGCCTAGAAATAGGTGCGCACTGGGAATTTATTCGGTTCCTGATGGCCCCCAAAATGACTGAGACTGTGATTCTAGGTTTAGCCTGGTTGGACAAATGGAAGCCATTTATCTGGTGGGAGAAAGGAATGAGAACTGCGAGACTACCTATAGGGCCTGAGCCTCCCACTGATTCAACTGACATTGCGGGACACTTTAGGCCACCTAATGAACAAACGCACTTGGCTGCCTCACCAGACGAATCACTCATCCCCAAGGAATACCGGGACCTAGTGGAGGTATTTAGTGAAAATGAATGCGATGTCCTATCCCCTCACAGGCCCAATGACTGTTCTATCGAACTGATACCAGAAGCCAAACTTCCACGCCCGAGAATGTATGCCATGTCCCCCCTCGAAATGGAAGAGATGCAGCAATACATGAATAAAAACTTAGCGAGAGGGTTCATTGAACGGGCCAAATCTACTGTGGCAGCCCCCGTGTTATTTAAAGAGAAAAAAGATGGGTCTATTCATCTCTGCGTAGACTATAAGGGCCTCAATGCTGTGAGTGTGGAAAACAAATACCCCCTCCCCCTCCTAAAGGACTTATTAACTCATCTAGCTAAGGGGAGTGTCTTCACTAAATTAGACCTGAGAGAGGCATATTACCGAGTGAGAATAAAAGAAGGAGATGAGTGGAAAACTGCCTTCAACTGCCCCATGGGGAGCTATCAATTCAAAGTCATGCCATTTGGACTACAGGGGGCCCCAGCCGTATTCATGCAGTTGATTAATGAGGTCCTACATGATCACTTGTACAAAGGGGTTCTGGTGTACCTTGACGATATTCTGATATACAGCACGAATATGACTGATCACATAAAGCTGGTGAGAGAAGTATTAAAGAAACTATTGAATGCCAAGCTTTATGCCAAATTGTCAAAATGTGAATTTCACCAGACCCGATTAGATTACCTTGGCTACAGAATCTCCAACAAAGGCATTGAGATGGATCCAGCCAAGGTGAAAACTATAATCGAATGGCAGCCCCCCAAAACCCGCAAACAGCTCCAGAGCTTTCTAGGTTTTGCCAACTTCTACCGTCAATTCATCCCCTCTTTTGCCAAAATTGCCCTACCCCTTACAGATTTACTCAAAACAGGGAAAAAAGGAGGGAAGCCGCGACCGGGCCAACTACTAGCATGGACTATGAGCTGTCAAACAGCTTTTGAGAATTTAAAAAGACTATTTGCTGCTGAGCCGGTCCTAAAGCACCCCTGCCCAGGGGAACCCTTTGTAATACAAGCCGACGCCAGTGATGTGGCCGTTGGAGCTGTACTACTCCAAAAGAATAAAAATGGGGTCCTGCAACCCTGCGCCTACACCTCCAAAAAATTTACAGAAAGTGAACGGAGATGGGCAATATGGGAAAAAGAGGCCTTTGCAATTAGATGGGGATTGTTAAACTGGCGACACTACCTAGAGGGGAGCAAGGTGCCATTTGAAGTATGGACAGATCACAAAAACCTAGAGGCACTGAAAACTCCCCGCAAATTGTCCCCAAAGCAAGTACGGTGGGCACAGTACTTTAACCGCTTCAACTTTACACTAAAGTACATACCGGGAGGAAAAAACTTCCTAGCTGATGCGCTATCAAGATTGCCCCAATACAAAAGCGAACGTGAAGAAGTTAATGAGGCAATTATCTCCAATCCACAACCTGTTGTACAAATCACGCCTCGCAGGGTCCCTAATCCGGATGACCCTGGAGCAAAGAAAATAAAATGAGAGCTCCTCACCGATCAATGGTTCAAAGATAATCAAACCTCCTTGACATGCCGGGATGGTTTGGCTTACAAAGGGGG